>OU426979.1:32912667-33512667 GCA_911387785.2 Aelia acuminata | reverse complement strand
AAGTTCAACCTCTCTGGTGTGGAAGGTAGGGGGCTGCCGTTTACACACCTGCGCGGGTGTGATCCGATTAACATTCTTCTCCGATGCGTTTAAATCCCACGAGAACAAGTCAATGACGAACGGTACAAGAAGATATAATAGTTGCCACGAGTTCGTACCTACATTATTAGTAATGCTGTAAATACTCGCGAATTTTCCTAGAAATATTAATAACAATCATAGGTGCAATGTTGTCTTGGATGACTGCCAGGCGGTTCCGTTTCGCAAATACACAAACTGGTCCGATTTGCGTCGCCGTTTGGTTTTATTTGCATGCATACTTTTGTACTAGTGCCATTAGAACAGGAACCCGGAAAATCCATGCGAAATTAGACTGACAATAAGATATTGGTGGTCATTGACTCTGGCGCTTGATTCACGAGTGCCAAGTTCAATTTTAAGATTAATGATTAAGAAGATTAGCTTGTCAAATGATAATAAGTGGTGTCTGATAACGATTTTTTTTTTTTTTTTTTTTTTTTGTACCTTGAGACTTGATATTTTTAAATATGAAGTATAGATAAATAAAATGAAATACCTGTCAATGAAACAGCGAAGGTGAAAAAATAGATAACTCGCAGGTGGCCGTGCATTTTTCGAAGAGTGTTCACAAGGTAACCATTGAACGACGGAACAGGGGAACAGGAGACACTGGGCAGGTCACCGGATGTTGGAGAGGCACAGAGGATTCACCAGATGCCGCGAACTACGAACTTTCCAAGCAGGACGAACTTTCGGAATTGCTCGCGATCTCTAAAGAAATGTGAACGGGTGTCTCACAACGAGGAAGGCAGAGAGCTGAGCACTGACTGAGCGGGTCGCCTGATCGCGGCTATATAGCAACGAGTTAGGCAGACCCGCAAGGCTCTCCCACCACCTCCACCTTCCTAGATCGTACTTCCCATCAACCGCTAGAATTACGGATAATTGCTAAAAAATAAAAGTAATAAAATTAAAAAATAAATATAAAAACACTCAGGTTGATCCTAATCTAACCCCCACATACAGATAAACCATACTTCAGACCGGGTCATTCTGAATACTTGCTATGCGGATAAGCTTCAACTGTACCACTTAAAAAACTATCACTGGAAACACTACAAATACGTCCACACTCCACACGAAATTTGACGACTTTTGCGAGGGTGCTCCATTGGGGAGTGAGGGATTTTCAAAAACTATTAAAAATTTAAGCTTTAATAAATGTTTTGTGTTTTGCGCGTTAATAGGCCCAATGATATTGGATATAAAATAACCTGAGCTACTTCATTATTTATAAAATTTAAAGCTGATTAAGAAAATATCATCATTTCTGTTTCTACGCTAAACCAAAGTAGAGAAAACTGCCATTTTTCAGAAAAAAAAAAAAAAGTAAGATTTTAAAAATAAAAACAAAAAAATTCTATCTCCTCAACGGATTGAGATAGGAAACTCGTTTCTGCGCTATTCTACCCCGTTTAGCATGCAGTATTACCCAATTTTTTGTTTACACTTTGTCTGGGACACCCTGTACAATTTTTATCCGAAATCCTCACGACCTCTTTGCAAAAAAATGAACCAGACAATTTTCGACACTTTTTCACATCATGTCGTATTTTAAATTCAATCAGAAACCAATTTCTTATAAAATACTATAACATTAAAAAACTAATAAAGAAATGTTACAGGACATTCTAACAATCACAGACTATGATAAACCTAAAGATATCTTTATTTTCATTGTAGAAGGTGCTAAAATAAGAAGTTTTATAATGTGTGATTAAAGGAGATAGGTAATAATGTGACATATCATAAAATTTCTATTTTTATCAGTTTTGCATCGCATACAATTTTTTAGGGAAATTTAGATAAATTATTGTAAGGAAATGGTATAATATTGATAATATAATTATGATATAATATTGTACCCATGTATAAAATTGATAGCTATGTATTAATGTATTATGTATAAAAATGTTTTCGTATATCTGTTTAAAAACAAACTCCTTGCTGATAGGTGTTGTAGAACCTTTAAAGCAATACGGAATATTGAAACGCCTACCTCGTCCTACAAAAACAACAAAAAAAGATTTGCTCCGTTGTTAATGTTGGACATGTAATACTACCTTTTTTTTTTTAAACCTACAATTTTTAGGGCTGAAACCCTGGCTTTTATACTCGGATTCCCCTCTTTGGCAAATATTATGTCATTTAAACATAGAATTCAACTTATATGGGTATAATTGGTGTTAACAGTATTGGAGCAAGGACAATCACACAAATGACATTTATTGCTTCATCTACGTTTCGGCTATGTTGCCATTTTCAAGTCTCAATCTGAATAATGATTTAATTTATCCAGCTTTTTAAACATTGCCTTCATCAAACAAAATAAAACTTCATTTTTTATATATATAAACCATGAACTGGTGTCGTCATATATGAAGATGAAAGACATAATTGTTTAAATGTTTATGAATGACTTTTTGAATTTTACACAATGAACTTTTACACAATTTATGTCTTTCATATTTGAAGTATAGGCTTTCATATATATATTTAAGTATATAATACATGACGAAACCATTTAATGGTTTATATATATAAAAAAAGAAGTTTTATTTTGGTTGATGAAGGCAATGTTTAAAAAGCTGGATAAATTAAATCATTATTCAGATTGAGACTTGAAAATGGTAACGTAGATGAAACGTAACGTAGATGAAGCAATAAATATTATTCGTGTTATTGTCCTATGATAGCTCCAACACTGTTAACAGCAACTATACCCACATAATAAAAATATCCCAGGAGGTTAAGAAACCAATTAAGTATATAATGGATTTAATTAAGATAGAATTCAACTTTAATGAAAGCAAGCAAATAACCTAAAACAATGTCAGCAAAGTGGGTCTTTCTTATTCACAAGATGAACATAAGTTACTTTATGACCTTAACGTTTATTTTTAATGTCTACTTACAAGTTTAAAATGAGCATATTTTACCTGCTAGTAAACATTGACTAACTGGCAAATTGGCATCAATAAAAAAAGAAATCAGATTTTAGGATGGTAACGTGAAATCCACAATAAAAAGACAGCCCTTGGAATCATAAAAAATAAAAATAAAATAATAACATCCCCAAAACAAGAAATTGCTTCGTGGGACACGAAATGACAGACGGTCCGAACAGATGTGAATGTTAAAACAGATCCAGCCGCTTAAGTGTATGACTAAGAAAGGACAGGTGACAGGCAAGGTATTTATGATCAAATAACAGGTCTACTAGATAAAACTTGTAAATATACATTATTTTAATATAAATTATTAAAATTATTATTATTATATTTAATATAATCGAGAGCATAATACTCGACTCCTTGGGCATTATCCACCATTATCTATATGCTATCGAAGGTTTGTGATGGAATTTATATTATTATTTTTTTCTTTATGACTGCCCTTCTTGCGAAAAGACTCAAATAATTTTAATCTAATCCCTTATGACAGTAGGGCTTAGTTCAAAATAATAGAGGACAAATAAGAAAAGAACTGGAAAATAAGACAGATGATCAAAAATCGAACAAAAAAAAAAATTAACGTCCGTAAGGATATAACTACTTCTCAATTAAGTATTTCTCTCTCTCATTCATTTGTAACTGAAATTTGTTTTAATAATTAACGAAGTTGAAATTAAATAACTATTATTAGTTAAAAAGTAACTGGCTTATATCTTCTTAGACCCAAAAAATTCTAAACTGTCTTTCTGAAGACTTTATAGTAATTTTACTATTAAAATATATTAAAAAGTTGAACAAAAGATCCCATAGAGACAGAGTGGATTTTCCAGAAATAAAGATTTTTTAATTAATTGAAAAACATATGTTTTTGTTTTATAAATGTATATATTTATATTGCGCTAATCCATTTATTATTTTATATATAAAAATTTATTAAAAAAATTATATTTTTTGCCATCATGAACGCCATATAATAAAAATTTTAGTCTATATCTTCTGATATAATTCAGTTTGTCTGCTATGTTGTCTTGCAGTATACTGTATATTTAATCTGAACGCTGATATCGGCCATAGTGGTGGTCAAGCTGTTCTGGTCTAGCTTTTAAAAGATAAATTTTAAAACAGGCGATCAAGCCAAGGATGTGCTCTTTTTTATCTCAGCTCAAGAAGTGTCGGTGAATAATGGGTTGTTATAAAAGTGTAAAGATAAGCAATGGGGCATCGAGAAACGTCATGTGAGGGGTCGTACTTTCTTTCGCTTCCTTTGTAAGTTTCAAACCCCTACCTTTTAAATTATCAATTATAATATACAAGGATAAAGGTTATAGGGCATCAGATTTTTCATATAATTAATGCAAATACTGTTTAGTTAAAGACACTATAGTGAAATTATCAAATGTCTTAATTAAAAATATCTATAATAAGACGTATAAATCACAACTAACCTTTTTTTTTTTTTACCTAGTAGTAGTTTTATAAAACATTTTCCGAACCCGTCAGGACAGATCTCGCCATACACTTTTCTACTTCTTAAAAAAAAATATATATTCAACATCATTTTCTCATTTGAAAAATTTCTCATAGCTATTTGTATTTTTTATGGTTCTGAAAATTCGTTCTCAAAATACATGTCACAATATACCACACTATGCTCAATGTATCTGTGTGGTAATATTTTTTAAAGATATTATATAAGGCATGGCAGGTATTAAAAACTTAATTTAGCTAACAAAATTTTATGGAATTGTTCCAACCGGGAAACTACAAAACAGAAAAGAATTTCAGCTCACTCATGGTCCGAAGGAGTCTTAAGAGTACTCTATGAGTAAAGTAGGGGAAATAAAAAAATATTTTCCTATAAAAAATATTTACACGAACTTAACAGGTCCATTCAATTAATATGGAAATATTGATAGACGAAAAGAGAAATAAGAAATCTGACCGAACATAAAAAATTACATCCCATATTTCGAACAAGTATCCAAACACCGTCCAAAAATGGAGTGTATTTTGTTACCGACCAGTCATTGCAGAGACCGGATGGATCACTAGATCCAGAAAAACAAACAAAGAAATATAGATTGTTTACAGAGGCGAATCGAAAACAGCGGTTGTTAAGGATCGGACTGAGAAGCTGCCCGCTGGACTCAAGGCTAAACACAACTGCAGCCTAAGCACAATCGGCCCAGGGGCCTTGAGCTCTGAGAACTCTATGCTCTGACTGTCTGCGCATCTACCCGCTGTATCATATAAACCAAACCGCTGGTCTCTTTCTTAACAAAGGTAAGGAAAACCTACTCAATGAAAACAAGTAAAAAATACCAATGTTAAGGAGTCTTACGAAAATATATATCATAATAGAAAATACAAGTAAGTCCCCACCCCCTACTAAGGATCCCAGGAACATCCATCGGTCTACCCTTCTTAAAAAAGATGCTAAGGACTGAAGAATTATAAAGACTAGGTTAATTTTCAATAACGCTTACTACGGTTTGTTCGACGTTAACACCACAATTTTCTGTTTTTTTCCCAAAATATGAGAGGTCCCAAAGATATAAACTCCCTAATCCGCACAAATCACCACATTTAAAAATGCAAGACCTGAACAAATCATCTAACCAACCTTATTCTAGATACACATATAACACGAAGGCTTACAAGCATGAGTTTTAAAATAATTTGAGACATGTAATGAGAAATAGAATCATTTCATTTCATGCCTATCAATATTTAATCTTAACCAAAAGATTGTTAAATTCACTCTCATCCTGGTCCAAACATTACTATTCAATTATATTGCAGTTTGATTATGACATATTTGGTGGGGTAATATAAACACAACACTCAAGGCATATAGAAAGAAATAAAGTAGATATCTTATTGCTTAGCATTCTTAATAAAGCTGATTTGACTGATGTACTAGATATCAATGGTTTTATGTGCCACCTTTAGTATGTTTGATGTTGTAAATAAGGGTGTGGAACATCCGTAGTCTATGAACTTGGAAAGCAATCCTTCATGCCGTAACATATCAAAAGTGATTTGATATAAAATAATTATAAAAAGTAATTTTAATTTTTATCCTATTACTGAAATTCTGACAAGACAAACTAATTTAACACGTTGAGCGCCAAGCGGTACGATCGTACCGCTGTTGGACTATTGGCTGGGGCCGAGGCGGTCCCCAGGTACCGCCCGCTCCCGCCAGCTAAAAGATTGTTCTGGGCCAGGGGACCGCCTGCCGAGCGTGATTTCAAGGCATATTGGACCGCTCCGGCCCCGAACAATTCGCCAATGCAATTGGCCCAAATGTTTTTTTTTTTTTTTTTTTTTTTTTTTTTTTTAATTTGGGGGGTATAAATAAATAAAATAAATTAATTTTATTTATTTTTTTACAAAACAAAATATCTTATTTATTAAAATAACATATTTTAAGGGGACAAGGGTTGACGTCGCGGTCATAACCGGGCAGCCCCCGTACTACTATCGGTAGCGGGCTTTACCCTGGGGCCGGGCGGTACATACGTACCGCTCACAAAATTATTGTTTAATTGCCAAAATTAAACTTTTTATTTATTTCTTTTGCAATTTTTGTATCATTCTAATAATATTAAAGTTATAAATTAGGAAAAATTGCTTTGGCCCCAGGCAAAAGTACATCATCTTTTCCCTGGCGCTCAACGTGTTAAATTTTGGTAAAAGTGCGTTGCCATGAGATAAGACCATAAGATCTGGTAATTGTTGAAAATATCGTCGTCACCATGCTTAAGTAACTATTGTGCAACTAAAAACCTATGCATATTCGTTACTTCAGCAACTGATGATATTCTTGAGATTCAGCTCTGCATCTCACTCGCATACGATGTATTTGCTAAGGATTTTTTTCTCCATACCCTTAAACAATGCCGGGTGAAATGGATCCCAATGAACCTATTTCACGTTTTGTCAATTAGTTCCATCTCTGTTGGATTAAGTATAGCCTATTTCAAGGATCTACTATCGATATTTATGGAAAAGTATCGTATCGAAAGAAGTGTTCTATTCAGGAGTACCCTGATCTCGGCCCGGGTATTTTTAACGATTCGCTGGAAATTCCCCACCCTCACCATCACCCTGGGAACAACGTCGTATAACCGAAATGACAATGAAAAGTAGGTAGAAAAAAAAAAAAAAAGTGGTAAATATTTAAAGTAGGATTAAATAACTGTTATTTTGCTTTTTCAGTAAATGCCATTTTGAATCAAAATAATAGTACCGATATAGCCAAGATCTTTAAAAGAAAGTTTCACTAGAAACTCTTGGAGCTTATCTTCCTTTAGCATGCTTATCCAAGGGAAGGAACAATACAATACGTTGACTAACACGGAAGACCGGGTCGGGCATTTCCTTCGCAGCATTACTCCCCAAAGCCGTACATTACATTACACCCCCCCCCCCTAGAAATAACAGGGGGCTCGCTGAAACATCTTCCGGCTACCGTCCCCCCCAAATCCGGCTTTTCCCTTACTGCCGCCTCGTTTTCCAATAATAAGCTTCTTAGTTCGGGAGGGATGTTACATACTTGTCGTCAGTAAGATGTAAACATTACTATTCAGTATCATCGAAGTGACATAAATGTTTATAAATATGCAAGCAGATCATATTGTGATAATCAGTTTTAAGGTTTTTAAATTGATTAATTAACTACCTAAAAAGGGGTCACCTGTAGTATACTGGCAACCTACAATACCAAAGATCGCGGGTCCACGTCCCGCGGATAGGACTTAAAATGGAGGTCCAGAGCCTGCACGATGTCAGATAATCGTTAAAGATCCCTATCCTAATTAAACCTGGATAGGCAAAATTTAGGACTCCCACTGTAGCATCGTCTGATTAGCTTTAGTAGCATAAAGGGGCTAAAGACAGGCTAAAGACAACTACACACAAATGCCATTTCGACATTAAACAATTATGAAAAATTCCACACAAATCATATCCTAATAATTTTCCCCATCAGATAAATGATACGAACACAATCAACAAACGGTATTTAAAGAATGTTTCAATTGGATGTAGCTGAGGGATTGTACTTTAAAAGTGATCGAGCATCTTAACGATAGTTTGCAGGAATTAATGAACTTAAATGATTCATAAATAAATATAGTTTAGAAATATATGTGCCATACCGCGTCACAAATGACACTACCTAAGGATCTCTGCATCCCAAAAGTTATCGACACAGCCAAAAAAAACTATTAAATCCTCCACCAAAGGGTGATTCATGACATGAACCATACAAACATTTCAATTTACCACAAATCCAAACCTTTCTCCCCCACGACAAAAATTAAACTAGAATAGATAAAGCATACATTGCGAATTTTGCAGATAAGAGAGTATAACAATATGGGTGATAAACAATGCATCAGGTATAATAGATTAAATAGACATAAATAAAAAAAGTCAACTAAGTTTGGAAATGAGACTAAGTTAACAAAAATTCAAATTACTATTATCGAACGTTATAAGCTTCTCACTGAAAAAGCCAACATGTCCTCCAATAAAAATTAATAATACTTCTGTGCCTTCTAAAAACTATGTACGTTACCTAAGTCTATACTTGAACTAAAGACTCACATGGAACATAAATACAAAACTAAAAATACGAGAACTACCAAACGATATTAACAAATGTCACACCTCCTAGACTACAGATTATCAACTAACTTACGAGACAAAAGACTAATATACAACACCAAACTAAAACCTATTTGGACCTATGAAGCAGAACTTTGGTGTTCTGTTAACAGGTGCACATTAACAAAATTCATATCAATCAAAAATTCTTCGACAAAAATGTAAACACTCTTTGGTATATTTCTAACAACACAATACACAAAGACGTGGACATTCATGACAAATACACTATATTTTACTGTTCGACATCCAAACCATCAAAATCCACTTATTTCTTCTCTTTCTTCCTCCCAGTTACCCGTCCAACGAAGATTAAAAAGACAATGGCCGAAGGATACCCTCGAGCACAGCAAGCAAATCGCAGAAAAACTTTGCATTCTCCACAAATTTGCTAGATGCGCTCCAGAGCAGGTGCGAATTACGTAAAATATAAATAAATAAATCATCGATTTGTTTTTGAATATGTGATAAAAATGAAAACAAAAAAAAAAATAGCATTTTGTAAGCTTGTTTACTATCCATGCATATCTTTCTGTTTTAAACCCTATGTTGTCGCAGCTAGTCAAGACATTGGAATTTAGGAAACAATAGATTTAAAGAAGCAGACACATGATGAGCTCTGTCACTAAGAAGTAACTAGGGTTCCATAGAAAGGTAACTTAAGGGTTGTCGGAATTGGCTGATTTTCGTTTTAAGTGCAGATCATCCATGGAACCTAGAATCGAACTTTCATACAAGAGCCAACGCAACTTCTCAATTCAAAACAAGAAAGCCCACACCACAAGAAAGAGCGAAGGACACGATTTGGCTGAAACATCCCTCGAAGCTGTACTTAAGCTGAGGCAGACTGGGGTACAATCTCTACTAAGAACCAGTAAAATAAAACCCAAGCTAGATACCTAGACCCTTATGTCACTTCTGCTATTCGTGAGTGAGGAAGAATGTGGTGATTTCATTACTTCTTATCGCTCTGTAATTATGTTTCATATTAATCTCTTTTAATTTCACACTTTATCTGATGCTTCCTATTACTGCTTTTAAGACGAGTTTGCATTGCATGTTTATTAAAGTCTTCAATTCCAAAAGGTGTCTTATTTCAATTTCGCCCATGGTAAATATGTCTTATTAAAGTTTTGATTTTTTCATGAGAAAAGTTATTCTTTAAACTGCATTGTTCAGGTTCTTGTTGGTTAGTTTATCAACGATTCTCTTCCCATGTCAACTGTGGATATAATTTTAAAATAAATATTCTCAGTGATGACGACAAAGCCAACAGTCAACATTTTGATTGATAACATGTCAGCGCCAAGTCCCGAATCCAATTATTCCTCTTCGAAATGATTGGTTAACCTTTCTCCCTTATAATTGTTCAGCGATATGTGAGCTAATGCTCGACAGAAAAACAACAAAATAAATCATCATTATTTTTTCATTTGATCAGCTTTGTGTGAAATGATTATTCAGTCCTTTGACGTTTTGACTGAATTTTATCACGTAGGATAATTTCAGTATCAGGATAAAACTTTAAATTACTTTTTGTAATTACTTAATATCAAAACCCCTTTGATTGCCCATTTCTTAAATGCTTACAATGAGAGATAGTTGACTGTTTAAGATAAATAGATCTATAGGCGCTTCTAGAGAGAAATTTCAAAGGATCAGCATGGCAAACCTAGAAGAGTGTAGTTAGAAATAACAAGTTTCCCCTAAATTAATTCAATTGAGTAAGTTAGTAATATAAATTCTATGAAATGGCAATTATGTAAAGTACTCTCAGATGAAAACGATGCTGTTATATAACTGAAATATGTTATTTTTGAAAATATTTTATTTTTGAAGCACCTTTTGGTTCTGAGCTGGAAGGTTCTTTCTCATACGAACCATTTTCTGAAACTTGAGCATTTGAACATTTGGGCTCAGTCGAAATAGGTAAACCTCGTTATAGTAAAAAATAAACACGTCGAAAAACAGAAAACAATCAGACCTATAATGGGTCATAAATTCTTAATGCTTTCAGCTGCAGTTTTAAGGAGAAAATTAGTAACTTAACAATTGTGAGAGTGGTCAGCATGGCAACCTACAATTCTAAAGGTCCTGGGTTCGCGACCAGCGGTGGCCCTGGGATTTTTTAATGGGAGTAAAAAATCCTTAACCATGCCGTCCCTCGAATAGGACGTAAAATGGAGGTCCCGACCCTGTACGATGTCAGGTACTCGTTAAAGATCCCTATCCTAATTATACCTGGATAGACAAAATTTAGGACTCCCGCTGTAACATCGTCCGATTAGCCTTAATAGCATAAAAATTGTGAGATTATGGTATCGTTGGACTCATTATGAAATTTTCCATCCGATGCTTCAAAGAAATGCTGTAAAAACGTTTTTGTAGTTTATGTTTTTCATTTAGACTTTTCAGTGCTTTTCTATGGAGAATCAAACGGAAAATTTAACCACGAATCCAATTATCTCACAGTTTTTGAGTAACTGCTTTCCTCCTAGACAAGGCATTATAAAAAAATTAATATAACAATTAAAGAAAATTTTACTGTTAACAATTGGTGGTTAATTGAGAGGTGTTAGTTAAACTCAAAACGGGAATAATTTGTTTGTAGGTGGGAGTTAAGCCGCCCAGGCTCCAACAATTTTCTCATGTTAGTTGACCGCCAATATTTGTTCCCTTCCCAATTCCCACTTGGTCAGGCTTAAACTCTTTATTATGACCCAATGATTTGATATAATACTCGAGGGATTATTCGTATCATAATAACCCTTATAATATATTAGTATAACAGACATTTAATTATCTGTAAATATCGTTATATGGCTTTTATGTTATTTAATATTTTATGTTAGTTATTATTTCAAGTTATTATTACTATCTTAATAACCCTTATACTCGTATAAAATACATTTAATTATCTGTAAATAACGTTATATGACATTTTTATAATATTGCACGAATGTATAATATAATATATCTTCGTTATATTTAACAAACCTATAATAAATTAATATCTTTAATCAATACAAGCTAAATTTTTTTTATTATTAATGATACTTGCGAATTACATTGTTTATACTGTTATATCCGTTGTAAGAATCCACAGCCCAAATAAAAAAAATAAAAAAAATAAAAAAAAAACTGTTTCATTTTTTTATTTTCTGTTTGGACATGTCTAAGTGTACTACGGGAATTCAACCCCTTATTTAGAACGGTTTTTATTAAGATTATTTCCTTGCATTAAGGAATGCGAACTAAACAACCAAATGTGTTATATTTAGGGCATTGTAACTACTTACCGAATAACGGGATCACCTTTGGTGCAGTGGTTAGCATAGCAATCTACAATACTAAATGTCGCAAGTTCTCGTCCCACGGTGGTCATAAGACTTTTTAAAGGGAGTAAAAATATCCTTGCCTGTGACGTTCCTCGGATAGGATGTAAAATGGAGATCCCGAGCCTTTACGACGTCAGGTACTTGTTAAAGATCCCTATCCTAACAAAGTAGGTAGGTAAAATTTAGGACTACAACGGTAGCATCGTCCGATTAGCCTTAAGGATCGTTAAACAAACAAATAGAAACAACTACATAATTGTATTATTCGTTTAAAAATAGAAAAGAATTGAAAAGCCTAGATATTTGGGGAGGTCGTGACGATCCCTATCACCTCCCCTCTGGATTCACCCTTGATTAATTCTTTACCTGTAGATTTCTTTCTGTTGTGAGAGTTCTTTACCTTGATCGTGGAGAATCTTAATTAACTTTTATTTTTAATTTGTAATCCACTTTAATTTTCAAAATAAGAAAAGAAAAATACTTAATAAGAGAAAAACTTCCCGACAATTCGAGGCGACATATTTGGACATTAAGGTAAGGCACACATTGAGTTTTTGCAATACGTGTGGTGGGTAGGGAACAGCGCTGCCCAGCGTCTCATTGTGCGCTCTGCCATAGGGTCTTTCAATGGACTAATTTAGACAGCTAAGACTTTTATTTATTAGATTTATTTTTATAGTATTTATAGATTTATTTTTTTCGATATCAACTAATTCATTCAATATCATTCAACATTTCAGTTCACCAATTCTTTACCATTTCTCATGGTTCAACTCATTTCACCTGATCATTTGAAATATACAGATGAAAACAGTAAAATATACTGTTGCTGAAAACAGTTAATAAATAGTAAAAAAGTAAGTACATAGGTTTCTAATAAACGCTATATGCGACCCAACGTTGAAATGATATTTTGAATAACTTAAGAAGTACGTTCTCCCCCTTTTAATACATGTTTAATTTATTAAAATAGCTAACGCTCACCTCCTACAAAAAAAAACACATTGTATATTTTCCAAAACAAACTAAGAAAATAAAATGAAACAAAAAAGATCAAAATACATCCAATAAGATGGATAAAGATAATGCGTGAACCGAACGTTACGCATTTGACATGTGTTTTAAGTAATAGAGCACAGGCGATAAACGTTGTCATTAACATCTATAACGAACGACCATTAAATGTCAGAGCGCTGGTTTATCAGGTTTTTCAGGAATTTTAAACACGAAGACCAAAGACCATAAGAAGGAGGGTGTCAAAGAAGGAGGCACCCACGCGAGCCTTCCCCTCAGTAGAATTTATGGCACTCCATACGAAATTTATGTTGGGATTTTCCTTAAATAAGGCCTTGGCCAAGAAAAATCTACAAATGAAACCCATAGGGATATATTTTACACATAAAAAAAAAAAAACTAAAACTTCTGATTTAGTTTTTTTCAAAATTGCTAGTTAAACATTTCTGCACATTTTGATGGTTTAAGGAAAACGACAGCAGATGATTCACCCATATTGTTGATACTAGACTATAGTTATTATTCGACTATTAATATATTTATTCTTCCATTGTTCTAATTTTTTCTTATAATACATTACGAAAAAAGATCCATTTAAACAAATAATAAATATGCGCATATTTTCTGAAGAAATGAATCTTTAAAATGGTTCCGAAGGGAGCAAAATAAATACCCCTTTACGTTCTTAATTGCTAACGTTTTCGGATTACGGTTTAATAAAAGTGAATTGAAATCGTTGAATTCTCCCCTTCTTGTTCTATTCTGCTTTATTGTAGTTGATCCTGGAAGCCTTTTTCAGTATAAATTCGTTGAATCGTAGACTATTTTCCACTACAAGGTTTTCAACGAACAGAGTAGATTTTCGACGTGAATTAAAGACTGCAAACAAATACCTTGAAAGGTATTAAACATTCTCCAGCTTGCCCCAGCCTTCCGTCCATTGTTAGAAAATGGAACGGAATGCTTCTTTTATTCGTTCGTTCGGATCCGTTAGAAATGGGGCTTTCACATAGGAACTTTATGTTTATATATAATAATATATATCCCATTTTCGGACTGAAGAGATTATAAATCACCAATCTATAGGTAGATTACTTTCACCTTTCAAATAAAGTCAAAGAAGGATGCTAATCCACTCCATTTTTCTTTTTTTTTTTTTTTTTTGATAAAATTTTTAAAAGCTTTTCTTTTCATTGAAAGTTACATAAGACTTGTAAAACGGCATAATACATTGGTTGCTCAGAGGACATCTTAATTGTTAGTAAAATTGGTGTAATTTCCATGCGTGGTTGCCTCCACTAATCCATTTTGATGGGACTCGAGATTCCTGAAATATTTCTGACTGCTTCACCTTTATCCCCAGTTGCTTTCAAATAGTCCATGGATGTCACATTTTTGAAATTCCGCCGCTCTTGAGAAGCGTATTTATAGAAAAGTTATCAAAAAGTAAAAATAATTTGAAGAGGAGTTTAGCAGGCCATTTGAATTCCGTTTAGAGAACACTCCTTGTTCTTAAAATATCACCTAATGAGGGAATCTGAATTTAATGAAGAAAAACTGAATCAACGGAATTCCTTGATCAAGTGAAAAACTATGCATAAGAAAATTTGATTTGAAGTAGTAATACAGAAAATTATTGTTTTAATACTGTGCGTACGATATTTAATCACGTGATAATGAGCAGCTGTTTAATGCAAATATACATTTCTGAATTCATTCTAACACTAATTTTAATATTATTCCTACATCTATATGAATTTACGATAGTAAAAATCGTGATAACCACACTCTTCCATATATTTTTATCTGTTCATTCAATAGATTTGTAAGGTTCGAAGCTTAATGATTACTCAGATCAGTCTTCCATACCGATGAGCATACGATGACATAAGAAAAACCGTGAATTGAAAATCAAAAGGATAACCATCTATTAAGTTTGAACAAATATTATAAATTATGGAGGTGTTCGGCCCAAAATCGGTTTTGTAAATTTCACGGAGCGCACTTTAGGTCTCACTGAAATTCACTTATGTAAACATTAATCGACTAGAAATTTAAGGGATGTGTTGCGATCGAAATTCCGAATACGAGAACTCAACGAAGTTTCTTTCTTCGGGTGCGGAAAGAAATTTTTGAAATACATAGCTCGTGACAATCCGTATACACGATTCTTAATCATTAAAACCTCTTCCACTCCTTTTCTGGTATTCCTTTATGGATGAAAATGACTGCGAGCCATCTTATGCTATTATTATTTACAATTAACTGCCATTAGACATAACCTTCCAATCTGGCTAATGGCTGCCTCTCTTTTTTCTCTTCATTTCTTAACTTCTTAAAGACGGCTACGGTAAAATTTATCACCGGTTCTTTTGGTCATCCGAGCGCAAAGTATGGTCAAGCAGATTTGCTAGAGTGACTCTAACTTTTCATTCTTTCTCGTAGCGATCAATAAAAAGAAAAAAAATCTTTCATTTTTCATTGAAAAAAGGGAGTTCATGAGTGCAGTGGAGTTATCCGGTTTTTACCTGGTATTCTTAGGCTACTAATCATCCAAAATAAGTGTCCAGCGATGTCTACAAGCTCATGTCTTTGAGGTTGAGGAACATACCATGAGCTAACATCACATGCTGATCTAAAGGTCTACCTCTAAGTACTGGGTATTTATTAGTCGTATCCCAATGACTAGAAACATTCATTCATTTCGCACCCGTCTTAGAATTGAGGAATAATTCAAAACTTGCCATTTGACCTTTTTAAAAAATTAAAAATGTTAGTCAATCAAAAATGAAACATCCGATTTCTTTCGAAACAATAAGCTTTATTATTATTATTATTATATGTTTTGTTTTTAATTGAGAAAGAGAGAAACACAAATTCTACAACTGAGACCATGATTGTTGATCTAACTCAGATAGATAGGATTATTTAACTGTTGCGCTAAGTTGAATGTCACTACACAGACGTCACCCCCTCAGCTGAGGAATATAGTAACAGTTGACTGAGCAAATTCATTAGTCAGGGGTTGTGGTCGCATGAAGCCTAATTAGAAGCTAGTCCAAGATGTTCCGAGCTAGGAGACCCCTTAACAAGCGGTTCTCATCACTCATTATCAAAGGTAGGATTTAAATTATAATAATTTGAAATCAGAATCGAGACATCTGAAAACAACTACTTCACAGATCTTGGAATTAAAAATAAAATAAAATAAAATGTTAATCAATATGAAATGTCGTTAATCATTGTCCAAGAAGCTTGATTGCTTGCAATTCCCGCTTGGTAATCGATTATACAATTGTCTTGATGAAGGGCGGACATATCAAATACGACCAATTTGCATACAATATAGTCAATGATGCCGTTTTTAGCACGTTCAATGACTGCATTCATGTGCATACAATGAGTGAGGTCGCAATCGATCTTATCAGAATGAAATATATACATATAACTCACCTCGGGAAGGTATTAGTCAGACTTGTTTGTTCAATCTGGATCAACTAGGTGAATATTTCCGAACATCGAACACTAAAATTAAGATATAGCTGAGAATTCCCTGAGGCTGAGGCCTTTAACGAAAAATTCTTGAAAGAAAAGGAACTAAGCCGCTTTACAAAAAGTACATGCTATGGGTGAATACAAATATTGCCAGTGACATTAAACAATCACAATAGTCAGCATTAATTAATTAAATAATTGATATGTTTTTCAAATATATATATATATATATATATATATATATATATATATATATATATATATATTTCCCCTGAGAGAGAAGGTATTGACTTGACCGGGATATGTGCCTGCTGACAAGAGCCAGTCAGGTTCAAAGGATATTATATATATATATATATATATATATATATATATATATATATATATATATATATATATATATATATATATATATATATATATATATAAACTAAGGAATTGAGTGATTTGGTTTTAGAAAATAAACCATCAAACCAAGACTATGGAAGATATGCCTGTTCAATTCCTGTCATAGCGACAAAATCATTTCTATGAACAACTCTGGTACAATATAGGATGATCCGCATTACCTGGCCTGCCATGAGAAGATAAGGGTATAAAATCGAACAGCTACTGACCGTCCATCATAAACCTCAATTGGCCAACAAAACCCGTGGACACAAACGATTTACCTCAACTTAACTAGAACTTATAGCGCAGAAATTCGATATTATACATAAACTTTATTTGATCGGAACCACAATCACAACCTGGATTGCGAAAAAAATTTCGGTGGGTGGAAATGGTCGTTATAAAAATACAAAACATACATAAAGCTTAAACATTCCACACTTATTATTCACAAAAAGAACAGGAATTATATAAAATACAGAAAGATCACCGTAGTAGGATATTTGTGAGAATTATATTCTTGAATCAATTCTTTGTTTGCTCAGTTAACATATGCATTATGCTTCTACCTATTTATATTTTTTAATCTAATTTAGCCTAATGTTAATGAGAATTTATAGTATAACTATAATACAACAACTAGCCAATTAAACAGGGTATAATACTATAATTCTTAATTTAGGGCAGATGTCCCCAGACTTTTTTTCTCATAGAACCATCGCCATTTTTTTCAATTTCAACATTTCAAGCAGACCCCGCCTCATAATGTACGATAATTACCTAATAACTAATGGATATTTCTCTCAGAAGCCATATTCCGATCAGTATCAGACCATAGTCCATATTCCGATCAGTTCTCCTTATAATAAGGAATCCATTTCTTCAATAACACCGTATGGATTGAAGATCCAATATTATACTTCCGTATTCAAAACATCCATAAACCTCGTTTTAAAGTCTGTGTAAAGGACATTTTAATGTACAATGTAGTGTAATTTAGAGCGAAAAAAAAAAAAAAACTTAACAAAATCAACGGCTGAAGTGGCAAGACTGATCTCAATGAAACTTTTTTTTATGATACATGTTCAAAAAATATTCGACCAAAAAATGTTTTTTTAAATATATGATTTCCATTATTTTTAAAAATATTTTAACGAGTTTAAAAATCATGGAAATCGTGTTAATATTTAGAAAAATATTGTACAAAACATATTTAAAAGAGTTCTAGACTTATTATTGAAACAATTTCAAACTGTGATAGTACAGTACATGTTCGTGACTGTTCGAGAATCTTCTACGCTCCTCGGGAACATTCTAGATTGTTCTAATTCAGACTATGAGGAGCGAAGGACTGGAGAGTTAGTCTTGCTCGGAAGATCGAATCATTGGTCGTTTTCGTGTTAATGTATCGTTGAAAGTTGACACTTTTTGTAACCTTGTTGATTATTTGAGATTTTATTTTTTGTCAGAAATTGTGAATTATTTTTCTCTTTTAATAAAAAATATTTAAACAATCCTAAGTGTTACACTAGGTTTAAACGTAAGTTTGGCCAGATTTTTTAAGCAAATAGCCCCTAGAGCTAAGGCTTGCACAATTTTTATTTTCTTTGATATATACCACATTGGTAATGACTTATTTGCAGTCGTGTTAAGACTCAAAAGACGTGACTCGGAGTGTTAGCCCAGAGCAGACGAAGAGAGTATTATTAAACGTGGAGATGTTTCGAGAGATGGGAAAAAGTGTTCCAAGACCGCAACTTGCCTCAAGAGTAATAAAAGCTAGGAGTTAATTTGCGAGGGAACCTTGAGGAGTCGGCTTTGAAACCTTTCTAGGCGCCTGTTTAACATTTAACTCTCTATGCGAGAACAGGTGTTTAAGAGAAAGGGTAAAAGAACTCTCAGAAAGTTGTAGAGAGGGTGGGACAATTTCTTTTTAGGAGTTTAGAATTAATTTTATCCTACTAACAGACCATTATTAAATCAGCCCTTTATAGAGATATGTCTCTGCTACCTTCTTTTTTCTACCTAATGATTCTACATCCAGGAAAAAAGGTTCATCAATTTTTCAAGGAGAACATTTTCGGCCATATACATTTTTTCGATTAACCCCTTTTGCTTGCGAGTTGTAAGCGAAAATTCTACTCATCTATTCTCTACTTCAACCCTAACCTATGCTCATGACGCACTATACGATACTAATTATACGGTGTGTACTTTAATTAAGTGGTATTTAAGTATGATAGAGTGCGAATGCTTCGTATTATGTAGTTCAATATAATGTAGTTCAAAAAGCTATCAAGCACTCTGAATATTCTTTTTATTGACTTTTATTGTCTTTTTTTTTTTTTTTTTTTTATTTTTTTTTTTTTTTTTTTTTTTTTTTTTATTTGATATTATTTTACGTAGCTTCGACTGCTCAGGTCATTAGCAAAGAGTTATAAGAAATTTGTAATGTTGAGGTAGCAGAGCACAGTGGTCCAACCAGAGGAAAAAAAACAAAAATGGAAGTGGCCCAAACCTAATTTTTTCTTTGTTTTCGAATACTTAGATACTTGTAGAACAATAGTAAGAATACATTTTTTTAACTAGGTCAAAATTAAAATTTGTGTATACCGGTAAAATTGAATTTTTAAATGAGTGAAAAAATCGTAATTTTCTACCAACATAAAGAATTTTTTTTTTACTCTGTATAAAATTAACAGTAAAAATTTCCCTAATACTCCAGGAGTGTGTCATCTATATGGGCACTGTTATGGACTAAAAATGTTTAAATAATATCAATAGTTTGAGAAGAAATCAATTTTCGAAATCTTTGCCGAAATAAGTATGATTTTTTGAATTTGTTGGTTTATAAAAAGCTTGCGTTAGGGTGCGTTAAGGTCGCAATGGTTTAATATGTAAGTAAAGATAGTAGAGGAACTGTGGTAAAATTTTCTTCGCTAACTTCGGCCAACTTTGGAATTTATAAGGATTTAAACGGTGCGCTACCGTGCGAGTGGCGAGGGCGGATGACATTGGGGAGGAACTATTAGTAAAGAAAAATCCTCCTATAGGTCTCAAAATCCTCCTCTATCTCAGGGAATCACTGATGGGAAGGAAAGAAACGTAAATAAAGGATTAGTTCAAGTATTCAAAGCATTTCGGAAGTATGCAGCGGATACGGTTGAGATGGCAGTGATTCGGTACCTCTTGTACTATCTCCCATCGACCGTCAAAATTCATTACCATGGAGCAGACATGATTGAGCACGCTGCTCTTTGTAAAGGGTCCCTCTCAGAAGAGGCTCGGGAGAGTAGGAACAAAAATTATAAGCAGTACAGGGAACAGGAAGATATATCGAGTCCCAACGAATGAAGATGTTTTCCACCAATTATTTGTTACAAGCGACATTGCGGATTAAAGAGAACTAACCGAGGAAGCATACAATTTACTTAAACAAGATTAAATAATGGTATCCTATTTGTATTATTGTACATAAAAATGTTATCTATACAATTTTTTTATATTTTATTTTCCAATTGAAATTTTAACTTGATCTGATGCTCTGATTTCGTTGATGTTGATTTCATTACATTCGGCACCTCAAAAACATATACGACCATACCAAACACGAATTTTCGATATTTTTGACTTTTTGACGTAAAATTTGGACTTGATCTGGTGGTCCCATTGCACTTATTTTGATTTCATTAGGTTCGGCACCTCAAACAAATCACTACATAGGTAGTTCCATGCCGCTAACAAAGTAATTATAATAGATGTTAGGTTTTTTCCCATTTTCAGCTTTTTTGGACCACTTTGCGGCGTTTCTTCGAGTATTTTCGATATTGGAATAGGTGTTCTACTTTAAGTGTTGTATTATCACAAATTTTGCAAGCCAGTGAAGTCCTACAAGCATTTGGCCGTGAGTCAGCTTCGTCATTTTATTTTAATTCTTTTTGACCTTTCGCTTAATTATAAGCATAATTATCAAAAATATAAAAAAGAAAAACAACAGAAAGAAATACGGTTATGTCATTCATATGCAGATTCATTTTACATTAAAATAAAAATAACCATAAATAATTATAAAACTCTATAGATAACATTCAACTTACCCAAAAATAAAAAATCATCACAAACACCCATGGAATTATTAGAAAAAAAAAAATATTAAAAAGGGTTTGTTTATATAAAAGAAAGTTGAAAATTCAACAAATTTCAGTACTATTTATTAGCATCTTCATATTTTTAGACATGTTGCTTGCCTTGATTTGCATTTCGAATTATTTCTATTATATAAATGAACCCTTTCTTAATAATTTTTTAATAGTTATAAAGTAACTTTTATATATCATTTGTTATTTTTGGGTAAGATGAATCTATAGTGTTACATTATTATTTATGCTTAATTTAATTTTATTTTAAAATGAATCTGAATATATAATGACAAGACTAATTTTTTTTGTCTTGATTTAGTTATGATAATGCTAATAATAGTAAGCGAAACGAAACAAGAATTAAACTAAAATTTCTAGATTGAATAAAAGTCATTGAAAAGAATATTGAGACTGCTTTTTGATAGTTATTCATCTATGGTGGTCTATAAACTTATGCTTTGTTGAAGATAACAATCAATAGTAATATAATATAAATTTCAACTAAAAATAAGGGTATAAAAGGTTCGTATTTAATTCACAAGAATAATTTCGATAAACTATAAATTGGTATATTTACCAGGGTTAAAAAAAAGAAAGCGAAATGATTTCTGAATTAATAAAGTTATTTATAAAATCTGTAGTTAATTTTAACTTCTGATTAACTGGTAAACTATCAGAAACGTATTCCGGAACATTTTATCAATTTCCTTGAGTTACAAGGAAACATTGCAGACACTCCTGAAGTGACAATCATCGTCAAGTACCAAAAAAAAATTCTATATGATGTTATTAAGAAATTGCAATTAATCAAAAGGTATATAACATTCAGATAATTACAGCGATTACAATAATGTCATTATATTATTAGCATTGGTTGATCGCATGCCAAAACATGTGTCAGATTTTTCACAAAGGACGATTTTACTTCATAGTTCAGCCCTTAAAGTTGTTGAATAACAACGATTTCCTCTTCAATTTTTGATAAAAATATAAATATATATAAGTAATGGAAACTCTGATTATGCTGACTAGTAACAATATCTTTGTCTTTCGTCAGATTTTCAGCCATTTCATAAAGTAAAATTCAATCCCCCTACTTACTGAAGTAAATTAATGTTACCGATTACGAAGCCAGTTGAAAAACATCGAATGTTTTTCGGGAGATGTTTAATTAACATTGATGATTTCGATATTGAATATCGCTGTTTTGTAGTCGATGTCACATCCCATGAACCTTTCTGTTCATTCAGTCTTTATGCTTGTACGATTAGACGATCATCCTTTGTGAATTAAACATGTCCAATAACTCGATTCAATGAGCGTTATTCTTGCAAGGAGATGAAAATTGACGAGTCCACTTCTGAGAAGCCGTTGTTTACGCTTCCATAATTTTATGAGAGGTATATGCGGTAATCCAAGCAGGACAGGTTGATATGGCGCTCAGGTATTCCGGGGCTGTTCCCGAAGGACTGCTTAGTAAGCCGTAGCCGCACCAGGGGATTTGTTTTCTCTGGCGGAAGGGGAACATTGAATTTAATAATGCTATTGTTGCAGTCCTTTTACATCCCCTGTATGCTTTGTAAAAGTTGCTCTTTTGTCGAGTGTAATACCTCCCTACTTAGCTTCAGTCGGATTAGAGAGTCCCATGAATAAGAGGACGTGTTTATTTTCAGTCAACTTTCCACCGCCAGAGGAAGAGGACTCTCTTTAATAGAGTCGAGTTTCCTGTCGAATTGAAAAAAAAGAAGAGTATTTGGGCTGGGATCATTTAACATCCAAACTAGTATTATCAGGTTAATTGGTTATCATTAAAACAGTAAGGCTATTGTTTATAGTAAATCGTATTGGCATTAACGAAATTCCTTCAGACAACAATAGTGAACAATCTGGAACTTACCTCCTTTTTTTTCCTTACTTAAGGATAAATCGGGTTCTGGGTAAGCCAGTGATTTTTAAAAAATAACTATTACGTAGTTAAGAAAATAGATCTCAGAAACATATATAATTGTACGTATAACTTCAAAACAGAAATATCCTAACATCAGATAAATATAAATTTCTTTCAAAGGCGAAAATCAGCGATGTTCTTCAAAATAGTTTCAAAATAGCATTCCTTGTTTTTCGCATACCTTGTTACTGGGTAGGATTCCCATGCTCTGTAAAAACTTAACAGCAGCCTCCTCATTCTTCACGTGTTCACTTAAATCAAAGATATTCATAACTGAACTGAATTAGAACAATTAACAAATGGTAGGTACAAATGGAATGGTTAGGCAATAAAATTATTGCATCATACTTTTACATATGTTATTAAGTCAGAGTAATTATAATGAAATAATCACGGTCACTTAAAAAAAAATCACTGGTTTACCTAACACGAAACAGACCCTTAAATCGGCCATTAAGTTCATTATCGTCCAACTCCTAAGGTAACTTGTTGACAATTTAGATTATTGAAATTAGAAAAGGATTTGGGGGTTTTATTGGAGAGAGTTCGTTATAAGGAAATAATGCTGGTTCATAGATGTCATGATGTTAGAGAAATAATACAAGCTAGGATTAAATTGTCATATATTTTAATAAAATGTTATTGCTATTGTTATAAGAAGATATTAAGGTTATTATTATATTATTTTAAAATCAAATTAATTATTTTTTCGGCCATTAAGAACTGAAACAAATTTTTTATGTTACAAGGATCGTTTACTTGAAGTTCATACATTTGTTGAGGAATTTTAAGTTCCTCTCTTTGTTTCTGATAAATGGGTTTTTCATTTAAAAATGTTTTATGCGATGCTAAAAAAAAAAAGGCTGAAAATACTTTATTCCCTTTTCTCAAAAAGTTCTAAACTAAGGGACATTCTCATCTAAAATAAACGTTACAGATAAAAAGACCCTCTCAATTAAAATATCAAGATCTAATCAAAACTATTACGACTCTAACGCACCCATGCTAAACCTAATCTTATATACTGACCTCCACCAGTCAACGGTTGACCATCATGCAGAGATCCACAACAAAAGTTTTAACAATGACTTACACGGAGATAATAACCGCCTAATAACGGACATAGCTACAGATGAGATCCTTATAAATAAGAAGAGTTGATTAAAAAGACGTTGGATGAGAGATCTCCTTACATAGACAGCTCTAGTAATTGAATCTTGCCTAGTGTAAATGGATATGGTTGCTGTTAGAAGGAATAACACTTGTACATGTGCATATGTAAATAAAGGTAAAAAATATTAAAAATATAA
Source organism: Aelia acuminata (assembly GCA_911387785.2). Lineage (NCBI taxonomy): Eukaryota > Metazoa > Arthropoda > Insecta > Hemiptera > Pentatomidae > Aelia > Aelia acuminata. Next base: position 33,488,322 of record OU426979.1, on the reverse strand, counting down.
TTGTGACCGATGTTTAAATCCGAGTTTCCAGGTAATTAGGGCTAGCCCAGAAAATGAGAGCTTTGATTCTTCCGACTTGATTACAATGAAATAATTGTTTTTCATAAAAAAAACATCCCATCGTTATTTAGAGGGCGAGGGGGAAAACCACGTTAGTCCACTTTTTGTTGATTTGAAACAAGTGGTGCCATCTGATAGTATAGGAAGTGTACTTTATTTTCATATTTGTTACAGTCGGAAAAAAAAAAAAAAAAAAAAAAACCGATAGTCCTCATAAAATCGATAATTTAAAATCGATACAAGGGGGGAAAACAGCTGAAGTTCTGAGCGTCGGGAAAAGATTAACAGTAGTCCATTTCTATTGCGTTTGTTTGTGGATGAAGGTTATCAATATTGGTTTTTGGTTCTTCAGTTTACATTCTATTCTAATCTATTGCGGTGTTTAACATTCTAAAAGTGATTTTATTATGTTTAAAAATGAAGAGTGACTTTAGTCTTATCTGTACACTTGGATGATTACAAGTGTACAAAATTAACAAACAAAAGAAAAAAAAGCACGGGCGAATGTCTGATGTCTGATTAATTTTGATTTTCCATTTTTCGAAACACTTTTCTGGTTCAATAGATGGTTTTAAAGGGCGATGGGTGGGATAGTAGGATTTTTATGTCATGAAAGGATAGCCGTGTCATCAGCGATGCTATAGATGGTGGAGCGAAGGTATTCAGCTGCGATTTGGTTTTGTAAATTTTTTACAGTGGTAAACAGTTATCTTGGTTAGAGGAATATGTTTTGTGAAACTGATTTTAACTTTCGGAAAATGGATCAAGTGGACCATAAACTTTTAATTTCATTTTTCTCAGATTGAACTACCCAGATCCATGACCCTTCAATTGTTGATTTTATTTTTAGTGGTTGTGCATGGGGAATTTTTCGGTATATTTTATTAAATAGATATTTTTTTCTTAAACAATTTTAATGTTTGTTTATGGTATTATTTTTATACTAATGACTCACTACCGGTAGATGCATTTATTCAATAAATAAATTTTAATGTTTAAGGAGTAAATTGATAAATTTAATTAAAGACTGGAAAGGTGAGAGCACCTCAAGTTTATAAACTCGTTTTTCTTTACGTAAAGTTTTGAACAGTCGAAACCGAGCTACCGAATGAATTTAAACTTATCATGAGAAAAAATTTAGGTAAGTAAGATAAAGAAAAATATACAAGATTTGTAGATGGTTGAACGTTCAATATTTAATTAGAGGACGGATGGTCTAGATTGTGGTGAAGTAAGGTAAATTAAATACATAGTTTACAATATTAACTAATAAACAGCGTTTCCATCCACATTGCAGCTCATCGCCAGGGTTATGTACGAATGTTAAGTACGAAAAAGTTAAAAATGCTTTTGGAAAAAAATCTAAAATTTTCTGTTTTTTTCTAAAACCTATTTAAAATTCTTATTTCGATGAGCTTACTAGTGAATATATCATTATATCAAAATATTAAAATAAATTTAACACTTAAAATTTCCTTATATGGGTGATTCTCATTTGAATTGACCATTTAGTGTCCCTGAACTTAACATTCGTTTTTCAGATATTTTTTTATATCCAAAAATTTTTTTTGGATATTTGTTTTATATTCTTCTGTTATAACAAAACGATGGTAACATTTAAATGAACCTAGGCATCGTAAAAAACAAAATATCTCAATGTGAAGTTTGAAAATGCCACGAGTTTTGCTTAGTTTACCATACCCTGAAATGAACCCCTGATAATTGATTTAATTTGAACAATGAGGTATTTCATTGTAATACGGTGGTGTTTCAAGTTATGAATGATATTTTTAGTTACCTCTAATACTTCGAATTTAAATCAGGAAAATGAATCTGTCCCCTAGGTTAGTAGAAAAAATTCATGGCGAGTGTTGTCTGCTGTTCTGGGTAACACTGTTCATTGAAAATGTTGGGAATGGCCATGATAACCTTTGTTTATAATACCGGCTATCAGTCGATGTGCAAACTTGGTGAAGAAAGTATCCAATAGGCAGTTATTGAAAAATCCGAATGATACGGGCAAAAGATGTTGGTTAGGGACATTTATTCGAGTTCATCCTCTCATATATGTCCGACACTTGGTTTAGCTAAGGATAGAGATTTGTTGTGAAAATGTCACGAGTGTTACGTAACACTTATGTTTACATGCCTGCATGATTCATTTCTTTTATATAGCCATTTTAACAAGTTATAGAAAGGAGCAATAGAGAAAAGAAAAAATTGACTTGGGACATAATGCAAAATATATTCTTAATAAAAAAGAGATGTTAGCCAAGAGAAAGAAAATAAGCAAATGGCAGCTTGTGATAATACCTCTCAGTCTTTGAATTTGACCTACATGTAAAGCAGTGAACGAATTAATTATGGGTGAATCGTTGACACTGAACTAAGTAAAAACTGTGCAACAAAATCATATATATTTCACAACGAGATGATCAATGAGCTGTAAATATCCGACGAAAAACCTAAGCCTAGACAGAATGACTTATTCATAGGTCAACTAGCGAGAAAGTATAGGCTACTAAGAGCTTGGCAAGTAAAGGAGTAGGGATGGCCTAGTAATAATTGAACAACAAAAGGAAAACAAGATTCGATGCCTATAAATGAGTTTTTACGCTGTGATATGGAGTGACGAGAGTGAGCGAGACTAGAAAAAAACAAAAAACATTACAAAAAATAAATAAATAAAAATACAGAAACGCTCCTCACAAAACTCATTTTTGAGTAGAAAAAATAATAAAAAATACTAATACTAAACAAATTGACAAACTTTGTTCACCTTTGTTTTCTTGAACATCTTATTGATGATATTCAGATTAAATTTTATTTATGAGTCGAATTTTTTGAAACCCAAAATTTAATTTCTAAAAAAGTTAAATGGTCAAATTAAATGAGAATCACCCATGTACGTTATTAATTGAGCGTGATTTGACAGTTAATTGCATCATTATCCAATATACTTTGTAAGACTATGTGGGTTAATATAATTTTTGACGAAAAAAAAAAAATCACAATGTCTAACATACAATAAAAAGTCAAATTATTAACAAGGTTACAATGATTATAAATGGTTCACAATTCGCAGCATGGTGTTGCTGTGTCTTACAGGCTTGTAACGACACAGGAACACCAACGTAACCATATGATTCGATCTTCGGAGCAAGACTAACTCTCCAGTCCATTGCTCGTTATATTTACTGTAAATTAGAACAGTCTAGAAAATTCCCGACAAGCGTAGATGATTCAAGAACTGGTATTAGAACAGTTTGTAACGGTCCCAACAAAATTGTAGAACTCTTTTAAATATTATATTTTGTGTTTAAAGTTACACTAAAAAGTATCAACTTGTAACGATACAGTAACACAAAAATAACCATAGGAAGACTTACTCTCCACTCCATCGCACCTTATATTTAGACTGAATTATAGTATTCTAGAATGTTCCTGACAAGAGTAGAAGATTCTCCAACAGTTTGTAAAGGTTCCAAAAAACATTCTGGATTCTATTTGATCATACGTTATGTGCCGCATTACATAATCGTAATCATATTGAATTAATCCCTCTAAAAGGCCTATGCATCGTTATAAACTTATCGAAATTTTTGTAGTCATCGATATTTCCAATTATCCAAATATTCCTAGAGTGTGAACGGTTGTATGTGAATCGGAAGAATTCCCAGCCATGGAAACATTGAAAAGAATGGGAGGGTTCAAGTGGGGTAGACGGTGGAGCCCTCAATGCACTTTTTGTGAGGCTATGACAAATGAGCATTGAATCGGAAGGAAGTGATTTTTCAATTCCCGGAATAGTGCTTTTCCTGAGCCATTGAGCCAGCTCAATAGGGCGCCATTGTTCGAAGCCAATGTTCTTTTTTCCAATCAACAACTTTCTTCTGTTTCACTTCTGTAATTCTGTAACCCACAAGCTGTACAGATGCTGCAGTGACGCAGTCAATATGGCATAGATTCCCAATATTGTTGTTAATTTTTAGATAGTGTAGTGGTAACGCCATGTTTCTTTCCCTTTATTTTTATTTATTTATTAATATTGTGATCGTGATACGGGTTTGAATAATTTCATTGACGTAAAATTGCAACACAAAATGTAAAAAAAGAACAATCTAGATAAAAATACACATTATAAACTTTAATAATATCACTAGGAACGGAATACTTCAATGTAATTTAACAGTGACTGAAAGGTAACAATTTTTTTTTACATGAAAAAAAAAACTGTGTTCCTTGCCAGGTTACCTCCCGCTCCGCTGTTCAATATGGACTCTCCCCTCACCTAGCTTGTTACCATGTATATGGTTCCATACGAACACTCTCGAACATTTCCGACCTCGGTCTCGATCGTTCTAGACCTGTCAAAACGCCTCTTTTGGTTTCTTCCATTACAATATTTATATATTATTTAATTTATTTAGAGGTATATTTATATTTATTTTTTTTAAAGTTCGACAGAAAAAACTGATAAATATCGAGGTGGTACTTACTTACTTACGTACGACTTTAAAAAAAAAAAAAATCTACAATTGAAATTTTGTTCCCAATAATATGTATTTATTGAAATTTTCAACTGTATTTAAATATAATGCATTAAGTAAATGTGCTAAAATAAAATATAATAATGCCTTGAATAAGCATCAAGATACTATGAACTGATAACATCCAACCTAAAAAATCTCGAGGCCATCTTCTTTTTAGAAGCCTTGGAGGATTGTCTGAAATAGAGGAGGAAGCGAGGGTGGATACGAGTGGGTTCTGAATCGGGCTAAATCGGCGACATATAGATTATGAATTGAAATTTTAATTTCGAAATTTAATTTTGACAACACTCCGTACTCCTAAAAAACGAATACAAAGTGCCTTCAGTTATCCAGGAATTCGTAATTCCTTCTAAATATATACTCTGTATCGTTCAGGAGGAATGTGTAAGGAGGTAACAAGACATAAATCACGATGAACCATAAATTTTCTCCAATGAAAAATTCTTATTAATTTTAATAATATAATTAATCTAAATTAAACCATTTCGTCCCAAAGTTAGAGTTAGTATTAAAGTGTTTTTTTGTAAGTCAAAAATATTTGATAGGTAAATGTAAGGTTTTTCAGATATCTTAAGTGTGTGTTTTTAAGTCTTCAAGTTCATAAAAAGCATTTGTTGAAAAAATTGAAACAATCTCTGACATTTTTAAAACTACCATAGAACTTTATAAATTAATTAAAAACAGAAATATAAGTAAAATCTAATAATACTCTAATGAAAATTATTAATAATGTAACGGGAAACACAAAACATATGATCGAGAAGAGCTCTAAACTTTTTTTGGAACTGGTTCTAGTGTTCTAGAGAATCTACGCTTGTCGGAAACCTTCTAGACTAAGTAAATATATCCTTATAAGGAGCGATGGACTGAATATCTAGTCTCGCTAGAGATCCAATCACATGGTTACCTTTGTGTTACTGAGTCGTTACAAGTTGATACTTTTGTAACAAATTTTAGTTTTGATTGCTTGTCTGATATTGCAAGTTGTAATTTTTCTTTAATAACAATTATTTTAACCCACAACAGCGTTAAAATATTAATGATGTGTAAATCCATCTCTAGGACAAAATGGGTTTCTTACTTTATTGAGCATTTAACAGTTATTTTTACGTCAGGCTTAGGATTGAATTTCCATTGGTAATACCGGTCAATTTATCAGTACCTCAATTATAATATGTTAATTAACTCCTCATCTTAGAGTAGAGATTAACTCCTCATCATTAACTTTTTAGAAATTTAAAATTCTATTAATAAACTATGACCACAGAGCGGTCCTAATATTTTACAAAACCAATAACTACATTCACAGAAAATTACAGGTATAACGTTCAAAGGAATGAAATGTTTATTTCGACACCCACTCAGGGTTTGAGCAGTGTACTAAAGCAGGGTAGTAAATGTCAAACATGCAACAGTTTATAAGGCCTGGGCGCGTAAACTGTTCTTGCTCTTCATGGGCTGTAACTTCAAACGTTTTGACCTCCACACATACCTTTAAAAAATGGCTTTAGCTATCTTCTGCAAGAAAGGGACATGATTTGTAGTATTGATAGGGAAGTGTTTCTTGAAGGCAGAATAAGTTAATGAATAATTTAATGCGACTAAAATCCACATTTCATTCTTTCAAAGTTTAAGAAAAATAAATATTGCTAATTTTATTGAAACAGAGCTCGAACCCCGATTTATGCACCGATTAATTAATTATTAGTTTAACACAATCACTAAGCAAAAATTAAGAAGGTATTTATAACATGTTTGATAAAGCTAAATTCACTTATCTATTCAATTTATGCCTAATATGATTATTCTGTTATTATATTGTCTGTAACAATAATTGTACACCATAATTAATGACCATTCTCCATCAGCTTTTAAGTTTCAATGTGTAGTATATAAATTTTAAAAATCTCTTGAGGCCTGCGCGTCAAACATGTCTAAATGCGTCACACATAAAGTCTTAACAAACCCAAAGGTCGATGCCGATACCACACTCGGTTCCACACCTCTATCCACCGACCGCCTTCCAGACTCAACTTTGACAGATCTACCTCCGCGCAATCCTCCCACCACCGTCTCGGCCTACCCCTCGCACGTTTCCCAGTCGGCCCCATGCTTATAAATATTTTAGGGATTCGCTCAAAACCGAGTTTCACAATTTTACATGCCTATTTTATTTACCAAATACATTTCACTCAGTTCGGCGTTGTATAAATCTCTGGAATCTCCTGAATTGACTACGCCTCACAAAACTATTCTCATGGAAAGTATTAAATGTAAGACGCCAGGTTTCACTTCCGTAAATACTTGTTGGTAGTATAATAGTTTTTAAATTCTTGTTTTTAAATTATGGGGACGGAATGCTAAGTAATTTTTCACCCAAAAAGTAACAATAATTCCCAGACTTTATTAAAGCTTTCACCTTACTACAGTATTCAAACTGAAAAACGACGAAAACCTTAAGAAGCTTTAATAATATAAATACCTTTAAAAAACTAAGTATTAATCCCGGAACAAGGAAACAATATGGTTGGAATTGGTTGAGGTAGCCACATCAGAAGGGACTACCCCTCCACAATTCATTCAATTTCAGTACTCGGGGATCCGTGGGCTTTGAGGTGGTTGATGATTAGGGTTTGTCCTATTTGTGAGGTAAAGGGCCGCTCCCTACCGTTTCTGATATTACTCGCCCTTCAGAGGGCCCAGTTTATTATATATTGTAGCTCCAGATCTGCAGCCCTCTCTCCACCAAATCACTGCTGGCGCTAATCCCTTTACTGACGCTCACCTGCCCGCTTACTGCAGCTATATATAATAGTTCCCACAGTCACTAGGATTACCAAGGGCTAACTGACTTCTTAGTTTTACCAACGGAGGGAGAGGCTCTACGCACCCATAAGTGTATTTTTTAGTTAATTAACTCTTAATATTTATTTTTATTTTAGTTATTTCATGAGATTTAAACACTTACATATTTATAAAACAGTGGAAGTCAAAAGAATTTATAGGGGGAAATGAATGTCATTTTTCTAGATAAGTAGAAATTTCATTTGTCAGCACAAAGCACTTATAGTCAGCATAATTGTTTGGAATTTATTACCAATTCCTTCATAAAATTATAGTTTAATAATTTTAAATTACATCCGCGAGCCCACTAGCGGTTTTTTTTAACTCAACTATTTCTTCTGGGTATAAAATGTTAGAGAAAAATTTCAATTCACATTCACATTAATCTGGAATGTTTTTCTGACAATTACTAATTTTTACTTTGACTTACCTATATATCAAATATATATTAAAGGAAAGTATTGACATCGTGAATAATTTCGACTTCCGGTTTTCAACGGAATCACACGTTTTGGGACCCCTGAGTCTAAATAACCAATGTGTGTGTGTGTGTGTGTGTGTGTGTGAACAGACTAGCTCAAAAACTATAAACCGTGCGAATCTGAAATTGGGTATTTAGTGTATGTATATGCCCGCGATGTGATAGCAAAAAGTTCATCAAAATTGGTCAAACGGAGGGGGTACTTAATTTAATAACATTTTAAGTTTTTTTCAAAAACGGCTCTAACGATTTTCATTAAACTGGGTATTTGATTTATTAATATGCCCGAGATATGACAACAATTTCGCCAAAATTGATCAAACGGAAGGAGCACTTTATTTTATAACTTTTTACGTTTTTTTCGATTATCTATCCTCATAAAGACTCAAGAGGTTTTTTTTTGGGTCAAAAGTTCAATAGTTTTACAATTTATTGTTAAAAGTGCCAAATCTAGTTATTGGCACCCTGTGGATTTAATTGTAAAATCTTCCCTATGGTTAGTTTGTTTCTTCATAGAAGACTTAGAGGACCATTCAAATATTAGACTCATGTATATCTTGTAATAAAATTAGGACTTGTTTACCTATTTCTTTAAGTTAAAGTTGGGGTGCCAATAACTGTACTGAGTGCCAATAATTGTATAGGTAACCCTATTTTTTGTAATGCTTCAATGTGACCATTGGTAGAGTGCCGGTTTGCAATGTGACTAAACTAAACTGACATAACTTTTCTTTATCACGCGGCAATTGCATGCAGTAGACACGAACATAATCCACTCTGATCTGTTTTCTTTCTTTTAAAAAAACATTTGAAACAAAAAAAAACAGTTACAATACAATCTTCGAACAACTTATTGTAATGGCTACCATATGAAGTTGGTTGGAATCCTCACAACAACTTGTGGGGAACCGCACATCATAACTTGTCTTCTAAACTTAAAGTAACTTTTAATTAATGTAAACTAAGTTCATCAACAATGTAGCAATTATGTGGGTTCAAAATTTTGTATTTAACGAAAATAACAATTTTCAGTGCCAAACACAAACTGAAAACACGAATATACAGGGTGTTTCGGAATTGCACGGCACTATTTTAGGTACGTGTTCTCTAACACAAAATAGACAAAAAAGTTCATATTAACATGTATCTCAAACTCATTTATTAAACAGATATCAAAGGTTAAAGATTTATTATTACTATTTATTTATTATTATTACAACATTTAGAGTAAATGTTCAAAGGCGCCTCCGTTTTGTTGAATGCAACATTTAGCACGACGAATCCATGCTTCTCTGGCTCTTCGTATAGCATCAGTATGGTGGTTGATAGTTACTGCGGCTTCCACGATCCGATTTCTTAGCTCTTCTTGCGTGTCAACTGCCGCAGAATAAACCATAGACTTCATCCAGCCCCACACAAAATAATCTAATGGCGTTAAATCCGGAGATCGTGATGGCCATTTAACAGGTCCGTTTCGACCAACCCATCGGTCTCCATAAGTTGCATTTAAATAATCAGTGACACTATGAGAAAAGTGAGCTGGAGCACCGTCATGCATAAACCACAGCCTTTGCCTAATGCCTAGCGGAATATCTTCTAGGATATCATGCAGATTATTTTGCAAAAAATGCAAGTAAGATATACCTGACAGCCTAGGTGGCAAAAAGGAGGGGCCGATGATTTTGTCGCTTAGAAGACCACACCAGACATTTAAAGAGAATGTATGTTGGTAATGTCCAACAGCAGTCGTATGAGGGTTTTCTTCGGCCCAAGTATGGGTATTTCGAAAATTAAGAATCCCGTTTCTTGTAAAGCATGATTCATCAGTAACCAAAATGCAGTTCAGGAAGTTAGGATCTCGTGTGCATTGTCGAATTAACCACTGGGAGAAATTTCTGCGCTTGTTATAATCCTGTGGTAACAAATCTTGCCTACTTAATAAGTGAAATGGATATAATTGTTGTTCGCGTAAAGTTCGCCATACGCTGGTAGAGGAAACATCGAAACGACGTGACAATCTTCTGGTACTAGTAGTAGGAGATAACTGAACAGCATCGAGTATTTCTTCTTCTACGTTTGCAGTTCGTCGAAATCGTTGTCGACCGGCGTTCACTCGTATAGGTTTTAGCGTACCATTATCCCTAAGACGTCTTTCAATGGCCTCAAACGTTTTACGATTTGGTATTCTTCGGTTAGGAAATTTTTCACGATATTTTCGAACAGCAGCAGCACCGTTTGTATGTACCTCGCCATAAGTTAAAAGCATGTCTGTTTGTTCATCAAAAGTGAATAAATTTGTGGTATCTCCCATGATAATCATAAATTGAACTGTGTCACAAGATTCACTCACACTAAAACACACAGAACTAGACAAACAGATGAGCAACTACTGTCATTGCTTATCGTTCATTTGTTTATCAGGTGATTAAAACCTTTTATTTAGTATTAAACACGTTAAACGTTGTACAGTCAGTCTTAATGCAGTAAATAAATAATAAATCTTTAACCTTTGATATCTGTTTAATAAATGAGTTTGAGATATATGTTAATATGAACTTTTTTGTTTATTTTGTGTTAGAGAACACGTACCTAAAATAGTGCCGTGCAATTCCGAAACACCCTGTATAGTGAGATTACAAAAATTATTACTTTGTAATATAGAAATGACGATATGACTTGAGCTTCAGAACAAGACTAACTCTCTAGTAGTGATGTAAAACTATCGATAGTCTCCATTATCGATAGTACTGGACATAAAACTATCGATATTCTTGATAGTATGAGTCGATGACCGGGGAGGGGGGGCGTAGAATAGTAGAATTTTTCATTTGGAACGATTGGAGCGGTAATGCACGTTTCCATTTGAACATTTTTCTTTCCTTTGATAACACTCGCCAACAAATTTTAACTTTTTGGAAGTAACACGGAAGTGAACCACCATTTTGGGGGTTTTCGGGTGTGCTCAATCTGAATCTGACATTAGTTTTTTCCCTATACGTCAAGTTTTTAAAATTCAGGGCTTTTAAGTTGTTTTATAGTAATACTGAATCTTAAAATTTACTTTGTATACAGACATTTTTTTGGCGTTCTGGTTTCTATAATCTTAATGTTTCTTGGGGTGGAGAATGCGAATATGAAGTTGGATTTCTGATAAGTTGGTTCGTTTTTTGTAAAAATAAACTTTTAACCAAAAAAACATGCAAAATTGCTGTAAAAGTCCCATTTTTTACCATTTTCAATGAACTTTTTGCAAAATATAATATTGAAAGGAAAAATCTAATTGCAAATTTAGATTCTACATTAAATTTTCTTTAAGAAACAGCTATTAGAATTTTCAAAATTACAAAAATGAGTTGGTAAAAAAATACTATTCTGTACGGGAGAACCAGGCTGATTCTCCGCCTACAGTAGAGCCCAGCTTCATTTTTCTCAATCCTTAACTAGGTATACTCCACATTCCAAGTAAAATAAGTCAATAGTATTTTTTTGTCCTAATTCTGATAATTTAAATTGCTAACTCTGCAAATGATTGTAATTCATAAACAATTTATTTATTCTCTCCCGTACGGAATAGTATTCTTTTACCAACTCATATTTGTAATTTAGAAAATTTTAATAGCTGTTTCTTAAAGGAAATTTAATATAGAATCCAAATTTGCAATTAAATTTTTCCTACCAATATTATATTTTGCGAAAAATTCATTGAAAATGGTAAAAAAATGGAAATTTTACAGCAATTGTGAATGTTTTTTTTGGTTAAAAGTTTATTTTTTATAAAAACGAACCAACTTATCAGAAATCCAACTTCATATTCGTATATTCCACCCCAAAAAAACATTAAAATTATAAAAACCAGAACGCCAAAAAAATTTCTGTAGACAGTGCAAATTTTAAAATTCAATATTACTATGGAACAATTTAAAAGCCCTATATTTTAAAACCTTGACGTATAGGGAAAAAACTAATGTCAGATTCAGATTTGGCACACACGAAAACCCCCAAAATAGTGGTTCACTTCTGTGTTACCAAATCAGTGTTGACTTGTGTAATTAGGGAATGAGATGAGCATTTCTGTGAATAGAGGCCGGTTCCATCACACCTTGAAATAATATTTATCAGATTCAAGCTTAGTCGTAACAGCAAAGAATACGAACTTAATCATCAGTTCAAAGAAACTTTATTCAGTGGAAAGCTATACCAACCCCCTTCAAACACGAAACCAGGATTCCCATTTTTCGAATTAGTTGATTTGACTTAACTATAAATATATCAACCTCAAGTTGCTAGTCGAGTGTGCAGATAACGAGCCACAATATATCAACTCAAGAAAGAAAACAACGAAAGAAGGCTAACAAAGTGCAAGTATACTTATATAACATATCAAAACATCCATAAGGTCTTATTTAGGCATTATAATACATCAATGAGATGATAACACCATTTATTTCTGAATAAGAAAAAAAAAAAAAAAACTTAAGGTTTTAAATCGAATCAATGTATATCTACCACCTAACCTCAAAACTTTACAGAGTATTAATAATTTCACTTTTATGTGTTTGGAACGAAACCTTTGCTTTTATTGTATCTATGTTACTCAAAAACAGTTCTGTTAAAAATTAAATAACAATTACACGTTAGCTTATATGTTTAGCTAAACATATAAGAAAAATGAGAAAAAAAAAGTTTTGTGCATGGTTAGAATTGCGTGGTTCGTTAGTGAAACCGATAATATGTTACTATTTTAACAACTCATAAAAAATGCACCTTTGTATGGACCAACGAAATTAAGCATACTGAGACCTTCAACAATTGGATTGATAAAAATTTTACAATAAAAAATCTTGCAATAATAACTATTTACCAGGCCATGACTGAAAAACTTTGGATAAGAGCTACCCAACTTGAATAACTATGGTCATTCAGGGAAGAGTGCTTTGCTGTCATCTCACGTGATGTATGCTATCATCTAAGATTCCTAGCAAATAGATATTTATATTTTCAACAAAGCTTGAGGAGGATTGTTAAATAAGATATATAAATTTTAGGTATTAATAAAAATAAAATGAAAATTCTCTTTGTAAGCAAAAAATAAAAAAAAAAAATAAAAATGATGAACAATTGGAAAGTGTCTAATTGCCAGTGTTCAATTTAAAATATATTTTGTAATCTAATCTATTCCGATATATCATTAAAAATATATTTAACACTTAGCTTAGAAGTTTAAAGTATTCATTTCGATAAAAGTGTATACCTACAATAAATATATTTAGTGTAGTGGCTAGTATTACAGCATAAACAACTACAGGTCGTGTGCTTGCATCCCGCCAGGATAGGCTTTGTTTATGCCCTCCTTCGGATGGTAAGTAAAATAGAAGTCCCGAGCGTGTAAAATGTCAGGTACTCATTAATTATTTGTAGCCTAATTAAATCTGGATTGGCGAAATTCAGGACTCCCACGTAGCATGAAGTGGCGTTACGTAAGTAAACAAGTACACCTTGCACTATCATCTATGTAATTAATATGACGCATGAAAAAAAAATTTATTTTCAAATTAAAATATTGAAATATTGATTGATTTAAATATTGCTCCTGTTCGTCTGTTTTTTTTTTTTTTAATATATTTTAACAGCAATATTTTGGGATATCAAAGTAATACATTCTTACGGAATATAATAAATTTCTTTCAGTCCTTAAATCCTTTTGTTTTTGATTTCCCAACTTTATTTTAAATATAGGAAAACGCAGACGAACTTTGATAAAATTTATTTCTGTGTCAAGGAACATGCGCTTGTCGATGCTTATATGGATTAGGGAATGAATAGTTAGTTACAGTTTGTAACTTTGAAATCGACAAAAGGGTTTATGGCAATAATGCCTAATCACGAGGATTTAAGAAAAGACTAAATCGAAATCAAATAGACTATAGCCTTATCTTGTCTAAAACCTTAAACGCGAAAAAAAATTCAATATTGAAAAAAAAAACCTTACATAAATAGAAAGCTTCGGTTGTAGTTAAGATGTTGCTTGGAACTAGAGATATTTTGCTCGATTTCTACAACTTCTAGCCCTAGACTATTTTTTACTTAACTTGCGTTCATAATTTATATTATTTAATTTTTTTTTTTTTTTTTTTTTGAGCTGTATGGAATCAACCTACGCTTGAGTGTCCATCAAAATCGCGTCATGAGAAATAATACGTCTCAAGGTTTGTGATAATATTCCACTCCAAAACTTTTTAAAGATCAAAACCACCGACAACAGATAATTAATAATAACAGACAAATAACAATAACGCATTGATGAGCTTTATCTAAGGTAAGATTGAAAATTAATTCCAACACTCGTATTTTGGTCAGGGTTATGTTTAGATAATAAATCAATAATGCTGAAATGCCAATGTCCATTTCAAGTTATCGTATTGGTAAAGATTAGCACGGAGGTCAATTTATAGTGTGTAACTTGTACACCGCAGGTAAAATGCACCATGTCACATTTTTGAATATTTTTCAAAAGAGCCAAAATTCTCCAGCTTTGAGCTATTAAGTTTTTTTTCGGTACTTTTAGAAATAGCTTAATGAATGTTTCTCCAGCATAGAATTCCGTCGTTAACCTAGAAGGATTAATCGCCACTAACAAAGATTCAAGGGCACAATAAACAATAAAATGCTTAATGTGACAAAAAATCCAAAACGTGGTTTTGATATCATTGGAAAGAAGATTTAACTGCCCATGTGCAAGTGGAAAGAACCCATGTGTTAAAAAATCGTAATATGTTTTAAATTGATTAAAAAGAATCCTCCTTTGTGTAAGAGTTTACCGCATCGCAAAAGGTTAGATGTTTAGAACTGCAACAAACGCAAATGTTTAGAAATCACATATTTTTACTTTCACTTACCTATATGAAATATATAGTAAGTGGAAGTATTGCGATCGAGAAAAATTTCGACTTCCGGTTTTCAATGGAAATACACGTTTTGGGGTCTCCTGAGTCCAATTAACCAAGTCCCGCGAAATGGTCTGTGTGTGTGTGTGTGTGTGTGTGTGTGTGTGTGTGTGTGTGTGTGTGTGTGTGTGTGTGTGTGTGTGTGAACAGACTAGCTCAAAAACTATAAACCGTGCGAACCTGAAATTGGGAATTTAGTGTATGTATATGCCCGCGATGTGACAGCGAAAATTGCATCGAAATTGCTCAAAGGGAGGGGGTACTTTATTTAATAACTTATTACGTTTTTTTCACAAACGGCTCTAACGATTTTGATTAAACTGAGTATTTGATCTATTTATATGCCCGAGATATGACTGTAAAAATTTCATCAAAATTGATCAAGTGGAGGGGGGACTTTACTTAATAAATTTTGTACCATTTTACAGGTTTCTTTTTATTTACTCAAAAACGGTTTTAACGATTTTGATCAAACTGGGTATTTGATGTATGTATATGCCAAAGATGCGATAGCCAACATTTCATCAAAATTGGTCAAACGGAGCTGGCACTTTATTTCATAATTTTTTTCCAATTTTTACCTTTTTTTCGATGATCTCAAAAACGGCTTTAACGATTTTTATCAAATTCGTCATGTTTAATGAAAATTAGGTGTTCTTTAATATCAGGTAAGCTTTATCATTATTAAAATGTTCTGAGGCTGATTTTTTTTAGGGGGTTGGAGCCTTTTTTGTTTGTTTGTTTCCTATAAAGTACCTTGGTTTTTGTTTAAATGGAGAAATTAACTGTCTCTCGTTACGCCTAGGAATAAGAAATGGCTAAATATGAGATATGATAAAAATAAAGAAAACATAAAGAGGAGAAAAAAAGAAAAATATTCAGTCAATTCATAAAACTCGTTGAGCCCACGCATGCGGAGTACACCTTTAAGGACAGACCATTGTTTATAATTAAAGCCATTCTATTCATTTGAGAAGTGGCAATTGACAAAACGCATTAATTTCTAATCTAAGTAAGTTGGTAAGTGAAAGCTGTGTGTTGCGCGCACGCACCAGATTTTTTATTATTGCTTTGATTGTACAATATCGTGGTAAAAATTACTATAAGGTTTTGTTGTATTGGTTGCATTGAATTGCTGTGAAAAAGTGACTGATCAGTTTGTTGCTTCTTCTGTAAAATCATGTTTTTGTCACGTAGGAGATTTCATCGCGGTAACGACTTGTTGATAACATTGTAACGAGAAACAAAACAAAACACAAAACATATGATTTAAAATGGTTCTAGACTTGTTGTTAGAACAGATGGAACAAACTGTTCTAGTACATGTGTGTGACTACGATGTTACAATACCATCTGCGCTGGCCTAGAACCTTCTAGACAGTTCTTCTTAAGACTAAATATAAGGAGCGATGGACAGCAGAGTTAGTCTTGTTCTGAAGATCAAGTCTTATGGTTATTTTCGTGTTACTATGCAGACCTGGGCATTATTTTAAATAAAAGTATTTTAAATACAAATGAAAATAATTTTTTTTTATTTTAGTATTTTAGAATTAAAATAAAATTAATCACATGTTTATTTTCATTTTAATTCTAAAATATTCAAATAAAAAAAAAGTATTTTCATTTTAATTCTAAAATACTAAAATAGAAAAAAAGTATTTTCATTTGTATTTTAAATAATAAAATAAAATAAAACTTAGGTAGGTTGTTTTAAGTTAAAAAATTTTCGTAATAGTATAATGTAGTCGTTTGCACTAGAGCTCTCACTCCTAAATATTCAGCAAGTACCTACATTTATTTCGGTATGATGTTGCTGTAATTTTATTGTTTTTTTTTTTTTTTGTTTTTTTATGGGGGGGGGGGCGCAATTATTATCTTTGTACCGCTTCATCCGATTTCAACAAATTTTGTCACATTAGTGGTTTTTGATAATCTAAATAGACGTCTAATGAATTCATTTCACATAAATGGTATTATGCATAGGTTTTGGGGTGGAGGGTTAAATATTAACTTTTTACCGCCATATCCGATTGTCACGAAAAATGAAACAAAGATTGTTCATAAGTCAAATAACAAGGCCAATTCCTCACAATTTTTACAATAAATGGTTTTTTTTTATGGGGGGGGGGGTTAATTATAGACTTTGTACCGGTTTATTCGAAAGTAAAAAAATTGAAAATTAAGTTAGAGCCATACAGGACAAGACAAGGCATAAATACGATCCCAGTTAGGAGACAACACCAAAAGAGTTTGTAAACTTGGTTGACAAAAGAGAGAGGTTGACGGTGGTTCGAAATTGGAGAGCAAATTCAGCCAACATTAGAGGTTAAGAAATGCTAGCCATTAACGAAATTACTTAGCTCATGCCTTCTTTCTCAAAACTTAAAAATTCAAGTTTACAAAAATATTATTCTTCCTGCGGTTCTTTAAGAATGCAAAACGTTCACGCTAACATTGAATGATGAGCAAGTGAGGTGATAGTAGACAGATGAATAATATTGGAGTTTGAAATTGCAAAACAGTGGTGAACGAATTCCATAGAAATTCATAAGCGCGGTGACGAATGAAAAACGTCTGAGGGAAGTAAGGGCTGAGAAGTAGTAGGGAGGATTGCGTTAGGGCTGATTTGCCGAAATTCCTATTGGACGGAGGTCGTTGGATGGTGTATGGGTAGCGAATAGTCTAATGGGTTGCCCAATTAGTTTAAATAGGTTCCGAATCAGATTGAATCTGTAGAAAAAGAAATTGAATTTAATAATTTCAACAAAATAAAGGCGAAGATGATCTGAAAATCAGATACATTACACCAAGCAAAGACAACCGAAAAAAAATTAAATAAAAACTGTCGATTTATTAATCAAATGCAATATTAAAAAAATATGTATTTATTAATCAATTGCAATGCACTAGCTAATAGGTTTTAGAAGTATTTTGTATTTTCATTTTAATTTTTACTTTCACTTACCTATATATGAAATATATAGTAAGTGGAAGTATTGCGATCGTGAAAATTTTCGACTTCCGGTTTTCAACGGAAATACACGTTTTGGGGTCCCCTGAGTCAAAATAACCAAGTCCCGCGAAATGGTCTGTGTGTGTGTGTGTGTGTGTGTCTGTGTGTCTGTGTGTGTGTGTGTGTGTGTGAACAGACTAGCTCAAAAACTATAAACCGTGCGAATCAGAAATTGGGTATTTAGAGTAAGTATAAGCCCGCGATGTGACAGCAAAAATTTCATCAAATTTGCTCAAAGGGAAGGGGTACTTTATTTAATAACTTTTTCAGTTTTTGTCGATTTTCTCAAAAACGGCTCTAACGATTTTGATTAAACTGAGTATTTGATCTATTTATATGCCTGAAATATGACTGTAAAAATTTCATCAAAATTGATCAACCGGAGGGGGGACTTTACTTAATAAATTTTGTATCATTTTCACATGTTTTTTTTATTTACTCAAAAACGGTTTTAACGATTTTGATCAAACTTGGTATTTGATGTATTTATATGCCAAAGATGTGATAACCAACATTTCATCAAAATTGATCAACCGGAGGGGGGACTTTACTTAATAAATTTTGTATCATTTTCACGTGTTTTTTTTATTTACTCAAAAACGGTTTTAACGATTTTGATCAAACTTGGTATTTAATGTATTTATATGCCCGAGATACGACTGTAAAAATTTCATCAAAATTGATCAACCGGAGGGGGGACTTTACTTAATAAATTTTGTATCATTTTCACGTGTTTTTTTTATTTACTCAAAAACGGTTTTAACGATTTTGATCAAACTTGGTATTTAATGTATTTATATGCCCGAGATACGACTGTAAAAATTTCATCAAAATTGATCTACGGGAGGGGGGACTTTACTTAATAAATTTTGTATCATATTCACGGGGTTTTTTTATTTACTCAAAAACGGCTTTAACGATTAACAAAAATAAGATATGAATGTAGAAAAACGTGTGACTTTGGGAAATGATATTTAGCAAAACACGTAAGTTGGAAAGTGAAAGTTGTGTGTTGCGCGCACGCACCAGATTTTTTTTATTTAAAATACAAAATACTTTTTTATTTTGTGTTTAAAATAATTTTATCGAAAAGTATTTTAAATGATTTGAGGTTAAAATGCATTTTATTCAAATTTATTTTAAATACTTGCTATTTAAAATAAAGTATTTTAAAATTAAAATTAAAATACTTTTTGCCCAGGTGTGTTACTATGTAATTAAAAATTGATACTTTTTATAAGCTGTTTATTTATTTGTGTTTTCATATTTTGTGTGGCATTGTAAAACATTATTTTCGTTCAATAAAAATTATTTCAATCCACAAGTTATTATAATATGATTTCATGAAACGGGATCTTTTTAACGTTACGTTGGTTAAAACTGTTACTAAAAAATCACTGTAACATGCAGGCCTAAAACAAAAAAGACCCAGTAATTTGGTAATTTACTTATAAATTACCAATTATTTAAGACAATAGTGTTAATTATTTTCAACTAATAAATAGGCATGGTGCCCTATGCCTCCAGGCATAAACATGTTTTTTATTTTTTTTTAGCGAAGTGAGAGTCTAGATTATTTATTCATTTAGACTCGAGTTTGTAGATTACTGGTGATTCTAGAGATCGGTTTGAAACTTAGACTAGTTAAATAAAGAAAATTTCTGACTATTTATTCTAGACAATTTATCATACCAGAAATAGTCTTATTTAAACAGTGGACCATTTATCACGTATAATAAATAAATGTTTAAGTGAGATTGAGAGAAGATAATAAATTTTTGAAAGAAGATAATAAAACTTTGACCTAAATTGAGATTATTATTGAGTTGATTTAGGTAATTAATGAACTTAATATTCAACGTTCTTTTCGTTTTAATTAGTTTAATATATTATCCTAATTTGTCCCAGAGATGCGTTTACGCATCATGAATATTAATGATTTCAGTATACTAATGTGAGGTATTTGTTTTCATTTCAGTTTTTAGTTAATTTATAAGATTCTTAATAATTTTTAAAAATGTCGAAGACAGCTTAAAATATTAAAAATATTTATTTAGTGAACTTAAAAACTTCAAGTATACATACTTCTGGAATGTATGATTGAAATTTTTTTACATTAATTTATTGCTTTTTTTATGTTAATATATTGAAGAATATCATTTTAAAAAAACAGCGTTTATATATTTTATATATTGATAAAAATTGAACCTAAACTAATATTTTTGAGGGTTGAATTTCTTTTTTAAATAGTGTAATGTTATATTTTGTTGATATTCATATCATTGATATCATAATACAGGTCTAAAGAATGCAATTTTTGATAATAATGCTCCCAATACTATTCATTTAGAACCAATTTCAACAAATGGCCATAGAAAGTATGGAAATATTTCATGTGATAACATATTAGCAGAAATAATTGTAGATTCACATGAATAAGTTGCTTTTTTATTCAAATTTTGTGTGTTTTCCATTTTGATAAAAGGGATGTTAGTAATAATGAAAAAACGAAAATTGAGATTGATTATTTTTTTTTTTTTTTTTACTTTTGAACTCATCATTGTCAGAAATGCTTTTTCTTTAAAAAAGATTTCTTACAGGGCCAAATTTTAAAATTTAGCAATTATAGTCTTTGACATATATTAACATAAAAACAGAAAGAAACACTAAAAATACATATTATATGTACCCCTGGGACGAAATGAGTTAACTTAATAAACCAAGTGAAAGTAATAATAAGTAAACTAATAATTTATTGTAAACTATTGCCTAATTGATAGTAGATTAAATAAACAATGTAATTCGCAAATAATGCCATTTCTAACAGTATAAGCTATCGATTTTATAATTGTAAGTACAGCCCAATAACAGTAATACGCCTACATTCAACGCCATAGGCAAGCCCTTAGAACTTCGCTACTAATTTAAAACGATTTCATGGACTTATTCCAATTTTAAGAATCTCAGCAGATAGAAAGTATGATTTCCATTGATATTTGGTGATTTATTTTTTATTTCATAAATCAATGTCATTGATCGCGTTCCGCGTGAAAGAAATTTTGAGTATTATGACTATATATTGCCTCTCGCCATTTGTAAAGTTGCCTGTTCGACTGACTAAAATAATTTTTGGAATGGCAATGTTTTTTTGTTTTTTTTTTATAAGTCTCTTTAAGGTTATTCTTATGTTATTCAATAATGCAGAACCCATTACTGATGTAATCACCTTATGATAATTCTTTATCAAAATAAATAATCTTTACGCTTCCGTCTCATCTTCCTTATAAGTGATAAAATTAAAGACTCCAGATCTAACCTTCAGACATAATATCAAGAAGTTGTTTTATTTTAAGCTCATCATAATCTGAATCCTTTCTGAATAGAAGCGACAGTAAAAAATACAATAAAATCTCGTTTTATCAAGGGCTATAAAGTTCGCTAAACCGTAAAACTGAGATTACCAATAGTAAATGAACTCTTCAAGAGGCCATGTGTTCGCGAGTTCCGATAAACAAATGTGGGGACATCGTTCAAAAATTAAGATAAAGGATCGTAAAAAATGTTTTATCCTTTCCAACTTTTTTTTTTTAGCCGCCGTATGGATTACGTACAATTTAGTAAAAATCAAGTTAGAGCTTATGGTTTAGAAAAGAAAAAAATTGCAAAAAACCTGGATTTCAATTTTCATCGGTCACATTAAAATATAAATAAATTAAGTCAACGAAATGAAAACAGAAGTAAAAACTGTATGACATTCACATCGAAATATAACTAAAAAAACCAGTAATATTATTACATCATTAGATAGAAAATTCCACGCACTTTTCAGTAATAAAAATTATTTTAATAGGCTTGGAAAGATATTTTAGGCATACTGAAATGTACAAATAACCTGAGTTGCATTAATTTTATTAGGTTTAGATTGCACCACCAAGATTATTATATCATTTAAAAGGAAATTAAATGCCCTTTTCAATAATATACCGTTGTATGAGGATATTTTATAGAGATTTCAGCTGTATTAATTTGCAGTTGTCACATTTAAATAAAATTTTACTGTATTAGATTCGAATCGACATAAAACTCTTATAAGTCAATAACCCACACATATCATTCCATCATTAGATAGAGAATTTTATCCTCTTTCTGTTGATATATAGTTTAATAGGCTGGTTGGAGAGAGATTTTTGCACATGGTATTTTTCGATTACTGTTTTACAGCTTGGAAAAAATTTAATTTTTTATATTTAAGAATTTGTTTCCATGTTGAAAAATTATCTGTCTAATAATCTGTATGAAATGTAGAATTAATGAATAAATTTTGAAAGCTCCAGTTCAATTAATACCCATTCTACAGAGGAAAGCCTTAACACGTACAAGTTGGCCAAAAATCTCAAAAGTTCAAATGACCATAATTCTGAAAGTACTAGTTGGAATTGAGTAACAATTAACATTTTTACTTATTTCTCTAAGTACTTAATACCTACAAATTGTTATCAAAATCTAAAGGGGGGGGGGGGTAAAATCTTGAACTTCGGCTGGATGATTTGACTTGGAATGGTCCAAATACATATTTAGAGCATATGATAATTGAAAGGAACATAAAAAAAAAAAAAAAAAAATACAGAACACGTGCCATATCGGAAGAATGCGCGGCTGAAGAAGGAATGACGTGTTATACAATATAAATATAAAGGTCAGTAGGCAGAAAGTGGACTATATTTACTCCGGTTTGTTGAAGGAGAGGCCTGCTTTGAACTAAATCCTTCCAACTCACTGCCAACGGATCGCATTCTCTTCTGCTCAGTTGGAAACGGCCAGGTCTCCCTCATGCCTAACATAAGGGTCCCGTATCTCCCAACGACGTCCAGGAACAACAAGAAAACATATAACCATGGGTGACTTATCGGCTTGTTAAGTCCGTAAAAGGGGAGTAATGTAAAAAATATTTTGAGTAGAAGTGAACAATAAGAAATACGAATAAATATAAAGAAAAAAAAAATTGAGTTTTCCTTCATTATTAGGTTTTTAACTCAAACTTTTAGAGAAGTTACCAATTTATTCCAGTAACCTTTTCACAAAAGGGGGGTTTAAGTTGCATCAAGTGGTAGTCAGTGGGTTTGGTTTTTTGTTGCCTGGGATGTGACTGATAAATAAATTTCCCCAATAACTGCAAAATATTAGCACTTTTTTTATCTCGGTTTTTCCTCCTTTTGACAATAAAGAAAGACCTTTTTGATAAAACCCGTTTCCAAAATTTTTGAACTGGGAAGAATCATCTACAGTTTGAGACCAAAACTATCTCAGAAGTCTTAATATTCTCTGAGATAGAGCTTTTCAAAGTTTAGAAAATTTGTTTGGTGTAGGGAGGTCACTGTTGATACCAGATGATAACTGTAGTTCAAAAGCCCTAGGCAAAAAATATGACACTACTTTTTCGGCCCATCACTTGATGTGAATAGAGAACTTATACCATCCGATAAATAAAGCCAATGGAATACAAAATGGCGGCCATGTAAGTAAGAAATTTTTGGATTTTTATTTTAGCTTTTCACTCGCAAAACTATGTATCGCACAGAAAATTATATTGTTCTAAAATAGATTGATGAGTATAAAATTTTGTGTCGAATGGGTTATCAACTTTAATTTAATATCGGTTGAGTTGTTTCGACAAAATTCGGCAGTTTTTACCATTTTAGTGATAATATGAACTACGTTCATGTTTAAAAATCTGCATCCCTAAAAACAATTATCCAAATTTGAAATGATACATATCCAAATGCGATCTCAGTTTTAAAATTAGTTTACTTCGGTCTAGACAAACCTCACTGAATAGTTAGTTCTATGTTATATTTTATGGTAGTTCCTTATAATTCAAAACAGACATAGGACATAGCAGGAAAAAAACGCTACGATTACTGTTAAGCAAAATGCTTAAAATAATTATACTATAGGATTAATGTGATGAAGATCACTTTCTTATAAAACATTCTTAAACACTGCTTTTGCTCACCAAATAATTGGACATTTGTAATTATTAAAATTGATGTTTCTCTCTAAAATGTTTAGATTTCAAATGCACACAGCCGATCTACAATACTGGAAAAAAAATGAAAGTAATAAATAAAACACCGTTATTGTATTTTATTAACACATTTCTTGAAATAGTCAATCTTTGCAATATACATGACTACAACCGGATTTGCTTGCGCAAGAATAAGAATAAATTATTATTGTTTACATAAAGGAACGTAACATATGATTTAAAGCAATCGTACATCAATCGGGAAATGACAATAGAATGAATCAATAATTTATGTTAGATGTTATGTATTGCATTTTAAAATTCCAGAAGTATTGGGAAAATTCTAATATTAGATATTGCATAAATGAAAAGGAATCGTAATGAGATTTCTATCAATAGTTTGACTCACTCCAGTAATCCTCTATCTCACTTGAGTCATTTTTTTGTAGATAATGCATGCGCTTAAATTTTCCATAATTGCAACAAATCCAAATCGTTTCTCATTGTAGGTACTTAAAAGAAATAAAAATAAAACTTACTAAAATTTCAACCATGAAGGAACCCAAAAGATTTGATATGAGACGATAAAAAATTGATATATATATATATATATATATATATATATATATATATATATATATATATATATATATATATATATATATATGCGTATATAGATAGCCTAATGTAGTTAGTGATACAAGATATTCGTTTAAATATAAGAAATAGTCACATCGCAGTATTATGAAATCATATCGAATAATAATATAAAAAACCATTTAAATAAATAATGATATAAAACCACATTTGGAATATGGGGAAAACCCTTTACCGCACTGATTTGCAGTCCTGAACTTGTTGTAGATTAGAGTAATATGGTTAGTTTGTCTCTTGAGATCTTTGTGGTTTATCTATCAGCAACATTGTAAGTATATTCATTCATATACCTGTACTTTATAAGCAGTCATATATCTATGTATTGTAACGATAAATCGATAAGCAAATAAAAAAAAACAAAACATATGACATAAACTCCCGGCCGTTCGTTGGAACAAAATATGCGATTGGAACGAACTTTTGGGGTCTCGATCTTTCGCGCTTAGTCCACAAAGGCGTAAATCTGCCTACATTGTTCTAGAATGATCCAGGCCTGACTATTTACGATTATATATAAGGAGCAGTGACTGAACGAGTTAGTGGAAGTCTGTGTCTTGACTGTGTTGCTCAAGTCATATGATTGTGTCTTATAACGTTATCAATTTTGTAACCTGCTCAAGTGTTTAAGTTTTATTAATTCGTTGGCATTGTGATAACTGTATATTTCTGTTAAATAAATATTTCTAACCCACATAAGTGTTACAGTATTTTATATAATTATATTACAGTTAACTTTAGTCTTTAATATGTAACTTATATAATTTTATCCCAACCTGTGTGTTCATTGTAACAATATGTTATATGGTTATGAAAACAATATAGTCTCAAAATGTCGCCATAATATTATAGTTTATTGTGGACAGAAGCTGAAGAACCCTATTATCCATATATCTTTTATAATTATAATATAAGTTAATTATTCGCTTACTTTAAAAAATATATCCATGCATCATCATTGAGCAGCTTACCTATAAAAAAAGACAAAAATATTAATAAAAACAAAATTTCTAAGTTTTAAATACAAGTAGTAAACCTTAATTTCAGAAAAATATTGAAATCCCATTACAAAATAAATAGTCACAAAAATATTGAACACTATAATGATTAAATCTTTCTAAAATAAGTTGAGTTTTCATCGTGAAGATATAAAATATTAAATTTAGAGCATTCGCTTATAATATCATCGAATTTTATGGCATACATTATCGAAATCTATATTTACTTTTGATATAAAACCACGATATATTATTAACAACTTTTATGATAAAGTATCCATGGGATATTAATTTCTACTGAATATTTTACTATTTGATATATGTATAGCTGATCTCATATTGGATAATTTTTGAAATCCTCGCATGAACTTCTGGTTCCCAGATTCCAAGGTATATTAAACTCATTTTAAGATTTTTTTCTTCTTTTTTTAAAGCTTTATTTAAAATTACCTCAGTTTTCCATTAGGCTACATTCACTACGGAATTTACAGAAATTTCCGTTTCAAATCGGTCTGCGAGATAACTCAGCAACCTTCAATGTCGTTTCCTTTTTGAACTTATCGATATATGAGCAGAACAAGGTTTCCACTTAAAGCGCATGTATTTGAATGCTTTGAGTCAAGCCGAAAAATTTTTATCTTTGCAATTTCTCTTTAAAGTTATACTTAAAAATGCGAAGTGTATACAAAGTTGTTGGAAATCAAGGCCAGATTCAAAGCCGGAGAAGCTTGCTACTTTTAAATGACGAAAGTGCTAAGCTCGAGTCTTTTGTCCCGAAAATTAAAAAGTAATGAATTACAACACTATTATGCTTACTACGCTATTTTACATGTGTGAAAAGTGGCCGCTAAAAGGCAGAGAGTTTTTGAAAACATGGTATCGCCTAGAATATTTGGAACGATAAGAGATGAATCATCTAGAGAATTAAGAGGTTTACACAATGCTGAATTTAATAAACTTATTTATTTATTTTCCTACCTAATTTAAAATAGTGCGACGATTCTGAAAATTTGTCGCTAAAAGAACGTTTACCCATCTCCACCTCTTTACCATACACCATCTCCAAGGGATATAAAACATCATCAGGTTTATTTGCATAATCCCTGATGTCAATGCTCTAATCATCTTCAGTCCGGCGGTATTCGGCGGTTCGTAAAGTTCGGAGACTTGGGTGAACTGTATTCGGTAAATACAACTTGTTTCCGTCGATATATATAGATTTCTATTATAGGAAACTATTTCCTCTATTATTAGAAACTTTCATATAATAGAGATGATAGTAGCGCGGCGAATGAAATAGGCATGTAAAATTGTGTGGTTAACAAGCACGGGACCGACTGGGAAACGTCCGTGGGGTAGTCCAAGACAGAAGTGGGAGGATTATGTGAAGGAAGATTTGTCGATATTGTCTGGATGGCGGTCGATGAATGGAGTCCTGCAAGGAGCAAGTTATAGTGTCAGCATTGAACCTTCGAGTACGTTAAACCTTTATTATTATTTATTGTTCTATTTTACCTGAGTAAGAGATCTGAATGGAAAGTGAATCATGTGGAGGAATTTCAAAGGTATTCCAAGGGACTTTTTTTTTTTTAATATTAACTGAAATGCACTGTCATAAGAAATTGAAAAAAAAATATACATTGAAAATTCTTAAGCACGATCCTCGGAGGCATTAGGAATATTGCTTACTCTTTCAACAACGAAACTCAAAAATCATGACTTTTCAGAAGAGTGAATACATTAATTTATTTCTGTAAAATTTAATATTAGATTAAGCCAATGCAAAATCTGGATAATAAAAGGGTTAGCTAGTAAATGCATTTAATGAATAACCGTTGGACAATAACAAAGAAGAACTATCAAAAATATCCCAACCACTGAATAATTAATTATAATAAGGATAAAAAAAAAGGTTTTTAAAACATTTGTTTGTTAGTAACTTTTCATTTCATTCTTTTTTCTGGATGCTGAGTAAACAAACGTTTTTCATCTCGTAGGAGGAATGCTAAACAGAAATAGGATTGAGGCACTTAATATTTTCAGAGGTTGAAATAGCCCGAGCTGGCCCGAAAATAAAAGGCCTGCTATAGGTCAGGGATCTTGGCCCACCGCCCCTCTTTTATTTATCCAACGTAAATATTCTTTCAGAATGCAGCTTGCGAAACGGATTCCTCCAGAGATGCATAGCGGTATGATAACAACAGCAGCCCGCTGCAGTTTGACGTAAAGCGAAACAAGCTCAGTGAGAATCGTTTATCTCCTAGCTACAACAGATCCGGTTATTTTCGAGGTTTCCCCTGAGAAACAAACCCAGATGTGAATCGACGCATATATCCCCAAGTGATCAACGAATAGCTGCAGAGGATCGAAACTGCATGCACTGCAATTGGCTGGGATGAGAAACACAACAAAGACTATGCAGATAAATAATTTATTTTTTGTTCGTATTTTGATGTGAAACAAAAACCGACGATTATTTCTGTTGCACTGAAACATTTCTAGAATTTTTGGAACGATTAAAATCATGTATTAGAACATGATTACATGTTGGAGTTGTTCTAGGACTTTCTGGTTGAGAGCAAAAGGTTACTTTTGAGTCACTTTTCTGACACTGCTAGTTACTTTTTTCTAATGTCTTTGCTAATTTCAGTTCTAAATGTTTTTTAGTACAGGTTTAACGATGTTACTTGTGGGCCTGGCCTATTTCGGGAGGTTATGTTAGCGCGATTTAAGGGGACTCTCATCGCGCTCTTCTCAGTTAGAAAGGGCCTTGGCTAGCTTTGTTAAACCCCAGCTTTCGACAACCGCTCTCTACGCTCGCTCTTAAGAAATAAATAAACCCACGAACGTTTTAGTGGAGATCGGAGCCAACGGTGACAAGTTGGCTTTGCCCAGAACTCGCATTGGGAAACTGTGATTACAAATTTCAAAAAGGAGATATGGTATGTTTCTCATTGTTGATGTGGTCTTCTATTACTGCTAAATGTATAACAACATTTTTTGAATCGTCTATGCAATTCAGGGCCAACCAATTAAATATTAAGAAGTATCCCATAATATGGCACGTTCCACTAATGGTTGGGCGAACGAGCAGTTAAAAAAAATTATATCCTAAGGAGCATTTGTGGTCTTGACAAACAAAAGTAAGAACATTTAAGCTTCACGTTGAACAATGTACAAGTGTTGAAGAATAGGCCTAATGAGACCTTTGGCCGCGCAGTGTAGTCTTCTTACAAATATCAGTGTTGCTTGTGGGAGCTCAGACCTCACTTAGCTGCGAGCCATGGTCACCATGGTGCAGCGGAAGACTGCCCATAGCTCCATAACCAATCCCATTGGGGCCAATTTGGCAGTGTCCTTCTCACCGATGGCGTCAGCTCTCTCGGGTTCAAGGACAGTGACAAACTGGTCTAGGCCCAAGGATTATGGCAGCCCAGTTTCTGCAGGCCCCGAGGACCTATATTTCTTTCCCTGAAGCATTCCGTCCTTGTACTAAACCGGGCGGTAACTGATATCCTAGAAAAGCACACCACGATTCTCGATGAGTTACACGGGAAAGGTATATCACTCCTACGCCCGGTCGGTGTAAGTCGCCTCCAGTAGGCTGGCGGGCCTCACATACCCGGTGGCGGGGGTAGGCTTGGACTGCGTGGCGTTCATTGGCGGGTGGTCACCCGAATGGAGCGGTCACCCATACAAGTACTAAACACGCTCGACGTTGCTTAACTTATATTACCTATTGCAAGCGCTTTTGTCCACTCGGCCATCCCAGCCCTCAATTAAAAACTAAACAAACTTATTAAGATAAGCAAGTGAGAGACCAATATGAATTATTTTACTCTTCATATCAAAGGACAGGTTATTGCTAAATTTCCTTGATGAAATATGTTTTAAATTTTATTATACACATAAAAGACATAGAAAAAGAAATAGAAACTGTTTAAAGATTTGTTGCTTTAAATTTTATTTATTGTTTAAACGTACTTTTCTCCTAGAGAAAAATTAATTATAGCCCTTTAACTTTGTTAGTAGCTAAATGTGCTTCAGTGAGCTATGTATATTTTTAAAATTCAACAACATATAAGATAAATGTCTAAACTGCATTATTCCTGATAATCAAATTTAAAAAGCAGAGCCTCTGTAATGTAGTGATATAATTTTAAATAGTGCTGAGAGAGAGCAAAAGCACTGTCATCAGAACCGAGGGCTTCCTGTTAAGATTGAAATATTCTTCTCTAGATGGATGAAACGCTATGTAGAGTATTTCATGAGGATCCGTTGCAATGATTACTTGTCTTAGTTACTATTTATAAAGGCTCTCTCATATTTATATTTATGGTTTCGATAGATTAAAAACTTTATATTAATACTAGTGCATTAAAATTAAAACTGGTAAATTTAAATTCTGTGCACCCACCCTAAGGTTCTATGCAATTCCCTAGGAACTATTAAGACGTGCACGTTAAAATATCTTTACAGCATTCCAAGTACTGATGTCATTAGTAGAGGCAATGAACGTTGATTGCTCAATGTTTATTTCTAAGAAGGAAAAGTAAATATTATTTAATTATCATGGAATGTCTAATAGCTCTTTCAGGAACTAACGTTATGGTAGTAATCATTGCAGGCATTTACCTGTT
This sequence comes from Aelia acuminata, assembly GCA_911387785.2. Classification (NCBI taxonomy): domain Eukaryota; kingdom Metazoa; phylum Arthropoda; class Insecta; order Hemiptera; family Pentatomidae; genus Aelia; species Aelia acuminata. The sequence goes on along the minus strand of OU426979.1, from coordinate 33,458,110 downwards.
AGTCTTAATAGTAGTTACTAGAAAAAAATGTGTATGAAGAAAATATTCATAATTTAATATCAATCGTTATTAGATAGCGGTAAGTGGGTGGTGGTGAGGAGCGAATATTCATGCCATAACCGAACCCTAGGGTTTTTGGAGCATTCTTCATTACTAAAGGAAAGGAAACCGACGAAAAAAAACCAACGCATTAACATCAGAGACTAAAAATGCCTAGGTTTTTTTGTTATGCACAATTGTGTTTACGAAGTCTATATCTATCATAGACTTCGTAAAATTTACTGATTACCAACAAATTATGGTGCTAACTTATATTTTAAGTACAGAAAAAAAATCCAAAATTGAAATATATATAAAATCAGCTCTACATGTATTTATTTTTCTTCTATTCCAAATGAAATTTGCTGTTAGATTTCAACATTTTACGACGATTTTTAAAATTTCAACTATTTTTTAACATAGCTTGGAATTCTGATTTCAAATATTTCTTCAAAGGCAAGGTAAATGGATTATTTGGTCTTGACCATAACATAATTCAACAAATCGTTTTGACATATCGTTCGTTACAAAAATGTATTAGTAATTGTAATAAATGGTGAATTACAACACAGCGAGCAAAAAATCTCCGAATAACAAATTATAGGCAAGTCGTAAATAAATCCTTCGAATTACTATCCTCTATATCCGATACTAGAATGGAATTGAATACGTTTCGCCTCTAAACATACTCACAGAAAAGATAATTTCGTGTTTGGAGTAATAACAAGTAAGTCGGTCAAATGGGGATTGAACGTTTGGCAAGAATTCAAATTCTACTAGACGGAAGATGTATTGCTTAACAACCTCGTTCTAATGACCGGGTTTATAGGATTTAGATCCAGCCTTAAAATTCATTCCAGGATACAGGATCCGGTATTTCTCATTTTAAAAAAATGTAAGAATAATTTTAGCCGTAATTCATTGTATCATATAATATTAGACGAAGAATATGTGGAATATTTTATCCTAATATTCAATTCTAAAATGTTAGACGAATAGTTCGTGAATACGAAAAAATCGGGGTCTACCAATCTAGTTTTAGACAAATCCGTTCAATTTAACAAGTTAATAAATATAATTATTGGATGTGCGTGATTGAAACATTCATCAAAGTCAGAATCAGTAATTATTTTACTGAGAGGTTCGGGGTTTTCTCTACTGGAAGACTCGATCTATATTATTCCGATTTTGTTTGTAAAAAAGTGAAACTCACAAACTTCCTTTGATATATAAATATATTTGCCAATTCATTACAGCTAACGTTTCACAGCGTTTCGAGGCCTATAGCTCCATCTTTAGGTTTACTCATCACTAATCTTAACTAACAATATTTTAGTTAAAAACAATACATAATTTTTTTTTTTAATATTGACAATCACACTTCTCTCTAATGCTACTTCACTGTAAGAAAGAGAAGTGTGAATGACAGTGAAGTAGCATTAGAGAGAAGTGTGAATGACAATATTTAATTATTGACGAGACTATAAAAAATTGATGTATTGTTTTTAAGGAAAATTTTGTTAATTAAAATTAGTGATGAGTACGCCTAAAGATGGGGCAATAGGCCTCGAAACGTGAAACTTTAGTTGTAATGAATTGACAAATATACATAGAAAAATCTTTAATATTATGAATAGATATTACTGCTGAACATAGATTGTGCTGTATGTATTGAAGACAAATTAAAAATAATTTAAGTATAAATAAAATAAAAAATAAAAACCACATTAACATTGAGTGCAAAATTATATAGTTACCTGATAAATTATTTCTATATGTACAAAATTTCTTAAATCTTTCGGATTCAATCTTTTACAGTTTTTAGCTTATTTATATTAATTTCATAACGTTTAAAAATTTTCATAGCTACATGGTGTGGATACCAAAAAATAATGGGGAAGTATTCTTTGGATAGAACAGAATAAAATAAAATATGTTTTCACGTGTCTTGTGACATATTTAGGATATATATACATAATAGTTCATATTAACTTAGTAACCATGTCAAATTTAGGTTAAACACGACTGAAAAGTCCAATCCTGTTATTTCTGAGGGAACATTGTAGTGGGCGTAAGATTTTTTATGATAGATAGATGCCTTAATACGAGTAACTATAAAAAGCGGATATGTGGGTAATATATTTTACGATGACGAGGTTGTAAAGCTGAAACAAGGTTGCTACGTATGGTTGGACGATATTCAGGCTGGCTATGAACTGTGGGCAGATCTTTGGTGAAATAGCAAGCAAGCTCTTACCGCGGGATGTTATTTCCCTCATGTTCACATCGGGTTTTTTATGAAGTTCGCGAATGTTTTGACAAGCGGCATGATGGTGGATACCAGTCTGCCCCCTACTGCCATGGCCTCAAGGGGATTTTTATTACAAGATAAAATAAGTTATTTTATTATTGCAGTGAATGCCGCCAGATAAGTAGGAAATATAGTTCCGAAATGATCGTAACAAAGTATGCAAAAGAAGGAAAAAAATTGAAAGCATTACATACATAAGTGGCACATATTTGTCGTAGTACTCGTATCTGTAAATAGTATCCTCAATAGTTCGCAGTTTCTTGTTGATTTTCAATCGTTCAGCTGATAAGTACCTAAGTGAAAAAAAAAATAAAAAAATATGGTGTGATGCGCGCAACACACTACTTTCACTTACGAACTTACTTAGATTAAAAATTGACGTGATTTAATAAATTATGTAAACGCTATTCCTTAAGTTAACACATTTTCCCAAATTCATTTACTAATTTTTTGTACGTATTTGCTCTTTAAAGCAAACTAAATTGTTTTAATTTCAATAAAATGTTTTACTTGTTATAATTTGGCAATCCAAGCATAATACTCCATCGCGTCTGAATTTATAATTCTCCATTTAGTTGTTGAGAAGTAGATTTTGTTGTTCTTTGAGTTACCATGGAATAAAATAATTTCCATTGAATATGTATGTTTAAAAACACGTTGAAAACTTTTTCCCATGAACCGAACGTCTTTAATTATAACAACGGTCATTAAAGGCGCGTGCGTGGGCTCAACGGGTTTTATTAGTGGTCGGAATTTTTTTTTTCTCCTGTTTATGTTTACTCAATTTTTTTCTTGTTTCACATTTAGCCATTTTTTAATTTTTAGGCATAACGAGGGACTGGAAATTTCTCCATATAAACAAAGAAAAGATACTTTATAGGAAAACAAAAAGTCTCCTTCCCCATTTAAGCCCCCTTAGATAATCTCATAGATTAGATAAGCCCCCTTAATAATTTCAATTATGATAAAACTTACCTTATATTAAAGAATACTTCATTCTCATTTTAAACATGACGATTTTTTTCAAAAAATCGTCATGTTTAAATCTACATATTTCATATGTAGTAAGTAAAAGTAAAAACGTTTTATAAATTAATAAGTCTAAAAATGTTTCCTATGTAGATCATTATAACTATAACATAATAACAATCTCATTTACAGTATGGTAGACCGTCGATTATCTGGGAGTCAAATAACTGGAATGCATTCATAATTAAAATTAATTACAGTTTACTTACTTGTATAATTTTACGACATACCTACATTTCTGTTTCTATAAGTTATACTATATTAACCATATCATTTTAAATATTCGTATCATAGTATAAATATTGTTGTGTTGTAGTAGTATTTTTTAGTATAATTTCTGAAGAGCTTTAATTCTTATTTGTTGTTTTCGCAATTGAAATTCTAGTATTCATATGGTTGGTCTAAGTGTGGTGGCTTCCCGTTTTCTTGGATTGAGTTTTTGAATTTATGGTGCTAATAATTCGTTTTGTGATTTTGAAATATAATTAGTTAACAATATTTGTATTTTGTGTTTTTGTTGTTGTTTTTTCTACTCACTTTTACATAAATACCAATTTGCTTTGTGCATCAGTGCGTTGATTATCCAGAAAATTTAAGTTCCCGGATTTGACTTGGCATTGGTTATTCCAAATAATTGACGATCTACATCATATGCGCACTAACCCCCACCTCTAACTCCTAAGCCTAAGTGAGCTAATATTTAAATCCTAAAATCCTGTATACCATTATAATAGAAGTGTTTACATAAAAATGTTTATTATTGTATAAATTCATACTTTTAATTTACCTTTGTGCGAACGCAAATAATCCGTTTTTCAACAAAGATCTTATCAATCAAAATCTTGTTTATCAAGAAGCAAAACTATAAATATGAAACAATCGATGGTGGGAAAGCAACAGTTTTAGAAACTATATTCATTTAATTCGAAATAAAAATTATATAAAAGTTCAACTTTATAATTTTAGAGAAAAGAGAAAATAATAATCTATATGTCATGATTATTAGCTAAAATATAATTTAACAAAATGTTAGAGATATTAAGGCTTGATGGTGCAATAGAATTTAAAAGGTGAAATAACCTTCTGCCGAAAGGAATGTTAAAGACAATAATTCATTTCCACTTTAATTTAAATTGCACTCAACAAAGGCTAGGAATGCGATAAGGCGTGCCTTGTGCAGTCATGATGCATTGTTAGGCAACAGAACCATAAAGATAACTACAAAAATAACAGTTTTATGCACCAGAAAACAAACACTTAACGAGGTGAAGCGGTATTTGATGTTCTAATGCAAGCAGAATTGAATTACGTTTTCTCCTCAACTATTTCAAGGTCTGTTTGTTTTTATGTCAGATATAAATCAAGAGTATGATATAATAAATAATTAAGACTAATTATAATATAAACGAATAAATTTACTTCATAAAATTTAATTCATCTTTCTTCATCAGTACTTAATTAATTTTATATTTACATTGTATTCATTGATCGGATATTTTCAGTTTAATGTAATTATAGATATTTCTATGATACCTATCATAATTGTTCAGTAATATTTCACTGGATCTCCAGCAAATATTGTTTCCCATCCACACCAAACTCTCGGAAAATATTATCCAATTTTATTTAACTTTACTAACCATCGTTCTAACTGGCCATATATAATAATCTGTAAAAGATCTCTAACAAGTTAAGAGAGCATCATAAAAAAATTATCATTGCAGTGAAAAAATTTCTCAAGAAAAATGACATCCTACCGAACACCAGTGTACAAGGAAGTACCTGGTGATAAATAAATTTTATGCTTACTTACGTACAGGTAGAGGAGTAGTTGATTCGATAAAATTTTGCATAAATACCTATATCAAAGTAGAAATAATCGTCAGACGAGATATATAGATGCGAGTATTTGGTAGATAATTTGTGATACTTATAAATTTAGAGACATTGGCTTGTTTAAATGTTAAGCATCATGATAATCAACAACAACAAGATTGACACAATTAAAAAACTTTTGATTTCGAAAATGTTTGGTTTTTAGTTTTTCTAATATCTAGCCATAATACAAGAATGAGATTAACTTTCGAATTGAAACGAAATTACTCAAAATCATGATTTTTTTTTTAGGGGTCTTGATATTTCAAATATTACCTTTATAGATGTTTACTACTTAAAAAAAAAAAAATGAAGCAATGTTTATACAATTTCAATGGAAAAGGTGTAGAACACAAAATATAGGGAAAAAAAAAACTGATAATAAAGTTCGACTAGAAATTTATAATTAAAAATAAAATAAAAAAAGGCTAAATCTCCACCGGGTGTGGTATTACTTTCTTATATCCTCTATTTCTGCCGGGTCTTTAGTGTTCTGTGTGATAAATTTTTTAGGTTATTAATTTTGAAAGATTGATTAATTATGATTTATTTTTTTTCAAAATTATTAAAACAAATAATTTTTCCAAAAATTTGTTTTCTGGAGTAGGCCATATGCCCCCTTCTTTTTTCTATAATAATATTTTGTTCTTAATGTTTAAAAGTTTTCAAATCAACTGTAATACGTATAATAATTAACTCATTAAATCATATATATATATATATATATATATATATACATATATATATATTGAGGGAGGATGGGAACTTTGGGCGGAAGTGTGGTTTGGGTGATCCGTATTCCCAGACCTTCCTCAAGTCCGGCAGGGGTTGGTCCGGAAATGATTCAGTTTCTGGCTTGTTGCTCCGCTAACATAACCTTTGGGGACTACTGAATAGATGGGCCATAGGCTATTTACTATGAATGAATTAAACAAAATCAGTAGTTTATATAGTAGCCGAATTAATTGAAAAAAGATGTAAATAATACAAAAATATTTTAATTAAGAGAAAAAAAGTTATTAAATACACTAAACTAAACACTTCAAACTTCCATAGATTGAATATGTCTAAGGTTCAAAAATTTTACATACAGGAACCTTTAATATTTATTAGAAAAAATATTTTGGAATAGAATATGTATATATCGATCAAAAAGTCACATTCGAAACATTTGTTCCCACCATGTATGGTAGTAGTTCTGTTTATTTATTTTTTTATTTTTATAGTAGTTTTGAATAATAACAATATCAAGGAATACGATACGCATATATTCTCAATTTCTTTCTTAACTTAGTTAATTATCAATTGTAATTAGGTAGTTGTAGATTGTTTTGGGTTTAGCAGATCATAAACGCTGACATTATTAAAAGTAATTAGGCTTGAAAGAAAAGTTTGACTAATAAAAAAATAAAAAACTGCGTGATAAATTATATACCATAAAAAATATGCAGGTACTGCAACCCCGGTACAAAAAAAATCTGGTGCGTGCGCACAACACACAACTTTCACTTACCAACTTACTTAGATTAGAAATTAATGTGTTTTGTTAATTGCCACTTCTCAAAGTTATACATTTTTCCACATTCATTTGTTATTTTTGTTTTCATTTGCTCAAAAAAAAACAACACTAATTTCTTTTATTATTAAATAAAAGTTTTTACTTGTGATAATTCTGCAATGCAAGCATAATACTCCAAGTCGTCTGATTTAATAATTCTCTATGTACTTGTTGAATATTTCATTTAGTTCCCATGAAACAAATAATTTTCATTAAATGAACAGAACATCTTTAATTATAACGCATTGGTTTGTGATTAAAGGCGTACGGCGAATGCGTGAGCTCAAGTTGTTTTATGAGTTGACGGAATATATTTTTTTTTTTTTTCTCCTGTATATGTTTACTTGATTTTTTTCATGTACCATATTTAGCCATTTCTTATTTTTAGGCGTGATAAGAGACAGTTGATTTCGCAATATAAACTAAAACAAAGGTACTTTATAGGAAAACAAAAAAGGCCCCTTCCCCATTTAAGCCCCCTCAGAAAATTTTAATACTGATAAAACTTACCTGATATTATTGAATACCAGATATTATAAGAATATATAAGATATTATAAGAAAGAAAGCGATATTATAAGAAAGAAAGTTCATTAAACATGACGAATTTGATCAAAATCATTAAAGCCGTTTTTGAGATAATCGAAAAAAACGTAAAAACTGGAAAAAAATTATGAAATAAAGTGCCCCCTCCGTTTGACCAATTTTGATGAAATGATGGCTGTCATATCTTTGGCATATACATACGTCAAATAACCAATTTGATCAAAATCTTTAAAGCCGTTTTTGAGTAAATTAAAAAAAACACATGAAAATGATACAAAAGTTATTAAGTAAAGTCCCCCCTCCGGTTGATCAATTTTGATGAAATTTTTACAGTCACATCTCGGGCATATTAATACATTAAATACTTAAATTAATCAAAATCGTTAGAGCCGTTTTTGAGAAAATCGAAAAAACGTAAAAAATTATTAAATAAAGTACCCCCACCCTTTGACCAATTTTGATGAAATTTTTGCTGTCACATCGCAGGTATATACATACACTAAATACCCAATTTTAGGTTCGCACGGTTAATAGTTTTTGACCTAGTCTGTTCACACACACACACACACACACACACACAGACCATTTCGCGGGACTTGGTTATTTCGACTCAGGGGGCCCCAAAACGTGTATTTCCGTTGAAAACCGGAAGTCGAAATTTTTCACGATCGCAATACTTCCACTTACTACATATTTCATATATAGGTAAGTGAAAGTAAAAAAACCTATCGTTTGAAGAAACTTGGAGTCTCAGGAAGCTAGAAATAACTTTCTACATTTTAGATCGTATCAATGGAGCGATATTGGAAAGCAATGTTTGATAAATTTTGTGAAATTAATTTAAAGCGAAATAATAATTTTAAAATAAATGAAACTGTTTTAGAAGGCCCAGAATAACGAGAAAAAAAAATCTGGTGCGTGCGCGCAACACACAACTTTCACTTACCAACTTACTTAGATAAGAAAGTGACGTGTTTTGTTAGATATCATTTCCCAAAATCACACATTTTTCTACATTCATATCTTATTTTTATTAATCGTTAAAGCCGTTTTTGAGTAAATAAAAAACCCCGTGAAAATGATACAAAATTTATTAAGTAAAGTCCCCCCTTCGGTTGATCAATTTTGATGAAATGTTGGCTATCACATATTTGGCATATACATACATCAAATACCCAGTTTGGTCACAATCGTGAAAGCCGTTTTTGAGTAAATAAAAAAAAACACGTAAAAATGATACAAAATTTATTATGTAAAGTGCCCCCTGCGGTTGATCAATTTTGATGAAATTTTTACAGACATATTTAGGGCATATAAGTAGATCAAATACTAAGTTTAATCAAAATCGTTAGAGCCGTTTTTGAGAAAATCAAAAAAACACGTGAAAATGTTACAAAATTTATTAAGTAAAGTCCCCCCTCCGGTTAATCAATTTTGATGAAATTTTTACAGTCATATCTCGGGCTTATAAATACATCAAATACCCAGTTTGATCAAAATCGTTAAAGGCGATTTAGAGTAAATAAAAAAAACACGTGAAAATGTTACAAAATTTATTAAGTAAAGTCCCCCCTCCGGTTAATCAATTTTGATGAAATTTTTACAGTCATATCTCGGGCATATAAATAGATGAAATACTCAGTTTAATCAAAATCGTTAGAGCCGTTTTTGAGAAAATCGAAAAAAACCTAAAAAGTTATTAAATAAAGTACCCCCTCCCTTTGAGCAATTTTGATGAAATTTTTGCTGTCACATCGCGGGGATATACCTACACTAAATACCTAATTTCAGGTTCGCACGGTTTATAGTTCTTGAGCTAGTCTGTTCACATACACCACACACACACACACACAGACCATTTCGCGGGACTTGGTCATTTCGACTCAGGGGACCCCAAAACGTGTATTTCCGTTGAAAACCGGAAGTCGAAATTTTTCACGATCGCAATACTTCCACTTACTATATATTACATATATAGGTAAGTGAAAGTAAAAAATCTTGTGCGTGCGCGCAACACACAACTTTCACTTAACAACTTACTTAGATAAGAAATTGACGTGTTTTTTAAATATCATTTCCCAAAGTCTCACATTTTTCTACATTAATATCTTATTTGTGTTAATCGTTAAAGCCGTTTTTAAGTAAATAAAAAAAACACGTGAAAATGTTACAAAATTTATTAAGTAAAGTCCCCCCTCCGGTTAATCAATTTTAATGAAATTTTAACAGTCATATCTCGGGCATATACATACATCAAATACCCAGTTTGATCAAAATCGTTAAAGCCGATTTAAAGTAAAAAATCTGGTGCGTGCGCGCAACACACAACTTTCACTTACCAACTTACTTAGATTAGAAATTAATGCGTTTTGTTAATTGCCACTTCTCAAATGAACAGGACAGCTTTAATTATAACGCATTGGTTTGTCATTAAAGGCGTACGGCGCATGCGTGAGCTCAAGGTATTTTATGAGTTGACGGAATATTTTTCTTTTTTTCTCCTGTATATGTTTACTTGATTTTCTTCATGTATCATATTTAGCCATTTCTTATTTTTAGGCGTGATGAGAGACAGTTAATTTCTCAATATAAACTAAAACAAAGGTACTTTATAGAAAAACAAAAAAGGCCCCTTCCCTATTTAAGCCCCCTCAGAACATTTTAATAATGATAAAGCTTACCTGATATTAAATAACAACTAATTTTCATTAAACAAAACAAATTTGATAAAAATCGTTAAAGCCGTTTTTGAGATAATCGATCAAAAAGGTAAAAATTAGACAAAATTTATGAAGTAAAGTCCCCCCTCCTGTTGATCAATTTTGATGAAATTTTGACAGTCATATCTCGGGCATATAAATAGATCAAATACTCAGTTTAATCAAAATCGTTAGAGCCGTTATTGAGAAAATCGAAAAAAACTTAAAAAGTTATTAAATAAAGTTCCCCCTCCCTTTGAGCAAATTTGATGAAATTTTTGCTGTCACATCGCGGGCATATACATACCCTAAATATCCAATTTTAGGTTCGCACGGTTTATAGTTTTTGAGCTAGTCTGTTCACACACACAGACACACACACACACACACACACACACAGACCATTTCGCGGGACTTGGTTATTTTGAATCAGGGGACCCCAAAACGTGTATTTCCGTTGAAAACCGGAAGTCGAAAATTTTCACGATCGCAATACTTCCACTTACTATAATATTTCATATATAGGTAAGTGAAAGTAATAAAAAAAATCTGGTGCGATGCGCGCAACACACAACTTTCACTTACAGACTTACTTACATTAGAAATCGACATGTTTTTTTAATTGCCATTTTTATAAATAATATAAAAAAGATGACTTGATTTTGATTAAAAGTGATTAATGTAATCAAAATCATTAAAGCCGTTTTTGAGATATCCCAAAAAAAATGTAAAAATTGGAAAAAAAAGTTATGAAATAAAGAGCCCCCTGCATTTGACCAATTTTGATGAAATGTTGTCTGTCACATTGTGAGCATATACATACATCAAATATCCAGTCTGATAAAAATCATTACAGCCGCTGTTGAGTAAATAAAGAAAACACGTGAACATAAGAAAAAGTTTATTAAATGAAGTACCCCCTCCGTTTCACCAATATTGATGAAATTTCGGCTGTCGCATTGCGGGCATATACATACACCAAATACCCAGTTTCATCAAAATCATCAAAGCCGTTTTTGAGAAAATAAAAAAAAACGTAAACATTAGATAAAATTCTTTTTGTAAAGTCCCCCCTCCGGTTGATCAATTTTGATGAAATTTTTACAGTCGTATCTCGGGCATATACATACATTATATACCCAGTTTGATCAAAATCGCTTAAGCCGTTTTTGAGTAAATAAAAAAAACACGTGAAAATGATACAAAATTTATTAAGTAAAGTCCCCCCTACGGTTAATCAATTTTGATGAATTTTTTACAGTCATATCTCGGGCATATAAATAGATCAAATACTCATTTTAATCAAAATCGTTAGAGCCGTTTTTGAGAAAATCGAAAAAAACGTAAAAAGTTATTAAATAAAGTATCCCCTCCCTTTGAGCGATTTTGATGAAATTTTTGCTGTCACATCGCGGGCATATACCTACACTAAATACCCAATTTCAGGTTCCCACGGTTTATAGTTTTTGAGCTAGTCTGTTCACACACACACACACACACAGACACACACACACACACACACACAGACCATTTCGCGGGACTTGGTTATTTCGACTCAGGGGGTCCCAAAACGTGTATTTCCGTTGAAAACCGGAAGTCGAAATTTTTCACGATCGCAATACTTCCACTTACTATATATTTCATATATAGGTAAGTGAAAGTAAAAACACTTGAAAATGTTACAAAATTTATTAAGTAAAGTCCCCCCTCCGGTTAATCAATTTTGATGAAATTTTTACAGTCATATCTCAGGCATATAAGTACATCAAATACTCAGTTTAATCAAAATCGTTAGAGCCGTTTTTGAGAAAATCGAAAAAAACCTGAAAAGTTATTAAGTAAAGTACCCCCTCCATTTAAGTAATTTTGATGAAATTTACGCTGTCACATCGCGGACATATACCTACACTAAATACCCAATTTCATGATCGCACGGTTTATAGTTTTTGAGCTAGTCTGTTCACACACACACACACACACACACAGACACACAGACACACACACACACACACACACACACACAGACCATTTCGCGGGACTTGGTTATTTCGACTCAGGGGACCCCAAAACGTGTATTTCCGTTGAAAACCGGAAGTCGAATTTTTTCACGATCGCAATGCTTCCACTTACTATATATTTTATATATAGGTAAGTGAAAGTAAAAATCCAATTTGTATAAATACATGTATGAGTTAATATAGATATAAATAAATAAAGGTTTACTGAAACCCGTAGGTTCGATGCAGACATCATTATTCGCCCCATCCCGTGTTCCGACAATTATAATATAAAACAAATATAGCGATTTTTTTTTTCAATTAACCAATATGTTTGATGAACATAACTTTGACTGAAAACATATACAAGTAGGCATTTTTGTCACATATTTGGATATTTGACAGTTAAAATTATACTTAAAAGCTTTAATGCACTTGGTTTTACTGACCATCAAAATTATTCTCAAAGACCTTAATGTTCCTCTTCTATTCCTGAAAAACCTATTAGGTGTCTGAAAAGAAGAAGGCGTCAGGATTACCATTCGGTAGTTTCCCTATATGCGCTTTCATGATAATTTTTCTTTTATTATTCTCACAATTGCTTGATCTCATACTGTAAATACAATTTTTAATTAAAAAAAGAAATAAGAGCAGACATTTGAAAATCATTAAAACCATAATACCCATATTTCAAGGTGCAAGTTCTTACGGCGGTAAAACCTTAGACACTTAAAGGTGTTATGTAGCTGCTTATGCAACACTTAATCTCAGAAGCTTGTTGCATACCATTGTCATGTCCGTTGACAACAATTGCTTATGCAACTACCCTTTTAAAGATAATTTATCGGGACGCTTTCTCGCGCCTCCCGACTAAGTCCTGGTCATTAACGTCAACGCGGTTTTCTCGGTGAGCGGTTGATTTATAATGACTCTTCAGCTAATGACCTTTGATAATTATAGTGCGATCAGTGGTCAGGAATCCAAATCTGATAGATCGATTAGCTACAAGGAAGTGTTATTAAAATAAATAAATATATGAACTTTTTCATCATTAAATACATAATATTTAATAATACGAGGGGCCGGGATGGCCGAGTGGACAAAGGCGCTTGCAATAGGTAATCAAAGTTAAGCAACGTCGAGCGTGGTTAGTACTTGGATGGGTGACCGCCTTATTCGGGTGACCACCCGCCAATAAACGCCATGCAGTCCAAGCCTACTCCATCCCCCGGGTATGTGAGACCCGTCAGCCTACTGGAAGCGACTCACACCGACCGGGCGAAGGAGTGATGTACCTTCCCCGTGTATCCCATCGAGAATTGTGGTGTGGTTTTCCAGGATATCAGTAACCGCCCGGGGGTTTGGTACAAGGACGGTATGCTTCAGGGAAAGAAATATAGGTCCTCGGGGCCTGCTGACTCTGGGCTGCCATAATCCTTGGACCTAGACCAGTTTTTCACTGTCCTTGAACCCGAGAGAGCTGACGCCGTCGGTGGGAAGGACACTGCCAAATTGGCCCCAATGGGATTGGTTATGGAGCTATGGGCAGTCTGCCGCTGCACCATGGTGACCATGGCTTGCAGCAACGTGAGGTTGGGCTATCCCCTCCAGGCTGTCTGTGCTCCCGCAAGCAACACAAATGTCTGTAAGAAGACCACACTGCGCGGCCAAAGGTCTCATCAGGCCTAATGCGCCAACCGAAAAAAAAAAATTGAATAATACATATTAGACAGTTACTCAAGGCCATGTAAAAAAAATAATATTAGAAAAATGGAAATAGTATATGAATGATCATTGTGTATAATTTAATATTATAAGTTATCTATGTTGGTCATTTTCCGAGAAAATTTTAACTTAGGAATTATTGAAAATTAAAATGTTGAATTAAAATTAAAAGAATTAAAGACACAGGTTGTATGATGTCGCAGCAGTGACATCATTTCTCATAATGACGGTTGTACAGTGACTGAAAACATTTTACGGCTAAATGAATTGTTACCTAAGATGTAGTCTTTCTTTTATCCAGTAGCCGCAATCACCTGTAATGGCTATAAATAGATTACAAAAAGACCTCTTAAGCGGGGGAAAGGCCAAAAACCTGGGGCAAGCCTTTTCTGGTTTCTAAATACCATTCTTGCATTTAAATTAAATAATATCTTACTCAAAAGTGTTTTTTTTTTAGATGTGGTACAGTAAACGTCGTCTAAAGTAATTTATTTTTTGAAAAATTATGGAGCAATAAAAATAATGAGAAGTAAAATAAACATAAAAAAGATTGACGGAATATGTAAAAATAGGTATTCGTAATGAAAATATGTAAAATAAAAATGATTTTAAACGATTCAAAATGCCATAAACGATCAAATTAAGCTTTCTGACGAAAATTCTAAGCACAGAAAAAAAAAGTAATATATATTTAAAATCCACTCGCTAGTGATAATGGAATTCATTCTCGATTGCCTTTGATTCCCCTAAAACTGTGATTGGTGATTTCTTTCAGCAGATATGGTATGAGAACCTATCTTTTTTTTTTTTTTTTAAGTTTGTCCAAATATGAGTATTTACCATTTTATTATTCCCCCTTTAGTTCCGTTACAGAACTTGAGAAGAATCACAAAAGAAAATATGCAAACAGTGTTAACAGACTAAAAGCGGAAGAATGAATATCCAGGAATCTGCTCAACACACACAGGCATTTCAATGGCACCAAACAGAATAGCTAAGGGATCGGATATGGTTCATTGAAAATTCTCGCTAGAGTTAGATGATCAGATCTATATAACAACAGATATCCTCTTTTTTTTTTTATAATAATAAAGAATATACCTAGAGATTAGTTGAAGTTATGCAATTTTAATATGCTTAGTTTCCCACAATTCTGCATGTCTAAGCCTCTGTTGTTCAATCCTATTTTGATGTTTGTCAAGAGTTTCAGCTGCTCGTATTTGACGTTGTTTTTTAGCTTTTGAGCTGACTACTCCTACTGAAGCTCGCTTCTTAGAAGGCATTTTTAAAAAATAAATTCAGTTTACATCACATTTGCTGATTGTCGCTTAGCTGCGACAGGTGCGAATATAAATATGAAGCAAAAAAAAAAAAAAAAAAAAAAAATTCACCATACATGCAAATAAACGTATTGTAATGTTAAAAAAAAACAACAAAAAAAACATATGGTTTAAAAATCCCAGAAGTCGACGCCTTCCAAGGGACGGTCTTACTGGTCCTAGTTGGCCTCTTCAAATCTATAAAATAATTTTTTAGGCCGTTTTTTTGACTCAAACGGTCGATTTCGTAAAAAAAAAAAAACATTGTAAAGCGAGATCATGACGAATTTTATAACAATAAAGAATATACCCAGAGATCGGCTGAAGTTATGCAATTTTAATATGGTATGGATTTATATAAAGAACAAATAAACAAACAAACAGAATTTCATCTTTATTTATATACTAGCTGTATATACCGGTTTCACTCGGGGAATTTCAATTTTTAAATCTATAAAATCTATAAACTGAGACTTTAATCGACACAAACGGTCGATTTTGTAAAACCAATGTAAAGCGAGATCAAAACGATTATTATAACAATAAAGAATATACCCAGAGATCGGCTGAAGTTATGAAATTTTAATATGGACAGGTGTTCGCACCTGGTCTGAAAGAACCACTTAGCGAAATTTGGAGAATTTAGGACAAACGGTATGGATTTCTATAAAGAACAAACAGAATTTCACCTTTATGTGCATAATTATAGCTGTATATCCCGGTTCCACACGGGGAATTTCATTTTTCTTAAGAAACAGTCGATTTCGTAAAAAAAACATTGTAAAATGGGATCATTATGATTTTTATAACAATAAAGAATATCAGCTGAAGATCGGCTGAAGTGATGCAATTTTAATATGAACAGGTGTTCGCACCGGGTCAGAAAGAAACGCTTAGCGAAATTTGGAGAATAATGAATATCAGCTGAAGATCGGCTGAAGTTACGCAATTTTAATATGGACAGGTGTTCGCACCTGGTATCAAAGAACCACTGAGCGAAATTCGGAGAATTTAGGACAAACGGTATGGATTTATAGAAGGAACAAATAAACAAACAAACAAACAGAATTTCAACTTTATTTATATAGATGTAGATTATTCAATAATTTTTTATTAAATATATTTATTGAATAAATCTTTGATTTGTTAATTTATTTATAAATTAATCCTGATGAAGCCCTGAAATAGGGGTCGAAACGTTGCCAGATTACATATATTGTCAGTTCTTACATGGTTTTCTAGTTTTATTATTAAATTATTTTGAGGTAGTACCTTTAATGTAAAAAAAAAAAAAAAAAATTGTACCACTACAACCATGAAAGTTCTTGGGCTAAGTACTGTGTAAGGAAGTACTGTTTCTTGGTCAGCGGTCGTGCAAGGAGTTGATTTGACCGAGATCACGCTCCACCGCCAGGTTTTCCCCGATTAAGGGTACCCACCTTATAGAGGCTGGGTTTGCCTCAGGAAACCCTCTCGAGCCACGAGACGAATTGTTGCTGAATACTAAAGATACCCTGCCAATACAAATTCGAACTTGGAACTTGGGAAAGGCTTTTTTTTCATAGAAATAATTAAAATTACGATCTTGGGTCTAACAGTCCTTTAAAGTCAAATTGTTTAAGTGTGTTAATTTTACCATCTGAATATGTTACACACATAACTAACGATGTATCTTCAATGAGTTGAATTATGCATTTGTCAACGATATCGCATAGCATATCACATAGCACATATAAGATAATCATGATGGTGGTATTTACTTGATATTTTCTTATTTAGTTTTAATTTTTTTTTCGAATGAGACAATCTGGATGGCGCCATTGAAAGCTTTGTGCCTTCTATATTTCATACCACGATAGGCGTGGAACGATCCGGGAGGCTTGGAATGCGATTGAAATGCAAATGCCGCATCACTGCATAGTTTTCCCGATAGACAAACATTGCCAATGCAACTATTACCTCATTAACATATTTACATACCTACGACATGCCATAATGGATACCATCATTCGATTATTCAAGGACCAAACAAAAATAATCCTATTATTTTATCTTCAAAGCGAAAAATACTATTATAATTTTTAAGTTGTATATGAGTGATTTTACGATTTGAAATGTGAGCCCGCGATCTTTAGTATTTTAAGCCGCCGTCCACTACACCACAGGTGGACCCGATATAAAGTTATTACTGTTTTAATTTTTTTTCCGTCACTGATTTAAGCAGTTTAAGTTCAGATTCGGTTTGCTAAAATTACAAGTCGTACCGTGTAAATAGTTTTTGCGTGCGCTCTCATCCATCAGAGTTTAAGTTTAAACAAGGAATGAAAGTAGAGGTTGAATATAAGTATTATTATGATCTTGTTAACTCTGATACTTTTCTCGCTGTTTTGACTTTACTTTAAAGTGCAAAGGATTGGAGCAAGTGTGAACGATTTTCCCAAACAACCACTCACAAGATAACCAACCGCTGAAGGAACAACCTATCACCATTCTGGCGAAGCCGGGCGTCGGTGTAAAGGGGAAGGTGGTGTTATGAAGAGAGGAGGTCGCTTCCTTCTGATATTACGGCCACGGTTTTTCGAGAGTTTCTTCTCATCCGCTGTTTGACGTCGGATTAGCCGCTTCGGGTCTAATCCAGCTTCCTACTTCACCTCCCCCAAAAGGATAAGGTCCTTTAGAAAGAAGATTTCCTTCTAAGCGTCTTTAAGCTCCTTTCAGAAAACCTTAAATTAAAGAAGTATAATAATGCTCCAATTTTCTGAAATTATTATTTTTTTTTTTACCTTGAAGAACAAAGCTACAGAATTATTTTTGGAAGATATGAAATAAAATAAATATTTAAACAAAGAATTCCTAAAAATATTGAACAAGGAGGAAAACCTAAAATAGAGAGAAACAATTACATTAAGTAATCTAGAGACATGACTAATACATACAATATACTTCAGATCGAATATTTCGAGAAATGTGAGATGTTTGCAATAACGTTGGAATATCCTACAATATGAGAAACAAACGCTGATCTTTAAAAATTATTCAGCAGTAAAAAGGTACTGCGTTGTTATTTGAACTCAACAAAATGCCTATGATATTTATTCTAATTTTTATTCGAATATTAAAAATTTAATAGGTGACTTATTTTTTGTCTTAATATTTTAATTAGCGTCATCCTTTTGATGTTTATCATTCGACGCAATGATATTTGTAGATTTAAGACTGGATTCCCATTAAGATTTAGTAAAACAAAGACGTTGATCGCTTCTTTTCCCTTTTATTTTTTAATACCAGTTTACTCTCTCAAGATTTTCCTTAAAGTATTTAAAAAAAAAAAGAATATTTA
The DNA here is from genome assembly GCA_911387785.2 of Aelia acuminata. Lineage (NCBI taxonomy): Eukaryota > Metazoa > Arthropoda > Insecta > Hemiptera > Pentatomidae > Aelia > Aelia acuminata. The sequence goes on along the minus strand of OU426979.1, from coordinate 33,439,673 downwards.
TTTTTTTTAGTTAATTAATTTCTTACTAAACAGTAACAACTATCAGGCTTAGGCTTATCAGGCTTTATATATATATATATATATATATATATATATATATATATATATATATATATATATATATTTAGATAGTTCTGATGAATTGATATTCTTGTAAAGTATGTTTACATTGCAATCCCTCTCAACCATCTCCTAATTAATTAGGATGGCTTCAACAGGTCCATTTAATCAACTAGCTTCTAGAAACGCAATTTCCTAGTAAATAGGCCTCACTGATTGGAGGAATTGTAGTCTCCCTGTCTCTCCTCATTACCAACTAGGGATGTCGATGTCAATAACATGGTTTCATTTTTATTGACAAACTAGCTGTATATACCGGTTTCACCCGGAGAATTTCATTTTTTAAATCTATAAAGTGAGACTTTCATTAACTTAAACGGTCGATTTCGTAAAAACCAATGTAAAGCGAGATCATTACGATTTTTATAACAATAAAGAATATCAGCTGAAGTAATATATGGATAATATAAGTTTAATATGGACAGGTGTTCGAACTTGGTATGAAAGAACCACTGAGCGATATTTGAAGAATTTAGGACAAACGGTATGGATTTCTATAAAGAACAAACAAACAGAATTTCATCTTTATTTATATAGATTACTGTAGTAAAAAAAATAAAAATTTCCTAACTCAGTAAATGTAAGCTTGAAAGGTTGAGTAAAAAAAGGGACTACAAGTAGTGAAAACCAATCGGAGCGTTAGGAATGATCTATGACGTACAAAAAACATTCTTGGCAATCAATTTATAAATTAAACAGTGCCGGGTTTAAACGTGACATGTATTTTTTATTATTTACATTTAAAAATTAAAGAAAATAAATCATGTATATGAAAACGAAATATGAATTAATTAATAAATCGAGATATGAAAATGGAATCACCTCTCTGATTTGAATTTTAGTAAATTTAGAAGTTAATTTATCTTGATTAATCTAATCTTAGTTCGTGGCTGACCACCATTTTAAATTATTTTTAGATAATTTATTTTTTGAAGAGAAAAGATTTGGCTCCGCCGGGAGTCGAACCCGGGTCTCCCGCGTTACATGCGAGGATGCCAACCACTACACCACAGAGCCCGGCTCAAGGCAGAGCAAATCCCTCTTCTTCACTGATACCTACTCCCCCTATCTCACAAGTTTAATTAAATTAATTTATCTTACATAATACATATTTCATTAAAGTCCAACACTTATACATATATGTAATTGTCGGTGTAAATGTATATTTATTAAAGATAAAATTCGTATTTTGTGTTTGAATACATTTAATTAATTGGTAATCGTTTTTATTCATATACATGGATTATTTCTCTGTTCTTGTTTGGTTTCGCTTTTTTTTTATTTATTTATTTTATTTTTTATTTTGTTTTAAATTAGCTAAAACTTTACCCATTCAGACAGTTGGAAAGCTGTTAAATCGCAATGACATTAAGTATCTCGGACAGAGCTTGTCCTTTTAGAGTCAGCAGTAAAATTACAAAAGCCCCCCCCCCCCCCAACCCCCTATCCCTTTTCCACTGTTAATTTTATGGTATCCCACCTTCACTGCCTACTCTATCAGTATCCGAGGTATATTCTACCTGGGAAATAACATTAACAACAACACTATTTATTTCCTTCTTCTCCCATTGACTGAAATTTTTTTACATTTTTTTTTTTACTCTACATGATCGTCGAAGTTTTTTTTTTTTTTAATCTATGTTGATAAACAGCTAAGGGTTTTAAAACACTAGCGCTTTATTTAAAAAAAAAAAAAAACAGTTCTGCACCTACTTTCATCAACGATGTTATATTTAGTTTTATACTCTCAGCGTCATATCAAATAGTACTACAACATCAGAATAACAGAACACTGGAAACACACATGTTTCCTCCCAGTTTGAAACATTTTCCGGTGCGTGTCACCTCCCTATGGTTTATGGCATATTCCAGAGCTAAGTTAAATAAAACAGAAGATTGCGAATTTCTTTCTATCTTAAACCAGACAGAACTTCAAACCTTTCAGAAAAATAGAAACCTATTCTGACTTTATCCATTGTTTCGGTAATCTCACATCCTCACTATATTTACTAACTCATTTGATATCCCAGCTTAGTCAGAATATTTGACAATATAAATGTACATAAAATATAAAAATAATAAAAAATATATGAAAACCATTTAATCAAGTACAGAAAAAAATTAAGCAAAAGTAACAATGTATATATTACTAGCTATATATACCGGTTACACTCGGTGAATTTCATTTATAAAATCTAAAAAATGAGACTTTTTTCGTCTCAAAAGGTCGAGTTAGTAAAAAAAAAAAAATGTAAAGCGAGATCATTACGATTTTTATAACAATAAAGTATATACCCAGAGATTTGTTGAAGTTATGCAATTTTAATATGGACAGGTGTTTGAACCTGGTATGAAAGAACCACTGAGCGAAATTTGGAGAATTTAGGACAAACGCACAGTGGGACGAATCGCCAATCTAGGGGGAAATAATTCTGGAAGCGACTTATTTTATGTTAATGTTTGTAGAAAATTGCATTTAAGTATGAATTAATAAATAAAAGTCAAAATAGTGGTTTTTGGCTATGGTTTCATAATAATAATAAAAAAAAAAAAAAAAAAAAAAAAAAAAAAAAAAAAAAAAAAAAAAAAAAAAAAAAACCATTATAAAATTATTTAGATAATTTGTAAATAATGGAGCAATTCTATTTATATTTTTTTTATTCGATTTTCAGTTATTTAAAAAGAAAAAAATTCTTTGTTCCTACAGAAAAAATAATCCCGGTTACGATAAGAATTTTTCCATTTCCTTTTTATTCTAGCTATGACAGCTGACAAATTACGTTTAGCTATGGCTTTGGAGCTTTCTGTAATATCTTCTAATGAAAACTGGTTTATTATATATGTATAGATTTCATCTTCACCTCCGTGCTTTTCCCATATATTAAAAATATCGGATCTCAATAATGACACATTTACACCTGGAAAAAAAACACCGTACCACACATTAGCAGGAATAAAAAATGCGTAATGAAAAATTTGTTATTATCTAATGTTGATTGTATTCTATGAAAATATCTGTCTATTTATTTAAGTCGTTATAGATTTTTAGTTATCGCATTTTACTAACAATAATTAAATAAGTAGTAGTTTGAAGTAAGTAGCTTACTAAGTGGACTACTGGAAATAAAGAAGGGTACATCACACTTAAAAAGCCAACTACATATAAACTTACTTGCCGAATCGTCTTCCATACTGTGGTATAATTTTTTTTCCAAAAACAATATGAAATTCACTGATCTATGTTGCCGCTTTGTCAATAAGATGTTCAAATTAACTGACTTATTGTGACAAATGTGGCGTGTTTATTCTTTTGTTATTCCGTTGGCATTTGTTTTAAGGGATTAATGGTTTGTATATACCTAAGGTATACTGTTGTTTTCATGCTTTATTTCTTTCTTATTCCTAAAAAGGGAAACATCTTGCTATTTGCTTTTAATTTTTGTACTTATGGTCAACGAATCTCGTTTTTTTATAGCTTCGGAGATTGCCGTAATGTATTCCAATTAAACTGGTTTAATATATATCTATAAATTTCATTAGCACCTTCGTATTGCCTCAAAATATTAAAAATGTAGGCTCTCAACAATGACAGATTTATACCTTTAAAAAAAGCGCTCACCTTTATTAGCAGGTATTAGCAGTTCATAATGAATAATTTATTTCTATATAGTGTAGACTATATTCTGTATAAATATCTCGGTGTAGATCGGTGTAGATTTTTAGTAACCCCTTTTTTTATAAGAAAAAAATATAGCTTATCGACTATTGAAAAGAAAGGAGGGTACTCTGTACTATATCCACATTTAAAGAACCAAAAACTTATATAAACTTAATTTCTGAATCGTCTTCTATTGCCTAGCATAAATTTTTTTCAAAAAAACACGATCCATTCTATGATTCTATTGATTTTACAATATAATTTGGAAATAAGCTGACTAAGCATTATGAGGGAACTACAGTATTCAAACCCCCATTATTCTGTTAATACTTGCTTAAAGTGATTAATAATTTGTAAATGCCTTAGCTAGACTATTGTTTTCAAGAGACCGACAAGATTTTTTCATTTCGTTGATGTAAACTATTTCCCCCTAGATTGGCGATTCGTCCCACTGTGAAACGGTATGGATTTCTATTAAGAAAAAACAAACAGAATTTTATCTTTATTTATTAGATTGTAATTGTTTAAACCGCATTAATTTTCGTTTTAGGTACGATATCAATAACATTTAATAAGGTATCATCAAAGCGATGTACATTCGCAAGCATTATGCTCTATTGAATGTTTCCTAAATTCTTTTTTTTTTTTTTAATATTTGGGGGAAAAGGGAATTCGAAATGGTTCCCTCAGCCGTCTTTTCGTTCAACAGTATTCTAATCTTGTTCCATCTAACATCCATATAACATAATCAAAACGGGAGGTTGGAGACATTGGTGAAAAAAATAGAAGGTAAAAATCACTTATATCGTAACATGAGGATTAAATTACTTTATTGTTTTATTAACATGAATCGACTTATTACATTATCGATTCTCATAGGAATTACATCGATTATGTAATATAAAATGTACTTTGTTCAAATTCTGTAGCATATAAGGCCTACACTTTAGATTATTTAGTAAGAGGGAACTATAATAAGAATAAAAGAAATTTTCCAAAATAAGTTTAGGGCCGCCCAATCACCAGAACAGAATACAGCCAACAATTCTTCATGTGGGAAATAAATCAGGAAATCGAGGTCGGAAGAGTTTTAATTGGAATAATCTGCTAGAAGTGGGACGGACCATGGAGAAACTCACTAAAGTAATTCCTTTATTTGGGTCGTACATCACCTAATATTTCGTTTGGGAGAACATGAGCCTATTCGTACGAATATTTTCATAATCGATTCTTACCTTGACACAGTATAACATAAAAGTAGACACAGAAAATGATAAAAAATAAATAAATAAATAAACAAAAACAAAGAAAAACCTATGATCGACAAGATTTCTAGACTTGTTGGAACAAACTGTTCTAGTACACGGTCGTGACTGTTCGAGTACCTTCTACGCCTGACTGGAACGTTCTACAGTGTTCTCATTCAGACTAATTATAAGGAGCGATGGACTGGAGAGTTAGTGTTAATCAGAAGATCGAATCATATGGTCATTGTTGTGTGTTACTGTATCGTTACAAGTTGATACTTTTTGTAACGTTGTTTATTATTTCAGTTTTTATTGTTTTTCTGCCATTGTGAAGTGTTATTTTCTTCAAATAAAATTTTTTTAAACCCACAATTATCAGAAATATCTCTTTTTAATTAAATGGTGGGAAAAAGATGACCAAAGGTTATAATAAAGTGGAAATGGACCTTGGAAGGTGTCATCCCCGATTAACACTTTCAATTAACAATTCAGGTCAAAACGTTGGAAAATTGTGGGTAATTTCGAAAATCGATGGATCAGTTAGTAGCTGAAAAAAAAAAAGATACTAACTACTAAGAGAGAAAAATTTCTTTTTTTTGTTTCCTAATGGAACTGAGATTAGGTTATCTTCAAATTTAACAAGGAAACCTGTGGGAATTTCTTCGTTTACGTGCGTGAATTTACTTTAAAAATTAAACAAAAACAATCCAAAGTGAACATCAACTTATATAGTGATGCTGAAAGGATTTAGACTTGTTGCCACCATGAAATGATGAAGAAGGGATTACAGATGTATTTCGTAAATTATAAACAAATACTTATATGAATGAATAAAGAATTAAAAAAACAAAAACATCGGTTAGAATATGAGCATTAGCTTATCGATGATGAAAGAAAATTAATTTTATTTTTTAATCATTTTAAATTGAAAATGGTCGGGGAGGTGCGGTAAAAATAAATAACACTAATACGAGAGTATTGAATATTCAATTGTGCCGAAGTTTCCATCCGATTTAAAGGTTCTCATCAGGAATAAATGGGAAATAATTATTTTTTTAAAATATTATTTCTATCAGCCCTATGATGAGGAACTGAAATTTTTCTCTAAACGTCGTCAAAATTAAATATGTAATACTAACCTTGTAGTTTTATTTATTTTTACCGCACCCCCCAGCCATTCCCTCTCCATTATATCTACGGTAAATTATCTTTCGCCATCATATTTTTAAATATTGATTGAAAAATTTTTAATGATATATTGAAATATTTTTGAGGAATGTAAACAATGTTAATGCAGGTTTCCTTCGTTGCTTATTGCTTAAAATCATATGCATAGAAATTTGTTTGTCTTCATATGCATAGAAATTTGTCAAAAAATACGACACTGTACTTTGCGATACATTTCAGAGGTGTCCCCTGCCAAGTCATGAGTTTATGTTCTGTGAAATATTCTTCAGGAAGACCTCTTATCTACTGCAAAGTTTAAGTAAGTGTAATAGCGTGCCTTTCCTTTTACTTAACCAATTACTTCTCTCTTTTATGAAGATAAAAAAAGGGAGATGAAGAAAAAAAAGATGGAAAAAGGGTTATTTTTATAAGGGACATGAAAAGCCTGTAAAATAATCCCTGAAATGGTCTCGAAGTGCACTGTTAAGTTAGTAATTGAGCGGGAGATTCCAGAAAAACCTTTCAGAAAACTATCCAAGAAAGTTCTGCGGGGAAGGAAAGGAGTAAGTAATATGGGGTGACAGGAATAGCGGCACAAAAGTTTGGAGCAAGTTTTTCTTTGTCGCAGAAGTAAGTCCGCAAAGAGCTTCACTTCTGAGATAGGAAGGCGTTCAGTTCCGTAGCTGTCCGCCATAGCCACAACTTCAAGCAAGTCCTTCCCATACTTCGCTAGAACTTAGTGTTACCTGGGCAAGCATGCAGCGAACAAGGAAGATTGTGACATTATCCTCATTAGTAAGATAAAAAAAAAAAATCTGGTGCTGGCGCGCATCATACAACTTTCACTTACCATACTTCTTTTCTGAGTAAAAGTAGACAATTTTTTTAAAATGGCATACTTAAGTGCTACCATAAAGGGAAAACTTAAGGAAGGAACTTTATTTTTCAATGAAAATTGTTATTTTATTGGAAAGTGGGGTCACTAATTCAAAGAGTGGTGTCCCAAGAATAATGATATTGGCCCCATTTACTCTTGCACTCAAAACTTTCCAGTGGTTCATTTGAATTTGTTTGTATGAATATTTTTTTAAGAGAGTTTTTAGGAAATTATATTTACTACTATTAGACTGAACGCTCATGTTTTTCGCATAAACGTACTTTAGAGGAAGATTTTTCCTTAGCCATTTAAGCCCTATAAAACCTTATTGGTATTAAAGAATGTTTTTTTTTCATTAAGTATAAACGTGATTAGTTTTATCTGTTTAAGCTGTGAAAGGGATTGAAGAAAAATAAAAAGGGGTTATAAAATAACTCGGAAGAAGATTAAGAAAAAGAAGGTTAAGAAATAACTCGACGAGTGCTGACAATAAACAAGTATAATTGATTTATAAACTACAAGAAACAAAAGAAAGATAGGCATAAAAAAATAAATAATTCTGAAATGAAAATAAAAAACAAAGGAAACAATACAAAAATGAAATTAACTCTTAAATGACTTAAACTAAAATAAAATGAGAGAACCCTAATCGTTAATACCGTTTTGAGAAATCTTAAAGAGAAAAATAGACGTTGGTATGAAGTGCTCCCTACATTTACTCGATTTAGACGAAATCATTGCTGTCACATCAGGGTCACCATGTCACATCACATCACCTCAAACACCAAATTTCAGTTTCGTAGGCTTTATAGTTTTTGAACTTGTTGACACACACACCTTTTACCGGAACTTGGTTAATTTGACTCAGGGGACCCCAAAACGTGTATTTCCGTTGAAAACCGGAAGTCGAAATTGTTGACGTTTCTCTTACTATATATTTCATATATAGGTAAGTGAAAGTAAAAAATACTCATCTGTTCAACAACACTACTTTTGAGTGTTTTAAATTAATATGGCTATGATTCAAATTTATGTTTGCTGTGTATTCAACGTCGCATTATGATTCTGTGACTAATCCAACAATGCTACAGTGGGATAAATTTTGCCTATATAGGTTTAATTACGATAGGGATTTATAAAAATCCAAAGATAACCTGGCGTGCTACGAACCCGCGCCTTCTTGAGTATAAGTTGGCTAAGCTAATCGCAATACCGCCGGGAATCCCATTTAAAAAAAAAAAAATCTGGTGCGTGCGCGCAACACACAACTTTCACTTACCAACTTACTTAGATTTGAAATTGACGTGTTTTGCTAAATATCATTTCCCAAAGTCACACATTTTTCTACATTCATATCTTATTTTTGTTAATTGTTAAAGCCTTTTTTGAGTAAATAAAAAAACCCCGTGCAAATGATACAAAATTTATTAAGTAAAGTACCCCCTCCCGTAGATCAATTTTGATGAATTTTTTACAGTCATATCTCGGGAATATAAATACATCAAATACCAAGTTTGATCAAAATCGTTAAAACCGTTTTTGAGTAAATAAAAAAAACACGTGAGAATGATACAAAATTTATTAAGTAAAGTCCCCCCTCCGGTTGATCAATTGTGATGAAATGTTGGTTATCACATCTTTGGCATATAAATACATCAAATACCAAGTTTGATCAAAATCGTTAAAACCGTTTTTGAGTAAATAAAAAAAAAAAAGGGAAAATGATACAGAATTTATTAAGTAAAGTCCCCCCTACGGTTGATCAATTTTGATGAAATTTTTACAGTCATATTTCAGGCATATAAATAGATCAAATACTCAGTTTAATCAAAATCGTTAGAGCCGTTTTTGAGAAAATCGAAGAAAACTTAAAAAGTTATTAAATAAAGTACCCCCTCCCTTTGAGCAAGTTTGATGAAATTTTTGCTGTCACATCGCGGGCTTATACATACTCTAAATACCCAATTTCAGGTTCGCACGGTTTATAGTTTTTGAGCTAGTCTGTTCACACACACACACACACACACACACACAGACACACACACACACACACAGACCATTTCGCGGGACTTGGTTAATTGGACTCAGGGGACCCCAAAACGTGTATTTCCGTTGAAAACCGGAAGTCGAAAATTTTCACGATCGCAATACTTCCACTTACTATATATTTCATATATAGGTAAGTGAAAGTAAAAAAAAATTGTTGATAATTGAACTTTTTAGAAGTGATCGTGATTTTTTTTCGTCGTTTTTTACGTATTCGACGAATCGAATTCATAGATGTATATTGTATTACGGGTGTGTAGGCGTTTATACTTAATGCTTAATGTAGTTTAGGAATTGCATATATATTACCGTTGGGTTCCTCTTATCCGTGAAAATCCGGTCATAGTTGGTCCGATTCGATTTATTTGTAAATCTCTCTCTTGCCATTGAAGGAACAGAGCTACAAGGACCATTTGTTATTCTCAGACAGAATAAATCACCGGCCCTATTCAGTTTTCTTGTCCGATTTCGTTCGCTATGATTTTCCAATACACCTATAGAGTACTGAGCAACACAAAAGAAACTTAATGTGTTATTGTACACACGAACACTGTGTTATTGTACACACGTATAATGTGTAATCATAATAACTTACGACCGCGAAAAAGTAATTAAAAATATTTTCCGTTGGACATAGATAAAATTAAAAAACAAAACGATTATTAAGGGTTATTAAAAGTAAAAAATTGACAAATAGTAAAATATTAATGAAGTATAATCAAGTTTACGCATTGTTAAATGAGCACGAAAATGACCATTTTCAAAAATTCCTGAGTACCAATGTACCTCAACTCAACTCAACTCAAAGATACAAGTTGAAAATTCATACAGTTGTTTTATGTTGCATGTAAGCATAACATGTAAAAAAATGGGGTTTTTATCAACTAGCCCAGATATATTAGAGCCTAAAGTAAACAAATAATTAAAAAATGTGAAGTTTAAAAATTCATAAAAAAATATGGTAAATAATATACGGGTTAAGAGTACTTTTAATGAAAGCTACTTAATTAGGTTCATTATCATGCCAAAAATCAGCTTTGATGTACATACCCTTATACCCAAAAGTTATCCTCAAAAACGGTGTTTTGAGAATTTAAAGAAGTTGTTTTCAAAAGCACTTTTCAAGTATTGGACTTCAAAATATTCAAATAATAAAGAGAACACGAAAGATAGAACAGACTTTAACGAAAACAATCGTGTTTGAATTATTAGTCAGTGACTTACCAGTCTTGAGAAAATGAGTTTTTCATCATTGCTAAATAAGCACGAAAATGACCATCTTCAAATATTCGTAGCTACCAATGTACTTCAATATACAGGTTGTAATTTCTTACAGTAGGTTTATGTTGCTTGTAAGCATAACATGTAAAAAAATGAGATTTTTATCAACTAGCCCAGAGATATTAGAGCCTAAAGTTAACAAATAATTAAAAAATGTGAAGTTTAAAAATTCATAAAAAAATATGGTAAATAATATACGGGTTAAGAGAACTTTTAATGAAAGCTACTTAATTAGGTTTATTATCATGCCAAAAATCAGTTTTGATGTACATGCCCTTATACCCAAAAGTTACCCTCAAAAACGTTGATAGCACGTGGCTTCAGATATTAATGGTTACCTTAGTGTTCTATAATTATCGTTAAATAATAGTTAATAGTGCTATTAAATAGTTTTTCTTTTTATATTTATATCCTGATGTGATCATTGGTAGCTAGGTTATATTATCGCTTGGTGACAAGGTAATATTACGTTCAGAAATTGGGTGTAAATTTATTTATAATAAATTATTCATTAAAAATTAAATATCTCAGTTAGTCGAGCAAATGATACGCCATAGGTGTGGAGTGCTCCAAATATTAGATAGTGACAATTGTTACACCTTTTGCATACAATAGTAAATCGCTTGTCTAAAGGCGACGCATACATCATCCAAAATCTTCAGCAAAAAAAAATGGACATATTGGTTCAGTTCTTTATAAACAAGTACCGTTTAAGAACGGTAAGAAGGAAAACAGACGGAGATCACCTTTCCGCATAGATTATTTATAAATCAATTAAAATTATTTACAAATAACTCCATTAATTAATTATTTAATTAATCCTATGCTTATGGGCCGCTTGTTAAGGGCTAGGAACCAGAGGGAGTCTACTAGACTCCAAACCATATTTTCAGCAGGTAGATTTCTGTTATTTAACAGAACTTAAACCAATGTAGGTTGTAAAATTACCAATGTATTGTACTAACGTAAAATTACTCAAACCTACATAGGTGTTATGAAAAAAAATAACATGTGGGGACCGAGTCTGAGGTACTTCTCATGTGATGTAACATAATAGAAAAGTACCTTGCCACAGGAAGGACTCGAACCCTGGCATCATGTGCATTGTAACACATATCCTTGCCTTACTCCGCTCACAACAAAGAGCACTAAGGTCAGATTATTTCTTTGAAACAAAAACGTTCCCACAAAAGAAGAAGATTTTCATTACAGGAAAAGGCTACTCATCGACTAGATTTTCCGTTTGTCTTTGGCTCTCCTAATCAGGCTCTCGGATCTGCCTAGGCTAATATCTCTAACAACCTTCTCATCTCTCGAATTTATCTTGTATTTTCTTCTTGTCCTACTTCGCTCTTCCTAAGTTCATCTAGTAAAGTTATTTAAGAGTAAAATTTTTTTTTTGTTTTCTGATGATGATAATGAGTCTCCAATTATAGATAAAATTCACACAACTCATCATAACAGCTCGATAAGGTATCATGACAAAAACGTAGATGTTGTTTGTTTTGGATATAAATTACTGATGGCTGTGAATTGATGAAAACAAGATAGCATGATGTGAAATCGCAACCCTCATCAATAAACAGCAGAGCAGTTATTATCCTAAATCATGTTAACGGTGGTCCCGAATCAAATATATATATAAACATTTTAACAAAAGGAAGATCTAAAATATTAACAACTATTTACTAAAATCATACTTGCTTGTTTATTTTTATAATTATATACTTACACATAGTTTTCATTTTTTCAATACTCAGAAAAAAAGGTACTTAATAATATCTTAATACTTATGAATATACATAATCGTTTGGGTTATTTTCCACTTTAGGACCGCTAGTTACATTTTAGTAATGTCTTTTTTTACTAAGGTCATTTTTCAGTTTCTGATAAAATCATATCACATTTAACAGGTATGTTCCAATAAACGACGTAAAAACGTCAAGTAACTGGTTGCGAATGCTCTTCCACCACTCTTTTGATTCTAAATTTGATCAGTTGGTTTTTTCAATCGATTCAGCGAGCATAGACATAGTATTCAGCATTGGTTCTAAAACCAAAAAAGGAATTTTAAAATCAAAAGAGTGGAGGATCGACATGCGCAGTTTGCTTGTGTGTGTTTACAACGCTTGTACGACCTAACCTACCTAGAGCCTATCTAGAATGTGAGCTAATTGGTTGTTGCGATTGTCGGTGGGCTGGGATGGCTGAGCGTATTAGAGCGCGCCCCGCTTTAGCACGCTCCAGCCGGAGATTTATTCGTGGAGGTCCCCACGGAATAAATCTCGAACTTCCTACCATGGTTAGAATAGGTTTGTTTCACCTACATAGTAACTCTCCATAGGGTATGCCACACATGGCCAGGTATGGTACCGAAAAAAAAAGAAGTGATTTGTCGGTCTGGTCTACATGGTAAAAGGCGAGAAATAAATGATACATACTTATGTGCGTTTTCTAGGCGGCAGAGGAATAAAGACTTTGATATATTTGAAAAAAAATTGAATGTTAGGTATGGCTAATTAATATTTTGTTACTTATTTCAGAATGTCTTTATGTATTCCCTATATTAATAATAATAAAGGCTTAACGAACCCGACGGTTCGATGCCGACACCACCACTCGCTCCTTGCACACCTCGATCCATCGACCGTCTTCCATACCCAACTTCGATAGATCCGCCCTAACGCAATCCTCCCACCTCCGTCTTGGCCTGCTCCTCGGACGTTTTCCATTCGGTACCGCGCTTATCAATCTTTTCGGAATTCGTTCACAGCCAAGTTTACACGCCCATTTTATTCGTCTTGCTGCAATCACGTCAATTATATTTACTGAGTAAATTTCACTCAGTTCGGCGTTGTGTAAGCGTCTGAATTCTCCGGTTAGTTCATCCCTCTTCGGCCCAGTACTTTATTTTCAAAAACTCTAAGCCGTTGCTCATCCCTCAATGTCAGCGGCCAAGTTTCGCATCCGTAAAGGACCGTTGGAAGAATAATAGTTTTGTAAATCCTAATTTTTAAGTTTCGGGACAGAAGGCGCGAGCTAAGTAATTTCCCGACAGAAAAGTAACATGCATTACCGCTTTTTAATCTAGCCTTAATTTCCTCATCGATTTCGTTTTTTCTAGTTACCATCGCCCCTAAATATCTAAATTTCTCTACGTGTTCAAACATCTTTATGTATTCCCTAGAAACCAATCGTAACACTATTGTGATCCTGCTTAAGATATACGGACCTAAATGTGAGGCAGGAGTTTAGAGAGTACAACAGGGAACTGGCCGCTCTTTACTGAGGGGCTGACATCGTTACCTTCATCAAGGATGTGGAGAGGTAAATAATACTGCCTTAAAAGCAGCGAGACGGATGGAATGGTTGTGTGAAATTGCGAAACTTAGTAGTGAACGAATTTCGAAAAGATTAATAAGCGGGAAAAGTCCGAGGGGTATCCCGAAACGGAGATGAGAGGATTGCGTTAAGGAAGATCTTTCAATGTTGGATTTGGACGGAGGTCACTGGATAGAGGTTTGCAAGGAGCGAGTTGTTGTTTCGGCATATAATCCTAGGGTTCGTTAAGCCTCTATGATCATCATTAACACTATTGTGGGTTTAAATAATTTTCATTAGACAATTGCAGACAAACAATAAAACTAAAATAATTAACAATGTAACCATACTATTCGACCTTCAGAGCAAGACTTGATAAGACAAGAGGTCCGACCGAGGTAGAAGGTTCTCGAACAGTCACGAACAAACTAGAACAGTTTGTGATTGTTCCAACAAAAAGTCTAGAACTCTTTCAAATCCTCTTTTTTTTTATGTTTCACGTTACACTATTTTAATATTTTCTAAAAAATATGTTAGTTGGCTTTTCTAAAGTAAATAAAGAACTATCGTTTGCTCTGAAAACCAAGCCGAAAGCCTTTTAAATTCCTCCCTAGTCTGAGATTGATGCCATTATTTTTCCAGGTCGTGAGTTGAACTCTGACCCCCCGCTGACCGAATTAGATATTTTTAGAGGACGGAGGGGAAGCGACACCTGCAAAAATAATGTTCCATCTGTCAGCGCACCCAATCTCTTCCCCGTTGCCCACATCAAAAAGGATAACCAACCTATCAAATGTTTATAAGGTAAATTTATATACCTTACCTATTTCGCAATTTATTCCTATCCCATTTTCTCTTATTGAATAAATATTTTTTATAAAATAAAATTTCTTCTATCTTGTAGGATGCATCAATAAAATTATGGTTAAGTATTTTAAATAAAATTGAATTTAAAATTTTCTATCTAGGGTAATTGTACCAATAGTTGACAGGTTAAGAAAAACATATTAGATTTTTGACACTGTTTACTAAAATATTGGTGTTAGGTTAATCTTTGTTATGAATTTAGTAAGGACAATCCCTCTAGAAAACTGGGGATACAATATCCTATGGTCTACATTTACGGTTTTTATAAGAAATGATTTCTTTAAACCTTCTAAAATGTACCAATAGTTGACACATAACATGTATCGGTGTTAACAAAACTTGGTATCATCCGATTGCATGGTTGTAAATGTAAACCCAGAATCTCTAATTTACTGGCAACTTTAGTAACTTGAGCCAGACATTTTTTACGCTTAAATCTCTTATTTGAGAAACCAACTATTATAAATTTTCCATCATCAACACTTAAACTACCTTGCTCCCCCTCTTGAAGAAATATTCCTTGATCAACATTAATTCTCTGCTCCTGCTCTTGGGAATCTAAGCTTTTCTGATTTTCTTTCTCGTCCCAAATTTCTGGTTGGGATAGTATGGTTTCGTCTACTTCCAGTGCTTCAGCATTTTCAGGTATCTCCTGATTAACTGAATTTTTCTTAAGTTTCTTTTTGAATTCTATATAAGAACTATTTACAACACCTATAATTATTATATGTTTATTATAAGCTGTATTATTCAATCCATTCAACTAATTAACTTTACGATATATTTTATTCCATAATAAAATAAAATTGTAATAATTTCCGACTGTTTTTTTTTTACTTTCACTTACCTATATATGAAATATATAGTAAGTGGAAGTATTGCGATCGTGAAAATTTTCGACTTCCGGTTTTCAACGGAAATACACGTTTTGGGACCCCCTGAGTCGAAATAACCAAGTCCCTTAATAAATTTTGTACCATTTTCACATGTTTTTTTTATTTACTCAAAAATGGTTTTAACGATTTTGATCAAAATTGGTATTTGATGTATTTATATGCCCGAGATATGACTGTAAAAATTTCATCGAAATTGATCTACGGGAGGGGGGACTTTACTTAATAAATTTTGTATCATTTTCACAGGTTTTTTTATTTACTCAAAAACGGCTTTAACGATTAACAAAAATAAGATATGAATGTAGAAAAATGTGTGACTTTGGAAAATGATTATTAGCAAAACACGTCAATTTCTAATCTAAGTAAGTTGGTAAGTGAAAGTTGTGTGTTGCGCGCACGCACCAGATAAAGATAATAAGCTGTATTATTCAATCCATTCAACTAATTAACTTTACGATATATTTTATTCCATAATAAAATAAAATTGTAATAATTTCCGACTGTTTTTTTTTTTTTTTTACTTCAATAATTGATTCGCACCTGTCAACAAGGTGCTGACAATCAGCGAATGAGATGACGGTATTGGGAAATTGTGACATGTCAGGCATGAGGAGGGAAAGCACCCAACAGCACCCCCTTCCTGGCTTGATTCAATTACCTTGGCTGTCTAAGAGAGCAGATCTCTCATCCAGCGCCTTTTTAGTCTTCTCGTATCCATCCGTACTTCAGCCATATTACTGATTAGACTATTTCGGTGGCCGTTTAAATTATTAAAAAATCTTTTGCATAGCGTCGTTATGTGCTGGTCGACTGTTGGTATATGGAGGTCTGTATGTAAAGTTTTGTTAGTCACGTACCAGGGTGATTTTGTGATAAGTCGTAACAATTTTGATTGAAAAGTTTAAAGTGTTTGTAAGTGAGTCTTTTTAGCAATGCCGAATATCTGTGAGGAATATGTCCATATGGGCTTTAGTAAGTAAGTGTACGTATTTACTTTTTGTTTCAGTTTCAGTTTTGATGATTTAGAAAGTAGCGGGTAGAGAAGTTTGAGTCTTTTGTCAAGAGTCCTTTTGTTCATTTTGACATGTGGGCCCCATGTCATCCTTCTGTTGAAAAGGAGTCCGAGATAGTGTACTGAGTCCGTCTGTGGAATTTGGTTGTCGTCTATATGAACAGGGGGGCAGGTTTGTTTTCTGAGAGTGAATGTGATGTGTTTTGATTTGTCATGATTGAGTTTAATTTTCCATAATTAAAACCAGTCGTGTAATTTGTATAAGTGATGTTGTAATGTCAATGAAGCCTGTGTTGGGTCCTGATGTTTCGTGATAATTGCAGTATCATCAGCGTAAGTTGCAGTCAATGTCTCGTTGTTAATAGGTATGTCGTGCGTGTAAATGATGTAGAGTAGAGGTGCTAGTATTAAGCCTTGGGGTACTCCCGCCAAGACTGAATAAATTGAAGAAATTTCCGAACCCTGCCGGACGGAGAAAAATCCATCGAAAAGGAAAGATTGAAGAATCAGATAATAAGTGGAAGGTAATATGGTCTATGGAAGGTATTAGATAAGTCGCTTTCCATCCCAGTTTCTATAAAAGATGAAAGTGAATTAGAAGAGGCTGTAGACATGTTCACATCAAAAATTCAAGAAGCGGCATGGTCTTCCTCAATGCCCAAGCATAATCATTCCAGATCTGCGCACTTACCGCAATATCCTCAGTTTATAAGGGACTTGATCAGGGCAAAGAGAAGGGCGCGTAAGGTATGGCAGACTGACAGACGTCCCTCAGGCAGACAAACATACAACCGACTTAATAATCAACTCAAAAGAGAAATTCAAAAATTCAACAGGACAAACTATGACGCTTACATTAGTAGCCTTTCGACGGACGATGGAAGCTTGTGGAAGCATACCAAAAAACTGCTAAAACATCGAGAGGTATCCGCACCACTTCGAAAAGAAGATGGTTCCTGGGCCGTGTAGGATAAAGAAAAAATCTGAGCTCCTCGCCAACCACCTTGCTTGATAACTCAATGTTTCTAGTTATTAAATATTCTTTGACCCACAGAAGTGTTACAATAATATATATAAATAGAACAATATTTCTTTTAATGCTGTCAATACTCACTTTATTTTAAATTTTATCAGTACAATAAATGCGATAACATAGATAGGGACAATAATAAAATATTTTTTGTTATTTACTTTATCGAATATCACACGATGCTTTTAGCTACACAGATGTTATTATTTTAAAATTAATAATAATTTTTAAATAAAAAAAAAAAACGGACTTTACTACTTTGTCGAAAAACATCAGGTAATTAGTAATAGCAAATATATTTCATTAAATTATAAAGTTCCTTTTTTTTTTTTGCATATATGCTTATGAATTTAAAAATAGGAAACGCATCATGTTTGTAGGATTTTAGAAAAATCCCACTAGTCTGGAAAATAAATTTTGGGTAATATATGTGGAAAAATTTATTGTGGCGGATGTGGATAAACAGAGCCAAAAAAAAAAAAAAAAAAAATATGTGGAAAAATAATAAACGTTTTTATCTGCATTATTTTATTTTTTTTATAGCTACTAAATCATACTTTACCCGACAATTTTCAACTGATTTCCGAGAAGTTAACTTCATATTTCCTATTCCAATAATTGTGTTATTACCCCTAGCGCGACAGAGGTAGGCTAAATGCAGGACGATTGTGCGGGTTAATCTACAGTGAGTAAGGAAGGCTCGCTCCCAACTGTCAGTTGAGTAAATTTCCCCAAACATGATAAGCTACAATGAAATGAGAGACAAGTTATACCATCACAGAAACTTCATCAGCCCTAATGAGTTCCACCCATCCCTCAACACAATCATTTCTCCCAACTGGCTGCAACGCAAATTGGAAACTCCTCTCTCGAATTTCTACTGTTCCCAAACAAAAATGGAAATGGAAGAAAAAAGAGATAAAAATACAAAAAAGAAACATAAATAAATTTCAAAATGATATGAAACAGACATAGCGTGAATATTCGGTAAAATAAGTTAGAAAAGAAAAAAAAAAAAAAAATGTATATAGCTTAGTATCGATGATGAAGTCAACGCTATATTAAAAGCTGGAAATACTTGCTACTTTTCAGGAGCGAAATTGCTTAACTCGCGCATTCTGTCCCGAAACTAAAAAAATAGGATTCACAGGACTATTATTCGTCCTACAGTCCTTTATGAATGTGAAACGTGGCCGCTAACATTGAGGGATGAGCAAAGGCTAAGGGTTCTTGAAAATATGGTATTGCCTAGAATATTTGGACCGAAGAGGGACGAATCGACCGAAGAATTTAGACGATTACACAACGCCGACCTGAGCGTAAATAAATTGAGAACTTGGTCGTGAACAAATCTCTAAAAGATTAATAAGCTCGTGGCCGATTGGGAAACGTTCATCGGGTAGGCAGAGACGGAGGTTAAAGGATTACTTGCATCGAAGTTAAACGATTGTACTTAAAATACTTTAAGTGGAGTACTTAAAAAAGAGTCATTGAATAAAATAAGCTCAAAAATAATAAATATATTCCAATTTTTCATTCGGATAAACTCAATGGAATAAATTTATGAACTTCTTAATAGTCCATTATTGCGGACAATGGAGACCATTGCCATGAACTTATTTTTGATTAATCAATCATGGTAGATTAAATTCAATTTGTGCTAGGATGGAATATACAGAAAGGATGATAAGCATTTTATTATTGGGCTTATCAAAATATATTTCAAGGTGGACAAAAATCATACATTTCTATAATTTTAATACTTCAGCAAATGTTACAAATAAGAATTTTTTTGTTTGCCAAAGGGACGACCTTACAAAAACTAAATAATACATTTAATGAACATTAATTGAACCTCTTTCTCTTTAGGAAATGAAAAAGATCATCTTGATCACCAAAAGTTAATTAGTTATTAGAAATATTGTGGCTGTGTTAATTATAATAAAATTTCTAACAATAACATATAAATGTATTTAAATATGCTTAATAATTATAAATAAAGATACTGTAGACAGGTGCGACCCTTTCTGTAGTACTAAAAGTGATGAAATCATGGTAAACATATTTCTTAAAAATATTTCAACGAGTTTTACTCAGAAATGACAAATATTATCTAGTTCAACCTAAATTAGATTCTTGTTTGTAAACTGTTATAGAATTCAAGTGGATTTGACAAAATATAACTTAATTTTGTACCTTAATTATTAACATTTACTGTTAACTAAGGATAGAAAATTAAGATCGGCTTCCTCCCCTTATTTATTTTTTATTTATCAGGAATCTACACAGTAAACAATTAATCAAGTAATGGGTATTCTTCAGTGTAATTATCTTTAACTGCGGGTAAATTTAAACCACAACTAAAATATATATTAATATTTTAATTTAAAGCCGGCAAGTCACAAAGCTGAAGTCCGAAATGATACAAATTGTAATATTCCGCAATGAAGATATTTTTTCATTTATGATTCCAGAGATTGTGGGAGTTGTAAGGTATCCAAAGGACGCAATACGTTTTTTATTTACGAGGTAAAACACGTTTTTTCTTCGTTTATTTTCAACATTCAGTTTAGTGCGTAAAAACGGAACGCCCACACTACACAATACGAGATATTTTGATTTCTTTTTCTAACTGCGTTCTCACGATTCGACAGCGACCAAAGTAGCGGTGTGGGCGTTGGAATCTTCGCTAATACCCTCCACCCTTCCTTCCACGATGGTCGAGGAAACTATAAAAAGGACGTCAATATAAAGGAGAAGAGTTGGGCGATAAATAGCCACGAAATAGGAGGAGGTGGATGAGGGGGGAGGGAGACTTGGGGGGGAGACATGAGGGGGGATAGGCGTGGATTGATAGCTATTGTTTACAAAGCCATAAAAGTAAGATATGGCGTCGGTGCTAGATAAGAGGGAAGCAGTTACGTAGCAGGGCGCTATCTAAACGAGCCCTGGGACCTGGCCTTTAAATCCCGATGTCAATTAGCTGTCCGAGCTGGCAGGATAAAACTGAGTAGCCTTCCAGATGTCACTGGCTTACTCTACATTAATTGCCTTTCCAATCAAAGCAAAAGTCTTTAATTAATTACTGATTAAAATCATGTTCAGATCCAATTCAGCTCTGACCTTCCCTCCCCATAGAACAGATATATAGATAGATAAAATGTAGAAGGGAAACTTTCTACACATATAAATCAGGGCAGCATAAACATTTTAATATTGATGTTAATCATGGTAAAACCACAGGTATTGTATTGTAACCTGAACCAAACAAAATAGTTCTAGATTTTAAATAGTTTTATGCTAGTTGTTGGAACAGTTGGAACAAACTGTTCTACTCCATTTTTGTGACTACGATGTTCGAGCACCATTTACGCTGGCCTAGAACCTTCAAGACAGTTCTTATTCTGACTAAATATAAGGAGCGATTGACTGGAGAGTTAGCCTTGTTCTGAAGCTCAACTCATATCGTTATTTTTGTGTTGCTGTCCAGTTACTAAGTGTTACTTTTTGTAACATGTTTAATTATTTGCGTTTTCATAGTTTGTGTGGCATTGTGAAATCTTATTTTCTTTCAATAAAATTATTTCAACCCGCAAATTGTTAAAATATAAATCAGGACATCTTAAAAATTTAAATATTGACGCTGATCATGATAAAAGCACAAGCATCTCTCAGATCAGATAGAAAAAAGAAAATACCAACAGACTTTAGACTGAACAATAAAACGATTAAATTATCGACAAACTTAACGTACCTTGACATAGATTTGCAGACTACATACCATGCTTACGAAAAATAATCTTTCTGTGTGATTAACCCTTAACTACTCACCCGAATCCAATGTTAGTTATCTACTCACCTCGGGCCAATATGACACAAAACACAAAAAAATATTTAAATAACCTTAGGGTGTAAGATATTAGTTTTAAACAACCGGAGAAGGCTTGAAAATATATATTTCTTTATGTATACCATAAATGAAAGTTTTAAATTATGAATAACATGTTGAATTATAGGTCTGAAATGAAGTAATACTAAAATAAAGGAACTCCTTAACATTACTATTATAAACATAATTTCTTTTGGTTTAAAATTCATAAATTTGTCGACAAACAACCTTTGAAGTTAAAACAAATAAGAAATTAGTGATTTTTACAATTGCGATCTCGCATTGGACACAAAAAAATGACTTGCACAACTATTCACCTCAAGTCAAAATATCGATTTCGATAAAATAAACACCTCCATTATTTTTCAGACACTGGCAAGAAGTAACTGGAGCCAAAACAAAGGATATGTCAAAGTTTGGTGATCATTCAATGCCAAAGAAGTATAATTAAAATGAAATGAAGCTTGGTATACCCGAGGTGAGTAGTTAAGGGTTAAAGATACACACAGCTATGATCAGGCCGGCGCTGTTTTATGGTGCACTACTGTTTCAACATTTGCGCAGACCAACTCAGAAAATGCTGGAATCTCTTCAAAATGAATTAGTAAGAAAAATTGTAAAAGGAATTTCACCCTAAATAAAAAAATCGAGGGGCATAACAGGTCTTAGTTTCCCAAGGATTTTTTTAACTATGCTGCAGAAATCATTTCTTGAGACATCAAAGCTACTATGCAACCCCCTCTTCAACAACTCAACTCCATCAAATGCTCCAAAACACTGGCAACAAGTGAATGAAGATTAAATTATAAACTGTAGTTTTTAAGAAATTAGATTTTAGGATGACTCAAGACAAAGGAGAGCCCCATCACCTTCAATGGAATACTTCAAAAACTGAACATTACAAAATATGACCATGACCATGACCAACCATGACTCCTCAAAATTCTTTATATTTTTATAAACAGTATCAGGGATATTATTGTGCAGCCCAATTAATAACTTAAGAACGCCAAATAAGAAAAACGGGATTGGGAAAAAAAACAACTATAAATTTCCGCTGACATTTAATTCAGTTTATCAACTCATCATCATAACAGATTACTTCAACTTCCTAAAATAAAAACTTATTGGTAAACTTTTTTAACTACATACTGATGCGAGAAACGCCTTGTTAAACAGACGAAAAATCTATGTAATTCTAATCTATTGTATGTATAGCGTAAAAGAAAAATAAACCGGTTTCCAGCATTCTTATATTTTAGGCCAAAAAAAGTCATCCAAAGTTAATTTAATCCTTAGAGAGTTACAACGGGATAAAGACACACTGGTATAGATATTATTATTATTTTTTTTTTATTATGATTCACGCCAATGGTGATAAATATGGTTCCCAAAACAATGTAAAATTTTGGTTTATTTTAAAGAAATGGAGTATGATAAAAAAATAGATAATGAAAAATATATACAATATTGGCGGTTTTAAATTCAGAACGATTTTGACAATTTCTTCACGGATTTTACCATTGTTTTTGGAATAGTCCAAACGGTGATTCGCACTTCATGCACTTCTGTGAGAACAGTACCGGTCATTCCTCTCTTCTCCAACATGTCAATTTTCACAGATTAATTAGTTGGACAAATTTTTTCCTGACATATCATCTAAGGGAGCCTACTGCTTAGTGCGTTTTCTTACATTTCGAGGTATATAGAATAATCTTTCTCACTTTTCTGTATGTGAAGAAAGTTAAATTTTTTAAGATTGAAAAATAATATAAGTAAAACTATATAATAATATAAGAAAAAAATAGATGTATGTATTAAACAGAAATATTCTTATTTCACGAATTAAAAGTTGTTTCATATTTTTAGAGTAACATTCGTAGTAGAAGGGTAGAAATACGTATGTTAAAGATAATATCCGATATAATTACGGAAGAAATTATTGAGATTTAGATTTCCATCGGGGAAATAGAATTTAAAGATGGTTCAAATACAAAAAAATATTCGGTTTTCTTCCAGTTGAGATGATTTTTACAATCTATCAGAGGTCCCTAGTCAATACCGTTGAAGACTGCAATCAGGCCCAAAAAAAAAAATTCAGTCAGTTTAATTCGTTGAGGATAAAACCTTCTAAACCTAAAATCTCGAAAACGAATTCCGTCGTTTATTGCTTTCTATTGCACTTTTTTCTTAAATCTTCTTGATTTCACAGTTCTTCTAACGAAGGAATCTTCTAGATTCTACAAAATTAGAATTTCCTTTAAAAGCCCTGTTCCTTTTTTTTTTTTTATATCAATAAATCATATTATTAACATTATTACATAACTAGTATGCGAATAATTCAATGATTCAATAGCCTTGATTTGACACCAAGTAAACACACCAGAGTATACAGAGAGATTTATCTTTCTTACATCAACTATGACATGAACATAATTCGAGAGGCTCTAACTTCGTAATTAAAGTCCGATTTCCATTTTTTTTTTTTTTTTTTTTTTGGAAAACGATGATCATTTTTGCGCTTAAATAATCAAAATAAAATTCAATACAGTTATGCACAAATAATTTATTCATTCATTCATTCATAGCTCTTCCCTGTGTATTTTCTGGAGAATCTTGCTATTTCTGCCAACTGGACAAGAAAAACATTAAAATTATACCTCAATCATCCAAAAATGATCATGTATCAAGACAGTTATGGCGTAACGAAAAAAAAAAGTTTTTGAAATTATACGTCGGCACAATTGGCGAATTAGTAAAAAAAAACTACTTTTTAGTTTTGGCCGGGAATTTCAGGAGTTTCTAGGTGGAATAGACTACAACAAATTATGAGAAATAGATTGGACAGGTGACACCACATCAAACATCATAATTAACCAAATATTTATTTATTTTGTTTTTTATATTTTTTTCTTATTTCTTCTTACTATTATTACTATTTTTAAATTTATATTCACTTTATATGGTACATTTCCTATTTTGTTATTATTTTAATTGTATATAAAACTTTATTATTTTATTGCAATGTATATATTCACTAATAATTAAAGTAATCTCTTTTCCTTTTGTAAAAATATTATGAAAAAATCCGATGGAACCTGCAGGACTTCATGTAACAATAAACTCCCCATGCCCAAAGTTACTCGAATGGGGAAAAAAATACATATGTACAAAATTTTACTTTATTAATACATCTAAGTACTTTACTATATCCTTTTTTTTATCTATCAACCTTGGCTATTAAAAGTTTATTGTCTAATAACTTTTTTTTCCTCATTTCTTTATGCAAACGGAAAGTTTTCCTCGGTTTCGCAGAGACTAGTATTTGAAATTCAAATATTCCGGATAAAAAGTTTCGTCACCATCTCAAAGCCTCACTTAAGTTGTTGAAAGTACTCTGTATTCATAACAATGTGCCCTCCGACCTTAGATGTTCGGCGTAGACTCCTTGTACTTACCTCCCGTATTTGGAACAAGTCCCGGTTCCATGTTCGAGGCTTAATGTATGCAGTAGTTAATTACGTTAAAGGAGTAGCAGGCACCCCAGCCAAGTCCTTGAGGACTAACTTATGACCGGTACTACAACGGTTTTAGTTCTGATGCAATTAAAAGTAAGTTTGTGAACAAAAGAAAAGTTGGTTAATTTTGCCATTCGGAGGTGGTCCCTTCAGTAATTACTCAGGTGTGAAGTATCAAGCTAAGAAGTGACCTCAAAGAAGACCTGAGGAGGAAGTTAGGGTTGGGAGGCTAAGCGATGGGCAAGTTAGGTGTCGACTAATCGGTTTTGGGTTTGCATTAAGGAACTGGTAAGTAAGTTGTCCAAGTTTAACCTCAGCGGCCACCAGCTGCTTTCCAACTCTCCGCTAATTGTTTCAGATCTTGAGCCTCCAGGGGACCTCCTTCCTGCCTCTCCAACGTTACCTAATTCTAAAAGTGGTCTTGTCAATAAGTAATCAAGTTAGCGCCTCGCAAAGGTCACGAAAATAGACTTTGAAACACATAAATATGTTAGGCTGACTGTAGTTCTGAAGCTTGACTAAATTATAAGCCGATCAAAGTTGGACATCAGTCGATAATTTTCAGGTCTCTCTATCCGAACAAATGAATAATCAATGAGCAAATAATCCGTTATTTGAACAACCGTTTAGTTGTTATCTATTAATCATCATTTGTAAATATTTCCGAACAAATAATGAAGATTTAGGCATATAGATTTCTGTCATCAAATAGACAGAGTAACTGTCATGCCTCGCATTCTATCATTGTCGGGAAAACTAACAAATCAAATTTGAAAACGAATGAGTGGTAGGCAGGACAGTCCACGACTGCTTGTTAGATCAAAACTTTAGAAAATTAATACACTTATATTTATTTAAACCGCATTTATATATTGCGGGTTTAAGTCAACCAATAAAAACTGAAATAATCAGGAAGGTTAGAAAAAATATCCACTTGTAACGATACATTAACACAAAAATAACCATATGTTTCGATCTTCAGAGCAAGACTAACACTCCAGTCCATCGCTACTTATATTTAGTCTGAATTAGAACTTTCCAGATGGTTCCCGACAAGCGTAGATGGTTCTCGAACAGTCACAAACACTTACTAGAACAGTCGGTAATTGTTCCAATAGAAAGTCCAAAGGTTTTGTGTTTCACTTTGTGTTAAGGATAAGTTGACTTAGCTTTAAATGGGTTAGGTGGCTAAATACCTGGAGGCGGTTTCTTCATAGTGAAATAAGTTAAGCATTAATTTAAAATTTATTTATAATTTTGGTTTAATATATTGTAATCGGTCAGCGAACAATTATTCGAATCTAAGATCACATTAATGATAAGATTTATTCAGTCGGTTGAACGTCTAGCCAGTATTCAGGTATTTTTGAGGAAATTTCAACGCCTTATGTCGAAAGCTTGATTTTATAGCGATACAATTCGAATTTCAAAAGTCGTTCATGAGTCCCAGCAAAATAAGGGAATTTATCTTATCACTTATTAATGGGATGACAGATACAATATTGCAAAGTGGATCTCAAAAAATGTTGTGAAAAAGAGTTCAAGACTTTTTGTTGAAACTGTTACAAACTGTTCGTGACAGTTAGAGAAGGTTCTATCTTGACTGTTCTAATTCAGAATAAATACAAAGAGCGATGGACTGGAGAGTTAGTGAGGCTCAGAAGATGGCATCATATGGTTCCTTTTGTGTTATTGTGTCGTTATAAGTTGATACTTTTTATAACCTAGTTAATAACTTGGAACGGACTTATGCGAGATATTTAGTAACACCTTGAAGATGGCCGAAAAATTGTTCATGTTTCTACAAAAAATAAAAAAAATATCCTTTATGCCAAAATTTAATGTATTTTCATATTTTTTTTTCGTTTTTTACTTTTTTTCATTTATAATAGTATCCTGTATAGTATTTTCACTTCCTACGGAACACCTAAATTCTCAACAGCTATAACACCTTCTTTATTGTTTCTGTCATCCATAATATTTATGTTACCATAGAATTATTTCATTTACTCTTAATATACATATGCCTCTTTATATTCTTTAATATTTCTCTTCTTCGTCAATTTGCAAATCAACTCAACATCCTAACAGATTACTTCAACTTCCTAAAATAAAAACTTATTGGTAAACTTTATTAACTAGATACTGATGCGAGAAGACGCCTTGTTAAACAGA
Organism: Aelia acuminata; assembly: GCA_911387785.2. Taxonomy (NCBI): domain Eukaryota; kingdom Metazoa; phylum Arthropoda; class Insecta; order Hemiptera; family Pentatomidae; genus Aelia; species Aelia acuminata. The sequence goes on along the minus strand of OU426979.1, from coordinate 33,412,569 downwards.
CGAAAAATCTATGTAATTCTAATCTATTGTATGTATAGCGTAGAAAGCAAAATAAACCGGTTTCCAGCATTCTTATATTTTAGGCCAAAAAAAGTCATCCAAAGTTAATTTAATCCTTAGAGAGTTACAACGGGATAATGACACACTGGTATAGATATTATTATTTTTTTATTTTTTTATTATGATTCACGCCAATGGTGATGAATATGATTCCCAAAACAATGTAAAATTTTGGTTTATTTTAAAGAAATGGAATATGATAAAAATTTGCAAATGTTCTACAGAAGCAAAAATAACCCAAGTGGTTGAAGTGCCCACTTTGTTACAAATGAATAAATAATTTGAGTTTTTATTGTTAGTCTGATATTGTAAATTATAATTTTCATCTAATAAAAATTATTTAAACCCAGGATTAAATGTTCTAATATAAAAATATAATAAAAACCTGATTATAATATAGTATTGTAACACTACTGTGGGTAAAACAATATTTATTCACAGAAAAATAACAATTGTTATTTAGTTATTGGGCAGGTTACAAAAATTATCACTTAGTAACACAAATAATCATATGGCTAGAGCTTCACAATCAAGACTAAGATTGTCCAGTCATTCCCTCCTTATACATAGTCGTAAGGAGATGGTCTAGACCCTCGTAGAACGGCGTGGATTGGGCTCGAATAATCTAGTTCCAAAAAATTTAATCTTTGGCGGTTTGTTCCGACTGTTAGTCATTCCAACAAAAGGTCTGGGACTTATATACCTTATGTTTTTTCGTTTTTTTTTTGTTTTGTTTAACGTTACAGTATAATAAAAATATGTGTATATACAGGAATTGTTGGAAAGTTGCTTTTGTCATGAGTCGATCATAAAACAGCATGGGACATTTTTTAAATGTGAAAAGTTCAATTCGTGAACATAGTGTGCTTTTTTCAATATATTAAGGAAGAGGGGGGGACATATTGTTGAGGTCATGGCATAATGACTGAAGACAAGATGGTATGAGATAATTTCGAGAGCTGTTAACTTTTGAAATGGGATAAAACAAACCTTATTTTAAGGGCTTACGTTCTCAGGAGGCAATTAATGTTTAGCGGCTTGTAGGATCCCTCAAACGGCGGGACTCGCCCAACCGCCCAATTACTGGATTAACCTCGAACCTGGTTTGGGGGGTCCAGTTACCAAAAATACCCTCGGGCTTAAAATGACCGCTAGCGGCTACCTCTGTATCATCCCGCTAAACTCTATTCCTTTACAGGGATTATGCTAAAAAAAAAAGTTCTGAATTTGAAAAAAATTTTTTTTAAAGATCATGAGATTAAAGCTTGTTTCATTCTGAATTTTTTATCTTCATATTACAAACTTATTATCCTGATATAACCACAATTAATGAAGTTTTGATGGTAGATAAGTGACATGAATCAGGTTACTCAAAAGAATTCTGTAGGCATGGGAGGTGTTATGAAGGAAATCATAAAATGGTTGAACTTATGATGGCCAAAATTTGCATTTGTACATAAAAAGAGTATCACCACAATAGGGTACATAACTTAATGCATTTTATTATGTAAAGCTTTGTTTCTTCTTCTATTTATTTTTTTATTTTTTCTATCTTTATTTATTTTTTTTCAGAATTTATAGTAATATTTATGGTCCAGTTCAAATTTTCGAGCATCGAACATTCGTTACCAATCGCTCTCTGTTTTTGGCAGTGAAGATTTTCGACACACTCAATTCATTCTTTTCTCCAGCGTCATTGACTTGCATTCTGCAATGCAGATTTCTTGTTGAAAAGTATTTTGAATAATCCAGAATCATCTGTCAGCAGCTAGTTGAAGTGAAACTTTCGAAATCTAAAAAAAAGGTCTGTTTTTCTTGCTAACAGGGGAGACATATGTATTTTGGTGAATTTGAGTATAGCAAAATTAAATGTGCTTTTTTTTTACTAACATGTAATGTTGGTCTCTCAGCCACTTTCTTTTCAGCCTACGTTGACTTGATAACAGGGAGCAGAAAAGGGAAGAGACGTATAGATTTGGTTGATTTTAAGTTTGTCTCGTGCATTTATGGTTTCACTGTTGGAACGTCCATGTCCTAGTAGTGTGATTTGAAATGTGACATGGTATGTTGAAAATTTTTGATGACTCCCAAAGTTTGCTCCGTATGTCCAAACAGGTTTCAGAATGTTATAATAAATTAGTAGAAAAATAAATTAAGTCTTTTTTTGTGTAAATTAAGTTGAGATGTTTAGTAGATTTCTCGAAACATTAAAAAATAACGATTTATCTTAAAACGAATAAAAGTTAAAAATTTTTGTTACCCTTTTTACAGGGCACTTTAATGTGTTAATCAGCATTTGACTATTCTCGCAATGGTCCTACACCGCTTTAAACGGCTCATCGTAGATTAGAGACGATTAGACCCAGCTTAACAGAGGTCTCTACCGCATTTTTACTGTTTTTTTTTTTTATCAAGTAAAGTCCCGGATATATACGGCCGAGATTTAGGCAAAATTATTCTAAAATCCTGTTTGAAATGAAAATCCTAGCCAAATCCAGGAGCGGGCTCTCATAACGGATAGCAACAGAGAGTGCTCTTTATTAGTTCCACCGTTTCTCTTTTAATATCTCTTAAAAATCCATCACTTCAACTGTTCCAAATCGTGTCATACTGCGTATATTTGTGTGCAAAATTATCCCTTCTTTTTATTTTTTAAACCTTCAACTCATATAACATTTCGAGAAAAAAATTATTAGAGCCCATAATTACGAAAATGGTCTGTGTAAACATTAAAAAAAAAAATCTGGTGCGTGCGCGCAACACACAACTTTCACTTACCAACTTACTTAGATTAGAAATTGACGTGTTTTACTAATTATCATTTCCCAAAGTCACACATTTTTCTACATTCATATCTTATTTTTGTTAATCGTTAAAGCCGTTTTTGAGTAAATAAAAAAACCCGTGAAAATGATACAAAATTTATTAATTAAAGTCCCCCCTCCCGTAGATCAATTTTGATGAAATTTTTACAGTCATATCTCGGGCATATAAATACATCAATACCAAGTTTGATCAAAATCGTTAAAACCGTTTTTGAGTAAATAAAAAAAACATGTGAAAATGGTACAAAATTTATTAAGTAAAGTCCCCCCTCCCGTAGATCAATTTTAATGAAATTTTTACAGTCACATCTCGGGCATATAAATACATCAAATACCAAGTTTGATCAAAATCGTTAAAACCGTTTTTGAGTAAATAAAAAAAACACGTGAAAATGATACAAAATTTATTAAGTAAAGTCCCCCCTCCGGTTAATCAATTTTGATGAAATTTTTACAGTCATATTTCGGGCATATAAATCGATCAAATACTCAGTTTAATCAAAATCGTTAGAGCCGTTTTTGAGAAAATCGAAAAAAACGTAAAAAGTTATTAAATAAAGTACCCCCTCCCTTTGAGCTATTTTGATGAAATTTTTACAGTCATATCTCGGGCATATAAATACATCAATACCAAGTTTGATCAAAATCGTTAAAACCGTTTTTGAGTAAATAAAAAAAACACGTGAAAATGATACAAAATTTATTAAGTAAAGTCCCCCCTCCGGTTAATCAATTTTGATGAAATTTTTACAGTCATATTTCGGGCATATAAATCGATCAAATACTCAGTTTAATCAAAATCGTTAGAGCCGTTTTTGAGAAAATCGAAAAAATGTAAAAAGTTATTAAATAAAGTACCCCCTCCCTTTGAGCTATTTTGATGAAATTTTTGCTGTCACATCGCGGGCATATACCTACACTAAATACCCAATTTCAGGTTCCCACGGTTTATAGTTTTTGAGCTAGTCTGTTCACATACACACACACACACACACACACACACACACACACACACACACACACACACACACACACACACACACACACACACACACACACACACACACACACACACACACACACACACACACACACAGACCATTTCGCGGGACTTGGTTATTTCGATTCAGGGGGTCCCAAAACGTGTATTTCCGTTGAAAACCGGAAGTCGAAAATTTTCACGATCGCAATACTTCCACTTACTATATATTTCATATATAGGTAAGTGAAAGTAAAAAAATTGTTTCATTGGTTATTAGGCTGACCTACTACCTCCATCTAAAATTACTGTATCTTTTTATTAATTTATTTATTGAAATTTAAAACTGTATAATATCAATACATTATGTCAATTTGATGTAAGGAGATTAATGTCGAACTTTATTGAAACTACCTATCAATATCACTCAAACACTGTTTCTATTTTATTAGATCTCCAAGCTATCGTCTTTTCAGATGACTCGGCGAATCCTCAGGGATAGAGGAGGAAGCAATATTGGATACAAACGAGTTAAGATGAGTAGGGAGTTTACAGTAAAAAGGTCTGGTATCTGGATCGGGTCATATCGGTGACATGAGGAAATTAAGGGCTTCAAGGATAATTTTATTTGGGTCAAAATAAGCAGCATTCAGGATATCAGGAAGGATTTTGAAATGTAGGGATTGGATGCGAGAGGAACTCAAAGTTCGCCTTCCTAAGTCCAGATAGGTCTTATTTTTGTCATGTATATAAATCTTATACTAGCTGACCAGTGCGAAGCATTCGCACACTAACCTACTTACCTAAATCTCACTTAATTAAATTACAGACCGTATATTTAGTACCGTATAGTGCGTCATTGGCATAGGTAAGGGTTGAGGTAAAGAATAGATGTGTTAAAATTGTAGATTTCCATATAAACACACACACACAAGGATGGGCAATGAGTAACCTATGTTATACAGAAGAGGTGAGATTAGAAGACGGAATACTTAGATATACATAGCGAGTGCGCTGATTCTATTGACTGAAATCGCATGTTTTTGCTTTTAAGTCGCAAACGAGGATGACAATCGGAAACATGTGTGTAACAAAAAATGTTCGTCTCGACACACTGAAAAAAAAATGACACCTTCGAAAAAGACCCGCAAACATTTTGAAATTTTCGCTGAGAATCGCAGTTTTTCGCTTTCACCTCGCAAGAAACGAAGGGGTTAATCGAAAATATGTTTGTGACCGAAAATATACTCCTTGAAAACCTGAAAAGATTGACAACATTTAGAAACTTCTACGACCATTTTTCTCGCAAAAACCGCGGTTTAAAACTCGCAATCGAAATGAGTGATTGGTGTATTTTCGCTGTGTAGCGTTTAAGAAAGCTTTAAAATGATGCCTTTGTCATGGTATTTGATGAAGTATTAAGGAAGTTATGACGTACCGACAAAAAATAGGCCTTGAGAAATAATATATAGCATTTTCAATTCATATTCAACCTTTTCAATTTCATCCTTTTCCAAGTCAAATTCAACCAATTCTTTATGTTCGCCGGTCTACCCCTTACCTAAGCCTATTATATCATGACCAGGTATCCATTAGCATTAATATTTATTTTAAGTTACATTTTATTCGAATTTGACTTGGAAAAGGTTGAATTTGACTTGGATAAGGTTGAATTTGACTTGGGATTGCTATATCACTGGTGTTTGGACAAAAGGGGTTAAGTCATTGAATGTGAAGCTTATAAAACGATTTTCCAACTATTTGAAAACCATTATAAAATCTTTTTGATTGTATTTTTTTATTCCAGAATAATGAATGAAACTATATTCTTTCAACAGAGACTATAATAAAATATGAATAACAAATAAATTATAGTCAATTATGAATTTTAAGAAGACGATACAAAAAATGTTTTTATTTTTTAACCCGTTTGCCCAAACATGAATGATATATGATAGTGAATTGGAAGTTTTACTAGAAGTTTGTCTAGAAAATTCTGTAGTACAGAAGAACCGAGGTAATGATGGGTTCACGGATAATCGAAAACCCCGGATAATCGAAATACAACATTTTATTGACTTACTGTGATAGAAAAAAAGATTAATTAAACAAATAAAACTGCAGAAAATCACACTTATCAACAACAAAAAACGAACAAAAGTAACAGATGAACTCCTTCAGCGCGTTTTTGCATGAACCACTGATAGACAGCTTCATCTAAGTCTTTATGTAGAGATCTTGTTTTCCGAGGACATGATATTTGGGCCGACGACGATACGAAGTCGGTCTTCTTCAAGGTTACGAACATTTTGCTCGCCGATTCCTAATTCAGCGGACAATGTTTTAACCCTTTCACCTTTTTCTACTCGGTTTATAATGGTTAATTTCTGTTCAAGCGTTGTCAACAGGTTGTCTTTTTTTTGCGACATTTTATAAGTTCCTATTTAAATGGAGACTAGATCACAACTCAGAACATTTTGTTTTGTAGTCAAACAGGCCAGAGTAGGGAGTTTCCTAGAAAGACTTGAAAACAATATTGTTCTTAGGATATGAAAATACGCTCCCCGGTACCCTGGTTAATTGGAACACCGGTTAATAGAGGCTCGGATAATGGGGTTCCTACTGTATTCGTAATTTGTGGGCGATTTCTTGTCTTTTTAAACTTGAGTGGAGATACCACGTGAGACGCTTGTCTATATGGAGTTCTAGGTATCTGATCTGTTCGACGGAGATAAGCCGAATATTATTGAAGGGCACTGTAAGACAGGATGTTGTAGGTTTATTGCGTATTGTAAAGTAATTTTTAAAGCTGTATCAAACGTGCGATATAGAAATTCCTTTCAACTGGAAACAACACTAAACTATAGTTATCGCTAATAATAAAAGTTGTATAGGTATTAACAAAAAGGCAAAGAGATGGCCAGAAGAGAGCTGGAGAGCAGAAGGAAGAGAAAACCATTAGCGATAATGGGGCCGAGAGGACCAGGCAGAGCCACTGATGGGATAGGCCCCCCTTTGCCCCCCTGTCGCCTCCTCCGTTCGCCCCCCTCCAAACCCACACCTCTCCCCCCCCCCCCCCCCGAACCCGAAAACATCTCAACTAGTTAACAACACTTTTTTCAATGTCCGTGTTATCCGAAAAATGGACGTCTATGTCAGGCGGTGGTCTCTTTTTCCTGGAAAAAGAGTGTGGTGCAATAATACTGAAGCTCCATTATTCCATAAAAACGAACAGAAAAAAAAAAAAAAAAAAAAAAAAAAAAAAAAAAAAAAAAAAAAAAAAAAAAAAAAAAAAAGAGGAACCTTATTCTACACCAAGTTTTATTAGAAAAAAATAATAATTTAAAATGCCCCACGAACAATATAAACTCAAATAATCAACGAGGATACAAAAAGGATCAATATTGTAACATTAATCATATGATTCGAACTTCAGAACCAGACTAACACTCCAGTCCATCGCACCTTATATTTAGTCTGAATAAGAACAGTCACGAAGGTTACAGATAAGCGTAGATTATTCACGAAAATGTTGTAGAACAGTTTGTTCCAATTGCTTCAACAAGTCTAGAACTCTTTTTAATCAATTTTTTTTTTTCAAATATTCACCAATTGAATTATTCGAGACTAAAAATAAATTTTTAAGATAGCAAGGCCAGTAGTCTAATCAATCTTTTATAATTTTTATTGATACATTTCAAATTTTCGCCTGTTCAGGCATCATCAGGAAAAATACATAATTTATTTATATTAGAGCACCTGAAAGAGTCATTAAAGGTGATTCACCAAAAAGAAAAGAGAAAAACAGATTTAAAATTACCAATTTAAGACCAATAAAACCAAAAACATTAAAAGCACCGGAAACCGCAATTATAATAAATACTATATACCAGAAGGGAGATCAATCACTATAACAGTCCCATGGATAACCAGTCTGAAACCTCATTCGAGTCTCTCGAGAGCAGCCAAACGCCTTCATGATGAGTTAAAATATTCATTTATTCAAAAACATGTATTTTAAGTGATCGCTAATTAAAGTAAATAAATAAATAATTTGTTAAAATTTACGGAGGATATTGATAGTTTCAGAGTAGTAACTATTTAGGTCCTTCGAGTCCGTTTTAAAATTTACAATATTTTGTAGGCCGTGCTATTTTTTGGTCAGCGAATTTCGAAAGAGTTGACCTGAAAGAGAAACCTCTCCTTCAGAATATACTAAACTGAATATAGTATGGAAGTGAGAATGTTTTTTTATGGTTTCGGAATTGAATTATAGGGACATACGTATATTATGCAAAGTGCTAGAATATAGAGAGGATACGTTTAAAAAAAAAAAAAAAAAAAAAAAATGCATTACAATTAATCAATCAAAATTTCTGTGTTTTTTTTTTATTACAATTAAGGGCGTCAGGTGGCCCAGGGATAAAGATAAAAATAATAATAATAAATAAGACATAACTTTTTTTTTCTTCCTATTTTAAAATATATATCCAAATCTATTCAGAAATAATAAATACCCTAATCCTATATATATATATATAAGGCCCCAGCAAGGTAATAAAAATTATTTGATAATTAAAAAAATGCACTTCTTCCCATTAGTATTTTTAAATCTGTCATTCTGTTAATTAAAAACCTTTTCGCAAGGTATCTGTCTTTTCCATGTTTGAACCGGATGAAATGTTCTTTATAAAACTTAATAAATGACAAAAATAGAATTCTAGTTAAAAGTTTTTTTCATTTTTTTTTATTTTCTGTTTTTTCAATAAAAATCCAATTTTACTGACATAAAAATAGTTTTCTTTAAAGTTATTCTATCCCTTGCTCTTCTTTTTCTGGCACGTGTATTAAATTAATTCCGATTTATTTTTATTTCTAAAATTAAAACACCAATCAAGTGTCTCTTTTTTTTTTTTTTTTTTACTAAAAGGGGTTTTAAACCGAACCAGAAATAATGGAAAATATTTGAGTCTGGGATCCTCGATATAATAAAATCAGGAATAAGTTGAGGTGATAGTCGCTGGATCAGCAGAAATAGACGGGACATTATCCTAAGGTAGAGCTAAATCTTAGGGCATTGGAGCTACTCGGGAGAAGTAAATGATCAGCCATATTGGAAGGTCATTTCTGAATATATGAATGAGAATTCTTCTAGGGCAAATATCTTGTGGACAGTATTCCTCTACGATCCAACCAATACAATTGATATGTTTCGAATGACATTTCCATGAAATTAAATATTTTAAAAAGAAGCATCGTTTTTTAAGAAAATTAATATGCAATCAGAGAAACCTGACGTATCTACAAATTCAAATTTATTGATAATCGGAAAAAAAAAAAAAAAAATGTCTACTTTTGCACTTAAGTATTTCCTTAACATAATTTCATTGTAATTTTTTATAATTTATTAATTAAATTTGAAAGTATTTAATAATTTAATATTATTTTATCTGAAGATCCGTATAGGTATCACCTCAACGTCGATACGTTGAACCGGGTTCGAATCCCGGGAAAGGCCAATCATTTCTCATCAGATAAAATTATCTAAAATATATTTTCTCAATCAAAATATCTGTATTGTATAATAATAACAATTAAAGGGGTATGGTGGCCCAGGGATATAGATAAAAATAAAATAATAATAAATAAAAATTTTTTTTTTCATCCTAGTTTAAAATAAACATTACCTTCTAGCAATAATGAACAACATTACATATATCCAAATCAATTCAAATGATCTATCTGTTATCTAGATAGATAATATGATCTACTCGTCGGGTCTTCACTACATTAAAGAGACCAGTTACTTTTTAAACAGTTACTTTTTTTCATCAAATGATTACTTGTAAACTAATCGCTTTATTGTTTCTTTGTTTAACGTCCATTTATACTACTAACAAGGGGAGGCTACGGACGTGGGGTCACCGATTACAATGAAACTTTTTTTCAAGTTTCTATATCCAAAAATATTAGACACGTGTCCGAGGGTTCTTGCCAATGGGCCTTCTGAGCCGAGAAAAAAAATTTCTTAGGTACGAAAATAGCCAAAAATTGCATCAACAAAGTTGCCGCTGCTCAAAGTTCCTTCAACCAATTTCAATGAAATTTTCAGGGATGTCAGAGTATTGAAAAATATTAGACACGTGTATAGGGGATTGGCGAAATTAGCCTCTGGAAGCCCAGAATAAATCATTCAATTTTGTGTTATATTCGCGCTCTCGGTAACGTGAAAAATCAATTCCATTACTTTGTAAATTGAATAAATTACGTTTTTCAACTTTTTACGTCAAAAACTAAATATTTGTATTTAAATATTTAACAGGAAATATTTTTCATGAAAAAGCATTTTTTGCGTAGACTGAAGAAAAATTTTCAACCAAAAAATTACTATTTGAAATATGTTCCAGTTTTTATGTAAAAAGCACAATTTCATAGTTACTTAAAAAAAATATTTAAGATAATTTTGCGAAAAATTGAATTCGAAAGTTTGAATTTTGAATCTGAAAGTATTTCCATTGTTGTTTTCCCTTGCCCAAAGAATTAAGGAATTATTTTATGATTGAAAACGTTTGTTAAAAATTAAGTATAATAAATCTTTGGAAGACGGCAACTGTTTTTATTGAATTAAGGGATTGCAGTTATAAACACAGTATGAACTTCTAAATACAAAAAACAGCATATTGTCAACCATGTGATGTTTATTTTTTCGACAAGTAAAAAACTTCATTAAAAAAAATACGAAATTTCCCTGAAATATTGAGTGATGGTCGTCAGGAAATTAGTTCAAGGGAAGATGCTCTGAAAATTCATTCCTTAATTCACCACCAATTATCATCTCTATTATTTGTTGACATGGTAAAATATGCTTGGTTTGCATCCAAGTTAATTCCAATGAGAGCAATATTTGAAAATGTTAATCAAATATGTTTTCCTGATGGAATGAAAAAGGAAGGAAACTGCAACTGCAAAGGTGTACCTTTTATTAAATGCTCTGAATGCCGAAAAAACTTATGTTTTAGCTGTTTTATTGATAAATATCACCCAAACGAGTGTGGGGTGTAAACGCATATTTTTAATTTCCTAGTTAGTATTTTAGGATAATTTGGTATTTTATAATGTTTATGTAGTCCAGGAAAAGTCTGAAACATTTTCCTGACAAAAATATGTTTTTGGACAAAAAAAATTTTAATTTCAATTTTTCAAAAATTTATCACATTACATTTAAATACAGGTACTACTATTTTACGAGTATAAATTTTTTGATGACTATCTCTTCAATCAAAGCAAGGAAATTTTGTTATGAAAAATATTTCCTGTTAAATATTTATAATATTTAAATATAAATTTAGAAGATAAAAAAAAAGAAAAAAAAACTTCGTCTCAAAATAATTTGTTTTTAAATATAAATATTTAGTTTTTGAAGTAAGAAACTGAAAAAAACGTAGTTTATTCAATTTACAAAGTAATGGAATTGATTTTTAACGTTACCGAGAGCGCGAATATAACACAAAATTGAATCATTTATTCTGGTCTTCCAGAGGCTAATTTCGCCAATCCCCTATACACGTATCTAATATTTTTCAATACTCTGACATCCCTGAAAAATTCATTGAAATTGGTTGAAGGAGCTTTGAGCAGCGGCAACTTTGTTGATGCAATTTTTGGCTATTTTCGTTCCTAAGAAATTTTTTTTCTCGGCTCAGAAGGCCCATTGGCAAGAACCCTCGGACACGTATCTAATATTTTTGGATATAGAAACTCGAAAAAAAGTTTCATTGTAATCGGTGACCCCACGTCCGTAGCCTCCCCTTGTAAGTTTAATAGGACGTGGCAGTCCTAAATTTTGCCAATCCAGGTATAATTAGGGTAGGGATCTTTAACGAGTACCTGGCATCGCACAGGCTCGGGACCTCCATTTTACGTCCTATCCGAGGGACGGCATAGCCAAGGATTTTTTAGGCCCTTTAAAAAATCCTAGGGCCACCAGGGGACGCGAACTCGCGACCTTTAGTATTGTAGGTTGCCATGCTAACCACTTCACCACAGGTGACTCCAGTAATAGCTTTAATTAACATATGACCAGGTAAACATGAATACAGGTTAATGAAATATTAATTTTAAATAAATAGAAAAATAATGAAAAATAAAATATGGTAGCCTTGACTGTTCCATCCATATATTTGAGAATAAACCTTTTGAAGTTCTGCAACTTCTCATATTGCAACCCATTTTTTCGTTTAAAGTTCAATTTCACATTGTGCCCTAGATGCACACAGTTTTTAAATTTAGGTAAGACACCTTTATCTTGAAAGAAATGTAATATATTTTCTTCTTATTTACACAACATCATTAATTCAATTAAATTCCTCTCTGTATCTATTTTACACAGGGAATAATCTCTTTGTTTGTTTATGCTACGTCTCTTTATGCTACTAAGGCTAATCTGACGATGCTACGGTGGGAGTCCTAAATTTTGCCTATCCAGGTATAAATAGGATAGGGATCTTTAACGGGTACCTGACATCGTACAGGCTCGGGACCACCATTTTACATCCTATCCGAGGGACGGCAAAGCCAAAAGTTTGTAGGTGCCATCAAGGCGTTTGATGCTATAGTCGTTCAGGTTGTAACATCTTACCACGGAAAAAGGTGAATAAAACCAAAATTTTAAGAAAATTATGTATAATTATAGCATGGCTTTATCAACTAAGTTATTACAATTATTTTCTTGAAAAAAAATTATTCTAGTTAAATGTCTTATACTTGAATAATTTTTCTTGGATTTATACAAAACTTGTTCAAAACTCTCGTAAAATAATTGAGTACGATTGTACGATAATTTCGATTAACAATAAAATAACGATAAATTACCCTAATTTAATAATTTTCAGTTAGTTACTTCATGAATTTTACAAGGTTTTTTTTTGCTTCCAGCCTTCCATGAGGGGGTTCGCTGCCCTAATGTAGAAAAGACCCTACTGGCCCATAAATACAGTTGACACTGCACAATCAGCAGCGAAAAGAAATGCTTGAGAACAATCATCGTGGAGGAGATGAGATCTAAAACGACTCTCAAAAAATCTAAGCGTTTAATTTCTTGTAATATTACATTTGATTAATTAACGCACAATTAGTCAATTAATGATGGCTAACTGCCGACAAATAATTAATTATAGGAGAGGGCTAAAAACAATTAAACAAACGCGAGCTGATGGATTCAGAATCCATCTGTTGTTATCTCTGTTGATGGGGTGTAATATGTAAATATATTCATAGCACTGTTTTTGCCAGGGGGGGGGAGCAAAACATCAGTAGCCCCCTAAAAACAGTACCTGCCTTATCTTCCTCCAGGATGGCTTAGGAACACATCGCAACCCCTATATAGCTAATATACAATAAAGGTAGTTATGGATCGGGGGGGTATAATTTGTCCAAACCTTAAACTACCTCCTTCACAATTGATCCCAGTTTATTACTTACTTCCAATTAAAATTTTATGATTTTAAAAAAGAATATGAAGAAAAAGAAACATGAGTCACAACTGAATAATAAAAATACTGCAACAGTTAATATTACTTTACCGAACGATAGAAACAAAAAACAAAACAACAGGCGTTTTATCTGTTAACATTAAAAACTATTTTTCTTTTTCTTCTCAATTTGGTAGGAAGATATATACCTATATTATAAGTAATTGTTAACTAGCAATATATGTTCCTTTGGTTTTTTTTTTTTTTTTTTTTTTTTTTTTTTTAAAGTTTCGGGACTGGGTCCCCATTCTCAAAACCTATAAATTAATTTATAATCATTAACATTTAATCGAGCGATTGGAGCGAACCGTCAGAGCACCTGTTTGGGACTAAATTGTTCTGTTGGCCTGGATGATTCCACGGAGGTCTGGAACCTTCCAGAACAGTCCTTTTACGACTATATATAAGGAGCGAGTGGCTGGACCAGTTAGTCCTAGTCTTTGTCTTGATTGTAAAGCTAAAGCAATATGATTTGTGTTACAAAGTGATAATTTTTGTACTTTTATATGTATGTTTGTCAATTCATGTGGCATTGACTATTGTTGTATTTTCGTTAGATAAATATTGTTAATCCACAGGAGTGCTACAATATTCTAAGTAATCATAAATTAGCAGATTTTTTTTTTTTTTTTTTTTACAGTTCGTTTTTAACGTTTCGGGGCTGTGTTCCCATTCTCAAAACCTGTACAATTATTTATATCCATTTAATTAACATTTATTAATCCAATTAATATTTTAATCAATTAAATTAAATAAATTAAATATACCTTACATAAATAATTTCTCAATCGTATGATTGATAGTCTTTTAATAAATTTTATAGTACTATATCGATGTTATATGCTAAAATAAACTGTTATACATTTTCTATACGTCAGCTCATTAAACACTAAAGATAGATTACTAAATACTCGCAGTATAACGGAAGAAAAATGGATTAGTTTCAACTTTTCGGTTAGTTGGTTAGAAATATCACCTGGTGGTCACGTACGAAATGATCTCAAAAGTTCTAGAATGTTCCATTGCAGAATAATTGAATTGAAGTCAACCTAACCTTATTCAGCGAGGTGATACATTTATATTCTAATAACTCATACATTTCACTGTTTCGTCAAGTTCATATTATTTTTTTTTGTTCTCGTTATTTTGTTGACATTGTTGAATTTTAACGTCAATTAGGGTTAACTTATAATTATTTTATGATTGAAAACAAATCATTGAAAGGTAGTAGTAAAGCAAGGTAAAGCGAAGTCATGTCAAATCAAATCAATCCAAATTTATTATTATTCTCTTGCCAGAACTCTTTCATTAAATATCTATACTGTTTTTCCTAAAATGTATGAAACTTCCTATTCAAAGTCTAAGGGATAGGGAATAACGTATTAAGACATTTTTTAAAAATAAAATGGAGAAAGAAAGATTTATACAGAAAATATTTAATGTATTACAAAACAAAGCGTAACTAAATTATTCTAAAGATGTCAAATTGGATTTATTTTCCCTACTCCATGTTCGGAGTACTCATCCTAATCCGTTAAGTAATGTTGCGAACTTATTTTTGAAATCTGTGCTTTGATCCTACTAAACATTCCAAAAGTTCCTCAATAGAATGCATATTGCGACAGAATATTTCGCTATCGATTGATAATTAGAAGATAGGTAAAATGGATGATGTAAAGTTGTATTCCGAATTGCGTGAGTTCATAGTGTCCGATGGAGGATTGAATCATATGCATTCAAGCCTTTATCTGCTGAAAAATAATAGCCTGGTTTTAGCTAACAGACATATGCAGATCATGTTTGTTCGCCGAATGCCTCTCACCCCATCGGTGCCCCGGAGGTAATTTCGACAAGCGAGTCCATGCAAGTAAATGATATTAAAAAAACAATAAATTTGGGGAAGGTTAACCAGTCAGTTAAGGTCACAAGAATACCTTTCAATTCAGTACAAATAACACATGCCCTATTTTCAGTTTCAGAAAATTGTCAACGCTCAATGTAGAAAATAATTGGAATATAAGGGCCATTCTCCGAAAAACGGCAAATCTTTGTGACCAAAAGTATATGAAATAATTTTTCGAATTTCTCCCTTTAAAAGTACAGAGGGACTCTTTGCCATATTCCTAATACTTCCTGACCATTTAGTGTACACAAAATTATTTAATTACAGCATTAAAAATTAATTACGAATTCAGGTTTTGAGGGAATGAACTGCAACAATTGAGGGAATGATTTGAGTTTAAGGGAATGATTTGAGTTTAAGGGAATGATTTGTGTTTGAGGGAATGAATATACAATTGTTAAATTAAAATATTTTTATTCAAAATATTGGTTTCCCACAATACAAAGGTCAAAATATTATTAAACACGTTTTAATATTAAATGTGTACAAAGTTCACATTTTATTAATTGCACGTAAGGCATGATTTTTAACCATTTTAATCAGGTATATTCTTAAAAGTAAACTTGAAGTTACTAGTTCCCCCAAAATGCATAGCTTGTATTTCCGTGCTATATTTCAAATTATAATTTTCGCTGAAATCGCAGTGAATTATTAATTCACCTTCGGATAGTGTTGTCTTCAGGAACCTTATTGCAGCATGCTGATGCATTATGTTGCCTTCGTGTTCAAGAAATTTATTTAAGATTCTTTTAGAAAAATTGTTTATTATCTCGCCTAATGGTTTTTCTACTAATTGCTTCATTACTCGAAACGTGATTTTTTCGGTTTTTGTTCTTGGATCTACGTAAACTACTTTTTTTCTAGTCCATTTATCATAAACAATCTTTATTGACTCATCCAGGTTTTGGGAGAAACAAATGGATTTATTTCTGCACAAAGTACATAATCTTCTTAAGCATTTTTCAGTGTGAGGGACACAACACAACTCTGCTATCAAACTTTTTGTTGTGCTACTCATTATCACTTTTGCTTTATGCAGCCCTTTTAACAGGAAATTGAAGTTTTCGTGAATTTGGCATTGACACGTTTCCCTCCTTGAGAGATTAGGCTTAAGAATCCAAAAAGGCCTCAGGCGGCAAAATGATGTCAGACTTAGCTTATAGGGAGAGGAGGCATTAAATTTTTTATGTAAATCGATTAGATCAGCTAATAGCATTCTCTTCTGCATTTTGACTCCTTTTCTGGTAATGCAGTCTTTCTTGCCAGGACAACAGCGACTGTTCTCCTCATCCTCAAAAAACTTTCGTACATCACTTATGACTGCACATGAAATTTTTCTCGAGATGCGGTTCTGCATGTGGTTATTGAATTTGTGTTTGATGGGACGTCTCAGTATTCTTGATGACAGAAAGTTACATTTATGTAACAAGTTATATTTCCTTACCAACTTTCTGTCGCCAAACAATATATTAGCTACATAGCGCCTTGTTTTTGCCCCTTTCACTTGTTTCATGGAGTTTGATAATTGTTTTTGCAAAACTTCACCAAATAGCAATCGCTTTTTTATCACATCCTTGTTATTCTCCGCCATGAGCTTCTTTACTATTACTCGAGGAGATGTTAAAAGATCATTTTTTTTGTTTTTAAATCTGTATACTTTCTTCCGCAATTTTTCAATCCTCCTCTTAAAAACTCTGTTCTCACATTTCAGCTTTACATTCTCTCTGAATAGTTTACATCGATCTCTATTGACTTTCTTTCTTCCGGAAGATGCCTGGTGGGGGGAAATATTTTTTAATTTGGGTGTATCAGGGAGGTTTTGAAACGCACTGTTGCCCTGTCGTTTTCGCTGTAAGTAGGCCAACGAATTTCGTCGCCATTGCTTCCTTTTAGCTCGTTTGTTTCGCTCGGACATTTCGGTAATGCTCTTAACTTGCCCTTTTTCTTTCTTCCTCTTATATTTTTCGCGTTCTTTCTCCTTGAGCATCAAGGCTTTTGCAGGATCATCCTTCATTTTTTGATAGCGTAACCTATCATATTCCTTCCTGTCCATGCCCAGGACTGTGTTTTTTCTTTTGTTGGCTGATTTTTGAGTGGGTGCCGTATTAATCGCGTCAGGTACACCTGTTAAAGATATATCATGCTTACTAAACTATATATCAAAATTTTTAAAAACTAACCAATACCTATATTATTTCCGTCAATTCCCATTTGTTGCCAATGTAAGTGCCTATTGTAAATGTTCAAAGTTTTAATTTAAAAAAATACAAATTTGCAATTCCTATACCTATCCAATCTCTCTTAATTAGTAAGTTTTTAAGAGTAGAAGTTTACGTTTTATACGGGGCAAGGTAAGTGTGGTTTCATTCCACCAACAATGAATTCATTCCCCCAAATCCTTGTATTGAGGGAATGAAAGTTGAGGGAATGAAGATTCTCACGTTATCTTGTTTTTTTCTAATTTAAAACACGTTTTGCTAAAATAACAATACTTGCATGCATTTCTTTACCTCTTTTTTAAGCTTTTGAAAAGAAAAAAAATGGACAAAATCTCGAACTTACCAGTGTAGGGATGTTGAAGGAATGAAGGTCCAAAAACAGTCGCACTCGTTCACAAACGGAACTATCATCACATCGAGCTATGTCGGCAACTGAGCACGTGGTAAGCGGTGCCCACGCGTTCTAAAACATCCCCCACCACAATACCCCTACCAGAGAGTTCCCCTCCAGCTTATGCTAACCGGGCTGGATGCCCAAACATAAAAGTTGAGGGAATGAACTAAAAACTCTGGGACGTGCGTATTTCATGGTTTTTATCATAGTTACCATAATTATACAATCGTAAATTTATCGTTTCGTGTCAACCTAAGGTCGAAATAACGAGATGGGCAAATTTCCAGTTTTGATTTTCTCACATGAAAGCGGTATCGGCCTTTCAAAACTTTGCGGTTCGGCTTGGGACATGTTGAAGGAATGAATAATAGAGTATTTAAGTTTAAATTTCACATACTTGAATTTGAAATTTAACAAAAAAAATCCGTGGGCTATTAAGAAAAGATTAGAACGTATATATTTCAAATTTTTTCTTGGTCAGAAATCCAAGATACGATCCACAAAAACCCTCGGGACACGAATTTGCCGTTTTTGAGAGAATGGCCCATAAACATATAGGCACGTCTCACGGCACTTCGAGTCCATTATTATCTTGTTAAAAATCTATTTTTTTTTCCATGGAATGTTTTTTCCTAAGTGCTTTAGTTATTACATCTATATGGTGGGTTTAAAATAGTATTTGACAGAATTAGAGTCGAAGAACTTCGAAAATCACGTTTTACATGATCTTAGGTAATACTTATATTTACAAATAGCATTGATTTTAAACATTAAAAGTAATGTTCCCAACGGTTTTGAGTCTAAACATCTATCCCATTAGGAAGCCTGATCGAATTGAAGTGAGTTAGTATTCAAGTAAACATTAAAAAATCTATTTTTTTTCCTTCATAGTTGCATTTACACCTGTCCTCGTTTCCTGAAAATCCACTGAGGCGTCTAAAAAAAAAATAATGGCCTCGTGACCTTTTAATTTAGAATTATTATTACAGAGCTACCGATGGGTAGTCTCTCTTCAAGTTTATTCTGGTCCTCTTTTTTTTTTTTTTTTTTTTTTTTTTTTTTATATAGTTTTCTTCACATTTACTAGATGTATTATGTTATACAGTTTTAAATATCAATAAATGTTTAAAACAAAAAAAAAAGTTGATTAACTGGTATTTTAATCCACGATGGCCAATTACTTAGTTTGTATCGTACCATTAGTGGAACCAATGAAATCGATAAGTGGTTGAAATAAAAGGGGCGTATTAGTTGGGCCAATTGTATTAAAACTAATTAACAATGCATACCTAATAAAGGCAACTTGCCAGTAACGGTAGCTTAATTGTAGCCAGTAATTAAATACAAATAGTAATTTTGCTGTACAAACATTGTATAAAATTAACAAAGGCTAAAGGGGAGGGGGTCGCAGCCTCCCTCAGACCCGGGAGCTAAAGAGGAAAAAAGGGAGCATCGTTAAGGTTTCATAAAGGCTTGGATGAGGTCTATAGTACTGTAGGGGAGGCCTCTGGAATATATAAATTTTATAATTCTAGAGTTTAATCATACTTCAAATTATTCTTTATGCATTATTAATTAAGAAACATTGATATGATTACAATAGCGTAAGATGTTATTATTATCATTATTATTGGCTACGAAATAATATGCGCCCGTCAACAAACTTCGACAATCAGCTATGCCAGTTAAATAAGGACATGTTATGCATGGGGAAGGCTGGCAACCAGCAGTACTTCTTTAATGGCTTGTTTGATTTAATCTGTGCTGTTAAAGGAGATTACTTCTCATCCAACGCCTTATTAATCTCCTATTTAGTTAGTGTCATTAAAAGTGTCTTTTTATGTTGGTGTTCTTTTTGTATTAGTCAGTATGTAGGGTTTTGTTGGTCAAAACCACTATCATGTACCATGGTGCTTTTACTGTGAGTCTTGAAATTTTTGAATGAAAGGTTTGAAGTCTTTGTAAGAGGTTCGTTCTGACTGTACCGTATATTTGAGATGAGAATGACCATATTTGAGTTTGGCATGTACAAACATGTTTTTAATTTTTGTCTCAATCCTAGTTTCAAATCTTAGAGAAAATTGAACTTAATATGCGGGCCTCAGATAATATTATTGTTATAGAATCAATAAAGATAAATGTCTTTGGTAAATCGAGTATTAATCGGTTAAGAAAGCAGGGTTTCAAATCGCAAATTTGAATTTATGTTTTTCGGAATCGAACATGGGTAGTTGAGAGTACTTGAAATATGAGCTAATTTTGTTGGTTTATGATTTACTTGTGTTATAAAATTGAATTTTATCAGTCTAGAAATATTTATTGTACAAAAAAAAAAAATGTTTTTGAACAATTGTGATTTAAATAATTTTAACGTTTTGTGATCTTAATGATTTTTATTAATGCCGTATTTTTACTTTCACTTACCTATATATGAAATATATAGTAAGTATCAGGTAAGCTTTATCATTATTAAAATGTTCTGAGGCGGCTTAAATGGGGAAGGGGCCTTTTTTGTTTTCTTATAAAGTACCTTTGTTTTAGTTTATATTGAGAAATTAACTGTCTCTCATCACGCCTAAAAATAAGAAATGGCTAAATACGATGTAGAGGAAAATCAAGTAAACATATACAGGAGAAAAAAGATGAATATTCCGTCAACTCATAAAACACCTTGAGGTCACGCATGCTTGGGGGTATGCATCAACGCCTTTAATGACAAACCAATGCGTTATAATTAAAGATGTTCTGTTCATTTGAGAAGTGACAATTAACAAAACGCATTAATTTCTAATCTAAGTAAGTTGGTAAGTGAAAGTTGTGTGTTGCGCGCACGCACCAGATTTGATTTTTTTCCATTTAATATATATTATTAAATATATAGGTGTGACGAATATGGAATTTAGGTCCGAAACGTTCATGTGGTTATGTAAATATATTATTGACTCTGTTAAAAATAAATTTTATGTTAATTATATACAAAAATAAAGCAGGCACCATTACCTTATAAAAAATAAGATAAATTTCAGATTCCAATAAATCATCCCTTTAAATAAACATTAGAGATTCTCTGAAGAAAAAGAAACGAACTGAAAATTTTACGGTTTTTAGATGAAAAGAAGTCGGTTCTAGGAGACGGAAATAGATAAAATGCGTAACTTCAACGATGAAAGTTTGTTTATTGCTAAGAAGCCGAAATTTCTTGACAAAACGGTGGCCACAGAAAGGAACAGTTCCTTTGATGCCGAACCATGATTGAGGAGCGAAAGGTTGCCGTTTGATCCCTTTGCAGAGGCAAGCTAAGCACCTTCCTCCAGAGACCAGGGCAGGCAGGGATCGGGTCTGTTTGTGTTTGGGATAGTTAGTCAAATGGATGGAGCATAGGAAAAAGCTAACCCCTCTAATGAAATGTTTACCCGCTCCTTTTTTCCACTTGTTTTAGAAGTTTCGTCTACAATAATTGAGGGCATGTTTATTTATTTTTTCCCCTTGACTTTTTTTATTATTTACTTACTGTCCTTTCGATATTTTCATTCGATTGGAATCGAACCTTTGGGTTCATTACACCTTAATTTTTATTTTAATCGAAGCCGTTATTGCTCCATAGATTAAGAGAAAATCAGATTCCATTCTTTATTAGATTTTTCAGAAGCTTCCGACTCAAGAGATCGTACAGTTCTTCTGTAAAAATTACAAATATTTATCTTAAGGTACATCTAAGAAAGAGTGATTCTGAAAGTAGGAATGCTTGAAATTGGAAATTTCGAATTAATGCCCGGAAAATTCTAAGGGCTACTTTTTACATAGTACGTACTGATTTCAATGCATGTTTCAAGAGCAGAGTGAATTAATTATTTTAAAAAAAATCGATTTCAGGGGAAAGACATTCAAGATAAATCTCAGGAAAGGAAGATATGGTTAATGGGTGTGAAAAACTCAAATGCTGGGAAAAGACACCCAAGGGGGGAGAAAATTTGCTTCCAATTATGGTCAACTCCCCCCCCCCCTTCGAACCATTCCTAATCAGTTTCAAAAAATTATAAACAAAAATCTCAATTATCACCTAGAAAACGTTTATCTTCAGATTACATTTAGGTAGGTACGCAATTTTTTCATCTAAACCTGAAGTTTCCAGGTACCTACCCATATTATTCTCAATTTTTTATCATTGTCTTGTGAACTAATTATGGAGGCTCAAATGTGCGATGAGTGGTTTCATAATATTATTTTACAGATGATTTGGACATTGTCCGTACACTAATTATTTGTTCGAGCAATTGCGGGCTTCAATAAAGTTCTGATGGGAACATCTTCAGAGTATCTATATATAAATCTATCCTATATATATTGCAAAAAGAAAAAGTTAGTTAATGATAACATACCTAGGTCTAGTAAACATCATAAAGGTGCAATGTGAATGGCTTTTACATACCTGCAAAAGAAAAATACACGTTAATGCAAAATAATAATTTTTAGAAAAATCACATTAAACTAAATTGTTCTGTAAACTGTTTGTCACTTTAAATTTGAATTATATTTTATTCGATAGGCCTCGTATTCGCTTGCTTTATTAATTAATGGGCAAAAATTAATTCATTTTACATGCTAGTTATCTAAAGTAAGCAAGGGTTCAGTCATTGTTCATTATTTATTATTGATCATTAGAGACGATTTTTTTAGAATCTAGAACTACTCCTCGAATATTCGACCATAAATAAACTGAATATGATCCTATACAAGATTTCATTTAAGCAGAGATTAGCTTATAGAGCATAGAAATAACAACTAATTTCTGCTATGAATTGTTAATTTTTTTTTTAATACTTTTGAAGCACTTCTATTGATTTTTCATAACATAATCTTCCTTAATATAAAATAAAATTCTTTTTCTTTCGAGATATGTATACCAATAATAAGGTACTAGATTTCGTAAAATGAAATTGTTGTAGATCGATCAGCTGATATTAGATTGATCTGTAGCGATCAATGGTTTAGCGGATAGATAACTAATTTCAGAGTGATCGTTACTGATCGAATAGAAGAATAAAGGCTACAATGGTGATCGTTCTGAAATCACCTGATCGATCCACTACACCAAAATGATCTAATCTAGAAATAAAATTAATTATATTTTTAACAATAAAAACATATAGTAACAAGCAAATAATAAGAATGATAAATATACAACACAATCGTTTATTATTTTCGTAAAAAGGATTTTAGCGGAAACGAATAAACTTTTACCTTCTTGGGAGATTTCGCATTTATTAGGAATAAAAGTTAAAACGCCTTACTTAGCAAGAAACGAAATGCAAATTCAGATGATAGACGGAAATAGCCACTTTGAATAGGAAATGAGGCAAATAGGGAACGAACAAGAAAATGAGAAAAGTGGAAATGAAATCTGAAACAAACTGGATATCATTCTATTCTCCCCATCCACTCTGTCACTTTTAAGTATTAAAACTTTTGCTTTTCGGAAAATATTTTGCTTTGAGCAAATATTTTGCTTTCATGCGTCCAATGAATAGTAAATAACCACCTTTAAAATAGTAGTTACTATTAGTGTAGCAAAATAGAAAGAAAATGAAGTTTTTTTAGAAAGTGGCTGAAATTTGAGTATTACATTAATGAACCTTCAGAGAAAACGGGTCTAAATAACATGGTTGAAAACATTTAGTTAGATACGGAATATGGTAGCAAAAATGCCACTCTTTTGATTAGTATAGAGATCGAATTTGATTTAATGACAAGGGTATGTTTAAATAAGTAAGCGTAAAAATCGTTAAAACTTGATAAAATGGCGAAAAAATAAACTAAGCTAAAGGTTTTTCTAATATTCTAATTTTACAAGAGTTGATGCCGAACCGAACCTGTCATTATATGATTCTTCGAAATTACCAATTATTTTCGTCTAAAATAAATTCCTAAATATGTGTTTTTGTAATTAGTCAAAAATGTAATAAAAAAAAAAGACAGGTTCACAAATGGTTTTACAAATTATGCTTTGAGCACCGAGGTTAGACAACTTTAAATCTCTGTTTAATACTTTTTTTTTAAATTATGCAATGGAATAATTTGATAAAAGCGTGGTGACAAAATTTTTTTGGAAGTAGTTTTAAGAATTTCTTCAAGGCAATGAATAATGCTCGTGTTAACAATATTTTTCTTTTCTGAAAATTATATTTGTTCATTGTGACTGGAAAATGAAATGCAATCTCATATTTTACAACCCCCCAAGTTTTAAAAAATAAGTAGGTAACCGAATTTGATCAAATTAGTTTAAATTCTTTATTAAATTGGCCACGTACCAAAATTCCTAAAACTGAGAGAATACAAAAAAAAAAAAAAAATTAAGACTGATATTGATATAATTATATTGAATTTCAAAGATCTGTATGAAATTTTCGAATATCTGAGAAATTAATCTTTCAAATATACATTAAAATACTTTGTATTATTATTATAATTGATTCACTCAATAAAATTTAGACTCCCTTCTCTTCTAAATTTCACATTTTTGAAATTATTTATTTAAGTTTTCATATTGTTATGATTATGATTATTTTATGTAGGTAATACAGATGTCCAGAAACATACTTTTATATAATTTTTATTTATATAAATTTTTATAATTACTTTTATAGAAAGAATTACATTATGTACACTAAGTTTCCTTAACGAAAAATCAGCCAAAAAACATTCAGTATATGTTGATAATTTTTGCTTTAAGAACTATCATCAAAATCGAAAAAATATATAAAAACAGCAGTGTATTTTATCCCAAGAAAAATACAGCTCACTATAAAAAATTACTAAATCAACACTCTAGGATAAGGTGGTCAGTCTACAAACGAAAAATTTCCTTTGATGTAACTGTACTACTGAAACTAAACCAACAACCGCTTGTACTCATTTGCTAATTCACTCAGTTTGTGTTTAAAGCAATCAAACATGAACCCTTTGCAGTAAACTTACCTTTGCACGAACAATAAGGAAAACAATAACCTAATGTTGTAGAGTTCTATTTACCTAGTACTGCAGGTATTTACTTAGACGCACAGATATAGTTTTTTAACTAATTAAAACCCTTAAGATTAAAATATGTACATAATTCGCCATCTGCACGGTAGATTACACGACCGAGGAAGTTAAAACAGTACCAAATTTAAAAAAAATAATTGCGTTCAAACATTATTGCGTGTCATCCGAAATACTATCTTTATGCAAATAATAAGAAATTGACTTAGCAAGAATAATAGCATTCAATAGTTAAATATTTACGTGCGCATTTGAACTATAGAGGAATTTCATAAAAAAAAGATTTATATCTTTCCTAAAAAGGAAAATCACTGAATAGGCCAAAAATATGATCGAAAATCCAATTAAATGAAATTTTTATATTGACCCGTGGTACTTTTTTCGACAGGCTGATTTTCGACAGTGCGTAAGTTCATATTGAATACAATAAATATATTTAGGCATAATAAAAAAAAAAAGATAATCTCATGACTTCTTTTGTTTCAAATAGATTTATTCGTCAGTGAAATATAGTAATTTATTTAGCTGTAGAAACTGTTTTTAATTTGGACGATATTGAAGTAAATGAGAAAATGTATAAAGCCGTGGAAAAATGTTTATATTTAGGATCTACAATAACTAGAAAAAATAAATTGGTGAGGAAATTAAGACTGGGCTCTAGGTGGGAAATTCTTGTTTTGTTTTTTTCGGTCGCGAAATTATTTGCCACGAAATTTAAAACTTAGAATTTAAAAAACTATAATTCTACCGACAGGGATGAGCAACGTCTTAAAGTCTTTGAAAATATTTTGGACGAAGAAGGATGATTCAAAAGGTTTATTTAGACGGCTACGAAATGTCATGATTTTTATCTCCCTTTAACAAATCATAAGGCCGCTGCCAGGCTGCGTACTCGATACCTAGGGTATAGAAGGTTTTCATGCTAACCACTAAACCACTGGTAACCCCTGTTCTCTTTTTAGTCATCCATATAATAAGTCATATTTAAAAAAAAAAAAATTATTGTAAATTACAATAATAAATTAGTTTTAAAATAAATAACCAAAAAAAAAAAAAAAAAAAAAAAAAAGGAAAAAGCAAAGCAAAGAACAGTAATCTCTGTTTAGGAAGATTTACAGAACCTCTGAGCTCTAAATCTTACTTTCTAGGACAGTAGTGGGAGGTATATAATTTCCTAGGACCCATGTGTTACTAAATCTCCAAAAGCTTCTTCAATAGCATTATCTATTATTCTAAATATGGACCTTTACCACACACACACACACACACACACACACACACATATATGTGCATATGTGTTTAAATTGAGGATAAGGACAAGGGTTGGAAAAAGCGGAAAACAACCAAAAAAACATTTTTCCTTTTTCAAATGATACCTTCCTTATTTATTTGACCATCACTTTAAAACATCGCATCCTTAGGTGGTCCCCGATTCACTTCTAAGTTGTTTTACATTAAATTTATATAATTACTATATTAATACTACAATATAGTACCCTTTTTTTTAATTTCAACAATGTATATAGTACAGCCAAACCAATGCTGCCTGGCAACGTTATTCTTAGGAGACTAAATGTCCCAGAATAAAGTAAAATTTTTCATTTCATTTCATTAGTAAAAATAATTTTGTAATTTGTGACACCTATCTTATGCCACCTCAATGTTCCCGAGATCACTTATAGGTATATTGATAAGAAGCACAATAAAAAAAATTAAATAAAATAAAATGTTTTAGTTAAGGTTATTAATTCCTCTTTACTTTATGGGTTGCAGACATTTATTAGTTGTGTCATGATAATCAAATCTACGGTTTTAGATGTGTGAAAGCTTGTCTTTCTTTGCTCAACTTTTAAGTATATTCAATATTTTTCTTAAAATACATTCTTTAGGTCTTTAATTCATCCATTCATAATTAAACAAAAAAATTCTGATTCCAAGGGAACAGATAATTTATTTTAGGAAAACTGACCAGTAAAATAAATAACGAAACAATGATAATATGGTTTCCATACATTATCAAAAAGTATGAGTAAGATTGAGAATAGGAAAAAAAAATTAAATAAACGGAAATAGTACTTTATATTATTAAGAATTTTCATTTTTTTTTTATTTGTTTGGAAGCGTGTTCCTGACACAGAAATTCCTTACGTTTGAAATTTCGGGAGATATCAAGACCAGTGATTCACTTAGTTTTTGTATAAAGAGTCCACATCCCCTATTTTACTTAACTTTTAAAAATATTTACCACTGAGATATAATAAAAAAAAATTGAGACCAGTAGGAGTTCTATTTACGTGTTAGAAATATCATAAACAATATCTTTTTAAGAGGATTTGAGAAGTTATAATATATTTCAGGCCTTCAATGTAAACATATGTTTTTTCTGCTATTGCTAAAATTGGATAGTTAAACCCGTATTTCGCAAAATACTTAAAACTGATATGCAATTACTAAAAACCGTGAAGATATGGATTGTAACACCTTGTTCATTGGAACCATTTTACCAATCATAAAATTTCCTATTAATGTAGGCTATACGATGGCAGGTTACTCGTTATAGATCCCTATCCTAATAATACCTGGATAGGCAAAATTTAGGACTCCCACTTTCCGATCAGCCTTATTCGCTAAATTAACTTACCTTAAAACAAACAAAAAAATATCCTAATGTCTGTATTCGGCTTTTTTACCGATCCCCTTAAAAAAAGAAATCCCTTATTTTTTTTTTTTTAATTCACTCACTAAACCTTGGACCCCTTGTCTTCGGAGACATGAATTCAGATGTAACATCCTTGCTAAGTCGTAATAAAAAATTCAATGTAAGACTGTATAAATAACTTTGTAAATAAAATAATAATTTAAAATTAAACAAAAATTATCTGAACTGTAATGTGTTTTGTCGCTAAAAGGGTTTTGCACCAGGACCCTTAGAAATAGAGGGTATTGATGCTGCTAAAAGAAAACATTAGAAGGAGTAAAGGGCACTTAAGCGATAATCGAAGCCCTCTAAATTCACCTTCTTTTGCCCCCCCCCCCACTTTTTGTCTCTCTTTTCGGACCTGAAACCTCCCACCCCTTCCAACCCCCACCTTTAAGTCTGCCTCAGCGAGAAATTAGGCTTAAATTTTTTTCAGCAACTTCATAAAGATTTTGTGAGAACGATATCACCTAAAGTTTGTTTGGATGTCTCAGGGTAATGCTCTGTTTTTTGTTGCGGTAATTAATAACTTTGACTAATTCGATTAAGTTCGCGCTGCATTTTAGTGACTAGGCTTTTGTTTTTGAATTTTTATCTTTTTGTGGGGTGTGAGGAATGGAGTGTCGTCAGCAAATGTAGCCAGTTAAGTATTTTCGTTTTCTGGTAAGTCTGCAGGGTAAACATTAAGAAGCAAGGGACCAAGTACCATCTCGAGAGGAACACCTGCTCTAATACGTACTTTAATATTAGGTAGAAGGTTGGAGGGAGCAAAATTTTTAGGTTGGAAAGCAATCCTTCGTGTCATACATTATCAAAGCCTTGACTAATGTCAATAAAAACGTCTGTACAATAATTTTTCGAATCAAACGCGTTGGAAATGTAGTCCATCAAACGATGACATTGCTGTACGGTGGAATCCAAACTGATAGTTTAAAAGAGCGTTTTTATCTTAATTTTAATTTAATTTTATCTTAATGCTTATGTCCGTTTTGAAAGCATTATTCCATATTTGAATTATATAAGAATATCGGAAGTCGTTCATTATCATCATATCTTAAGTCATAAGATCAGAAGAACTAATTTCAACTAGAAAGTTAACATGCCAACATATAAAAATTAATAATATTGCAGTGTCTTCCAAAAGCCATGTACGTTACCTTGGACTATACTTGGACAAATGACATTAACTGTCGTACCTTCTGGATAACAGGCCATCACTTAACTTAGGAATCAAAAGACTAATATTTAATACCATGTTAAAGCCAAATTGGAGTTTTGGAACGGAGATTGTGGGTTCCACAAAACAGGTGCACGTAAACAAAATTCAAACCACACAATCGCAAATTCTTTGAAAACAGCATAAACAAACATCGACTTTACGGCAAATATACCACAGTTTACTTCCGATAAGAAGAACCAATTTCAGCTAGAAGGTCTGATATCCTTTTATCGCACACTAATACCTACTAAATATTGAAGTAAGATAGAAGTACAATATAATAAGATAGAAAAAGTGAGGGTCACAGCCAAGAATAATATTGAAGACGGCGCTGATTCCCACGAAACATACATCTTCAAGTGTTGAATAAAAAAATAACAAAATGGGATTATTAATACTTACTCCTTAATAAAATTTAAACAGAAATTGATTGAAATAGATTTACCAGCTAATGACTCTGATGAAACGAAATAAAATTTCTAAAATAAATATGTGCCACAAGGGACCACACAGTTGTTGGAACCGAGGAAAAGATAACCTACAATGAAATCTCTTCAAATGCTTTCTCTTCATTTTACCACCGTGAGTATTACCGTAGTGACATTGCGAAATGATAATTTTAAAACAGAAGGTGTAATTCACCATGGCATAGTAGGCATACTATACTAATATCGTTTCCATGTCATCGCTAAGCAAAACCAAATCATCGACATAACGAATAAGGATATATTTCCACCCAGATTGAATCCTTTCCAGTACGTATCAGCACCCTAATAAAATATTCTAGAGCTAAATTCAATGAAACAGGAGATAGCGAATCCCCTTTTCTCAAACTAGATCGAACCTCAATCCTCTCAGAAAAATAATTACCGACTTTAACTTTACTTTAATTTCGGTCATGCAAATCCTAACTAGATTTACTAACTTCTTTGGTATTCATAGTTCAGTTAGATTGTTATACAGCACATTGCGGTCTACAGAATCCTAAGCCTTTTTAAAGTCAAAATATTGCTGATGTACATTACCGTCATATTCTAATTTTTTCTACAATATTTCACAGAGAGGGAATATTTGATCTACAGTTGGACGGTTCTGTCTGAAACCACATTCATAGTCTCCGATAATTTCTTGGGCGTATTCAGTGATTCGACTTGTCAGGATTTACGTAAATATTACAGACCGGAAGTAGTGAGATCCCACGATAGTTATTACGAGTATCTGTCCGCGACCCCTTCTTGTGAATCGGAATAGGTACAAACTCTTTACATTCTTCCGGCATTTTCTCATTCTCCAAGATCTTTTTAATCAAAAGATGTATTTTAGAAATACTAATTTCACCATATGCTTTGAAAAGTCGGCTAGAAATTCTTTCGACCCTCCCTGCTTAGTAAGATTTTAACTTTCTGATAGCTATTTCGACTTCCATTATACTCGGTTCTTCTAATATCGGTTCAGAAATTTGGTACTCCAAAAGTGGTTATAGTGTTTTCATGATAGAAATAATTCATAACAAATATAAAGAAGAAGCAAGGAGGCATTGTACGGAGCTTTATTAGGGCAAACGAGACTGAAAGAGGATTAAGCCAAATAAGGATCGGCTAAACACAATAGTAAAACAGGAATCAAAATAAAATCTAAATATATACTACGTTCGGCCCTTTTAATCCAATAAGCAGTTTTTACTAAATAAACCTTTTTCAATCACGTTGGGATCGATGAATTAATCCCATTAATTAAGGCTAGTGATTAGCTTTTGATCAAATAAATAAAGCAATCTACTGATTACGTTCACTGTAAATAATTTATTTCAGAGATGACCAAATGAGGAAAATACATTAAAATGAAACAGTTCATCATCGATATGAATTCAATAATTAGTACATATTGAACATATATGTCTTGGCAGCTATATAGTACCTTGAAAACTTAATTTTTAAGCTGATGATACTACGTCGATAGAATAAAGATAACTGAAAAACGAAATCGAAAAGGAAATAGAGGCTTGGGAAATGGAGGCTACTTTTCCATCCTTTGTCCTGTAACTTATAAATTTGAATTAAAAAAAATAACATTTTTCCAACGGTCCATTCTGGATGAGGAGCGTGGTCGCTAATATTGCGGGACGTGCAATGGCACAGGGTTTTTGAAAATAAAGTACGGTCCAAAGCGTAGAATATTTGGACCGGTAACGAATGCAAAGACGAAAGACGTAAACAGCGCCGAACTGGGTGAAATGTACTCGGTATATCTAATAGAGGTGATAGCTGCGCGACGAATAAAATGGCCGGTAAAATTAAGAGACTTGGTACTGAACGAAAGGATTTATAAGGGCGGTGCCAACCGAGAAATATCCGAGGGGTGGCCGAGACGAAGATAGAGCCGAACATTGCGGTATGTTTTGGATTTTGATCAGTGGATCAAGCGGCTGCAGCCCTTTTGGATTTTTTTTTTTTGTCATTAAAAGATAGAATTCAACTTTACTAAAGTAAGGAAGTAACTTTAAAAACAAATAATGTGCAGAACAAATAGAATTTTAGTTTTGGGAAAAGAACATAAAGGTAATGAAACAGATCTTTTAGGGCTTCAGCCCCCCCCCCCCTTGATCACAGGGAATGATACTGTATATTGAAAAATATTTAACATGAGTTTTGTATTCATGGATCGTTTCAGAAGCCTGCTGCACACTAACTGTTCAGGTGGCCCTCAAGAATACTTTAGACTTATTAACTTCTTCATACTGCATATTATGGCTTCTGAAAGGATCCCATAATGCTTAATCATGTGGGCTATATATCCTATTAATCATGTAGGCTATTTTTGCCTTCGAATTTATATTTAATATCCAAAATATTCGGATGTAAATTCAACAATTTGATTGAATCGACAAAATGAAAAATTTGATCGAAATCGAACAACAGTTCGATTTTTCCATGGTATCAACACAGCCGGCAGTTCATAAATACCCGCAGCAATTATTATCGAAACTTTTTAGTTTATTAATAATCTTTAGAAAGTGTTCTCAGCCATGTATCTAGTAATAAATAGAGTATCGTCCCCTTAAACTCCACAAAGAGGACATGGAGTGTAATGCCCTGGAGAAATCCAGCCGCGGGCTGTAGGAGAAGTGCCGCATGTTTACTGAGACTAGATGTTTGAACATCCTCCATCCTGCCAGTTATGGATCCGACCCCATCCTCACAAACCACATATTTGCTCCATTTCATCTGCTACCTTCTTCTCCGGGGAACTATCCAACTTCCAAAGGAAATCATCTCAAACTATATTAAATACAATCAACTTGGATGGATAATAAATAATAAATGTAAGAGCAACTACCGGATCAATGCACCTTTATACTATAATTTTCATTACAAAGACAAAGGAACTGGCGGCTGTTCTGACTTTAGCTTTGACTTATTTTGATGTATAAAACGTCAGAAACAAGGTAAAAGAAGTTTTAGAAGCTAACTTAACTGCTTCCAAAGCAATACTAGCGCTATTCCCGAACACTCAGGCGAACAGATAAAGTATCGTTCGAATTCGTATCTGATTTAGAGAAGCCGAACAGGCTGTTTGAGGGTGATGTTCGCACTGTAAAGATACTTTAATGCAATTAAATTATTTTACCCAACTGGTTCAGTAAAATGTTGTTATCTAGTTTGCAAACACTAAAGCTAATTTTGATTTAAACAATAAAATCAACTCGTCGACCTACAAAAATTAAGAATAGTAGAGTCTTCCAAAGCCTTTGTAAATTTCCAAGGACTATACATGGAAAAAATACTCACTTGAAACATACCTATGAAACGAGAAAGACAATAATTAACTTGACGATACAATTAACTGTCGCACCTTCTAGACAATTGATCATCAAATCTTAAGAAACAAAAGACTAATATTTCTTACCATATAAAAGCCTAAAGTTAGTTATGGAGCAGAAATTGGGGGTTCGGCAAAATAGGTGCACATTAACAAAATAAAACAACACAATCCTAATTCCTTCAAAAATTGCAAACGATCCATAGCACATTTCTAACAACAGCATAAAAAAAAGTCAGGGAACATTCGACAGTAATCATATATTTACGACAAATATACCACTTTTAGTCATGATCAACTTATAATCACTGAAACCAATTTGTTTCTTTATTATACTCCTCCGTGTTACCCGACTAAAGGTCAGGCCACACATGTCCGCACCGGATCCGCACCGCGGCACCAATATTGGTTATGTTCAGAATATTTTTAATTTAACTTACATGTTACCTTTAGTTATGCCTAAAGGTCAGGCCACACATGTCAGACCCAGGCCACTTTAGGCATATCTAAGGTAATATGTAAGTTAAATTAAAAATATTCTGAACATAACCTATATTAGTGCTGCGGTGCGGATCCGGTGCGGACATGTGTGGCCTGACCTTAAAGAAGATTAAAAAGGCAGTGGACGAGAGATCGACTTCATCCATGATGCTTTACACGTACACAGTTCGTAATTTCAACAGATGTGCTCCAGTGCAGGTGTCCATGAGGTAAAATAAATAAATAAATAAGTTGAGGAGGTTTTGCCTAGTCTTTGATATAGAAAATATTAAAACTAAATATTCTTAAGTAACTCATTTCAGTGTTATCTAATATACTAGCATTCCCCGTCACGGCTTCGCCCGCGAGCCTTTAAAATCAATTCTGTGATCATTATCTTGATATTGACCTAATATAATATGTTCACTGATGTAAGGAGATTTAGTAGAATCGGAGCTTCCGGTAGGTGGAATGTTGGAGGGGGAAGCTGCCGGCTCAGTAGAAGAAAGGGAGACGCGCAATGGAGAGAGTTCACTAAAACCGCCGAAACAAAAAATTGCTTACTCGTCGTGAACGCTTTATTTTCCGGCTTTAAAACATGGTTTTCGACGCCTCGTAGGGGCTTTAGAGTTAAACTCGTCCTATCAAGTTCTTTAAAACGAGTCCAAATTAGATATTTTTTCTCAAAGTGCGAAAATAGATGTCCGTTAGAGTTAAACGGCAATATCGCCATTTAAACCCTTTAGGAGTTACATTTTTGAAATTCCTTTCTTAGTGCTTCCTTTATTTTATATAGACGGGGAATTAAGACATATGAGTATAATAACTACTGGAATCAGAATAATTGTTACCGCAATAATTTTGAGTAAACGCAGAAAATTTGTCCCAGTTTTGGATGACATGTAATACTACGATTTGCCGAAAATGACAACATTTTTCTTGAGAATTCTCTATACCATATGATAGAGATCGAAATAAGCACGCACCATCCCCAGTCATGGGAACCACAGTGTGCATAATTTGATTACCACTAATATTTAAATAATCAGTAGCCATATTTTATGTGAATTTCTATTTTAATGATATTGTAACGTTAAATCGATATTCAAATAAAAAACATATGGTTTAAAATCTCAAAAATAGATTTCCGTTAGAGTTAAAGCCCCTTAGGGGTTACATTTTTTAAATTCCTTTCTTAGTGGTTACCTACATCGGGTTTAAAATCTAAATGCCGAACTTCAAGTTTCTATCATTAGTAGTTTTTGCTCTGCGTTGATTCTGTCAGTCAGGACAAAGTCTCTTATATATATGTAGAGATATATGAATGATTGCTTTGCTCAATATAGTTGGACATTTTGATGATTTCCTTTAGAAGTTTGGTAATTCCTCTGAAGAGAAAGTAGAAGATATGCAATAATTGTCAGGTTTGACAAATTCCTCCACGCTGAAAGATCCAATCGATTGCTATACCCATCAGTTGACTGGAGTCTTTATGGTTAGAATCAAGATATGTAATACCTTTTAAGGCTGCAATGCATTTTACGTTGATCGAATGTTGACGAAAAACAATGTGATAAAACGACTTTGGACCTGTAAATCCAAACTTTTTCTCCAGTATAAAGTTACATCGCTAGTTCAAATTCTTGGATTTTGAAGCTATCAAAGTTATTTAAAATAACATGCTTTCCTGTTGTGTGGAAATATTCTGAAGTTGTTATGATATTAAAACCCGATAAACATCCAGATTGCCTAAATTCCTATCGTCCCATTATTCTCCTTCCTTCCTTCTCCAAATTATTTGAAAAAATTCTTCTTCATCGTCTAAATTCCATTGAAATATTAACGCTATTCCAAATCATCAGTTCGTCTTCAGAAAAAAATCATTCCACCACAGAGCAATGTCATCGTTTGGTAGACTACATTTCCGACGCGTTAGAATCGAGAAATTATTGTACAGGTGTTTTTCTAGATGTGGGTCAAGCCTTTGATAAGGTATGACACGAAGTATTGCTTTCCAAGCTCAAAATTTTGCTCCCTCTATCCTACTACCTAATATTACATTCTTATTTGCCAGACAGACATTTTACTGTAAAAGTAAGCGACGAAGTATCAACCATTAAACATATTAGAGCAGGAGTTCCACAGGGAAGCGTACTTCGTCCCTTTCTTTTCACTGTGTACACTGCAGACTTACCCAAACACGAACACACTTTATTAGCTACATTTGCTGACGACACTGCACTCCTAACATCCCACAAAAACCCAAGACGATGCCTGTTTGACTTTCCAAAGTCATCTAGACGATATTTCGGCCTGGGCAAAAAGATGGAGAGTGAAAATGAACGAATTAAAGAGCGTATTTATAGTCTTTACTCTTTAACCAGGGTTTGTGCCCTCAGGTCTATTTTAATGATATTCCGATACCTACTTCCCAGGAAGTACGATACTTGGGACTTCACCTGGACAAAAGAATGACATCGAAAACCCACATCACAATAATCAGAAAGGAACTAAACAGAAAAGATATGGACTGTTATCAAGATTACTTGACATAGGCACTAAATTATCCCAAACCAACAGACTTATAATATACATCATACTCATTAGACCCATTTGGACATAGGGGATAGAGCTATGGGGCACGGCAAAGCTCTCTAATGTTCAAAGGATCCAATTCTTTTATCTCAAGTATTGAGGAGGATAGTTGATATACCTAACTAGGTGACCAATGACTTACTACACAAACGTTCATCAATGACTAACAAATCGACACAATCTACCCCGACGGTTGTGGCCTAGAGACTTACTGTAACAAGTAAAACTAATGGATCACACATACGTAAAGAGCACAGATTTGCTTATTGCAAAAATTTCCTACAGCAAGTTCAAAAACATGTGACATTAATAATAATAATAAAAAATATATCAAAGTTATTTTAAAAAGGAAAAATTTGGATACACAAAGCATCCATAGTACTAAGTGAAAGATGAACTTATTATGAATTCTGAGGATTTGCAGACTGATTAATTATATATACCTTTGGAGCATGTCTGCATGTACTCACCCCAAGGATCTCTAATTAATAATAAACAAAAGTACAATAGAGTTCATTATACACGAAAAAAAAAACTATTGTATTACAAGGAATACATATAAAGCACTGTAAAAATTAATTAATTCTTAAGAATTCGTTTCAATTCTCGGTATTCCAGTAAATGCGGTATTCCATTGACAGAGGAAATTGGTTGTTGAACATTTATTATACCTAGAATTTCATAAAAAAAAAAAAAAAAACACAAAGAAAAAAATACAAAAAAGAAAAACCTTCTGATTCACAGAATAAAGGTTTTCCTCGTGATTTGAGTTATACCGGGAAATGAAACCCGGAGCTATCGAACGGGTTAAGATATTCGGGAAGGAACAATGCGAGGCTAACAACTGGATGTCATGGAGGACAATAGAACCAGCACAATCTCCCCACAACCAGCTCTTAACCTTTCCGTCGAGTCGAGTTACAGCTGCCAATAACTTGTCTCTAGCAACTTCTCTCCTTTGTAAAACAAAATCTCTGAAAAAACTTTCGAATCTGTTTGTGTTAAAAGCAAGTTTTGCTCCTTAAAAGATGAAAATAAAATCTGGAATTTGCCACTTCATTGAACAACGATTCTGTTTTACAAATAATATGATCTTAGTAATAGAGTGGAAATTAAATAAATTGTATTCCCAATTTAATGGAATTAGTAGTTGTAAGCGACTATCATAAATATTTTTAAATCATTTTCAGTAGATTTTTAAACTATAAAACACAGCTATGTATACTCTAAAATAAACTAAAAATTATTTCTTTTTTACTCAGAAAAGATAAAAACAAACCAATCCATGACCTAATGCAGTTTATTACTCCTACCGAACCTACTGCGTAGGAGGAGGCTATCGATACTAACATCAAAAAATATAAAAGTTGTAGAAATATTTTTTTATAAGAAATTTTGTTGGACACGTTGGAACGAAGGGCCAGTTGAGCCCCTGCAGAACTGGATACTTTCAAAACAGGGTCATTCGACTTATTTAGAAAATACTGTTTTAAAGCTCAGCGTGTTAAGTATAGTTCTTTCGGTACATTTTTTCTAAAGTGTCGCGACTCGACATTATGAGGCATCTATAGTATAGATGCTTTTTGCTATCAATACTCGAAGAAAAAAAATAAATAAATAAAATAACCAATAAACGCTTTGCCGATTTGTAAAATTCCAAGGAAAGGCCCCCTTCCACCTTCCCGCCTAGGCGAAGGTGGGAGGATTCGGTGTGGACTGATCTTGTGGAGTTGGCATTGCACAGGAAGTGGATGGAGGTGTGTAGGGAGCGATTGGTGGTGTCAGCATCGGGCCTTCGGGTTAAGTTCACCTCATTTATGGGGCTTCTATCTTGTTTTTATAATAAATATGAGCAGATATTTTTTTTTTTTCGTTGTAACTCAAAATCAGTAATCAGGGACTTATAGCCTTTTCCATTTACGCACTTCAATTAGAATTGCTATGTATAGTAAAATGCTGAACTACCAGTTCTCTTTGATTCCTAGACAATTATAATTTCATTAACGATGTAACAATTTACTTTTAAAAAATCTGCTTACCTATACTATAGTTTGTTTCACTCAGAAAATATTGATGAAAAAACCAATCCATGCCCTGTGCTTTTGAATATCCTACTCTAAAAATCAAAAAGCACAAAAAAGAAATTATCAATATGATCATGGGTTGTAAGAAAACGGATAATCACCATCCTAGACTATAGTACACTTTTTTCTAATCATTAAAACAACGGCTTGCACATACTTATTAAATTTTTTTCATTCTTTATCACAAATTATTATACAATTGTTAAAGAATATTTAATTAGAGATAATTTCCAAACTGGAACAATATGAAAGTTTTAGTACCCATGTAATCCCGTCAAAACATGGAAGTGTTAACACGATTCTACTAAATACGTCTTTGTTCACACCTCAGACGTTGTCGTTACATTAACAGACGCAAAATTATTACACCAACATTTCAAAAAACAAAAAAAAAAACAATTAAAACTCCAATTAGTAACAACTTTAAAAAACAGTAACTAGCAGTGACAGAATAATGATTCAATAGTAACTGTTTGCTTCCCGGAACAACGTAAAACTATGACGCTAGTCGATCGCTTCTTATGTATAATCCGCTATCTGCCCACTCAGATAGACCTAGTACAATCCAAATATGAAATCGCATACTAATGCATTAACCGTTACATGCAATTGTAGAACTCATAAAACGTAACAGGAATAATCATCTGTTTTGAATTCTCATCAAACTATTATAGAAACGTTAAGAAGTTATATAAATAACTAGCTAGGGTACCCGGCTTCGCTCCGGCAGTTGTGTGTTAGTTTTAATAACAGAAAAACTTTAAAATTAAAGGAAATATAGAACAAAATTAGCGCTTTCCTGAAACTTCGGTTTTAACTTGGTATCAATATTAAAATTCGAGATCTACAGAGTCCGCCCAAATAAGGAACCCTATATACTTAGAAGGGGGTTGAAAATGGTGAATGAACAATTAATTTTGCTGCAAGTCATGCATCGTTTTTGATGGTTTCTGTGATTCTGAATCCTATAATCCCATTCCAAGCAGTCAGCAGATAATAAGTTATTAGATTATAGTTGAAAAATATATTAGTTAAAAAAACTATATTTCGAGTACAACTTAATCGCCGACTACTGTGATGTTCCTATTAGATCTAGAAGTTCAGAAACTACCGAAGATTCATAGAAACTTTTTTTTAAAGACCTTTCTTCCAGTTCCAACCTCCCTTAGGATATCCCCCCCCCCCGTAATTTGGCCGGACTCTGCACCTACTATTACAAAGTGAAAACCAAAATATCATGAGGGCACAATTTTTTCATCATATTTCTTTTTATCCTGAACTATGAGAGGTGATAAAATCTTATTGAAAAAATGCTGTAATTGGAGTTAGTCATATTGTCAACTGGAATGCTCATCATAAATAGTAATCAAACCATTTTTCATAATTACATACAATAAGAACACTTCAGACTTTTTATTTTCGATTTATAATCAGTTAATTCAGCTCTTCTTTTTTGTTCTATGTCTGTTTTTATTCGCTCACTGTACTACTAAAAATTGTTCACTTATATTGCATTAAATTTACTTAAGTATATGTTATATATTGATTAAATGTAATGTGTTAATCAATCAACCTTCTTATGAGAAAATTAATTTTGTATTCTATCCAAAATACAAAAAAATTTATATTGTATTCAGTCGGTTTTCTAATTGATTGCAGATATGTAAAATCATTATTTTATTTTTAAAGAAAAGGTGAAACTAATTATTTTCGCTTGATTTTTTAGTAATTTAAAAATAACAGCTGAAAAAATATATAACGTTTACAAACCGAACGGAATGAATGAACAATAAACATTGAGTGAAACACACCCTAGAAACATGAAGTGAAACACACCGCTTCCTGGTGGTCTGCAGCTCGAACTAAATTTGTCATTCATAAACTCGTATGTCATTCTCAGGTAGGCTAATTAAATGGTGCGAGAGGCTTAAAATTCCAGTCCTTTTCTCTTCAATTTTACACCCTTATGAGAAAAATGGAAACCTTCTTCTCCGTTAGGGGTAATGTAGCAACACGCTGACATAACTTTCTTAAACGTACGTTGAGTCGTTTTTGAGCCTTATCGGCACGCACATTGTACACTTTGCTTTATAATATATATTGATTATTAAAGATAATTTATATTATATATATTAGATTATTTTTCCTTTTATTCTTTAATCTTTTTTTAGACATATATTTCGAATGAATTGAATAACGCTTATTTATTTTTTTTTCCAATATTTCATTCCGATAAGCAGCAATGAATGGTCATCGAGATGGAAAGGAGCATGGGGAGGCAGAATGGACCTTTTAGCTCTGCTCCAAAGATTGGGTTAAGTCCACCGGAAGACGTGGGGGGAATATTCGAAAAGGATGTTATTCAAGACCAGGTAATGTCGGTTCAAAAGATTTCTTTGTTGCCAGTGAAATCTGGGAGCTTTCGTCGATTCCAAATAAAAGCCAAATCATTCAGAAAAATGTTTTAGGAAGCGATTCCAGATAAAACTTCCAATGTTTTACAATGTATATTTCAAAGGGGAAAAAAAAGGATACAAATGGAAGCTTTTTTTTTTTTACACATATATTTTCTTATATCCACCTAAAAATATGAACACATTACACTTTATGTTATTTATCAAATCTCGTTATTTTAATATCAATTTAACATTACATTTGAACAAATTATTCAATTTTTCATGACGACGATTGACTGAGATGATAAATCTGAATTTTTTAACAACCGATTAGTTTAAAAAAAAAACTATTTAAGTTACTGTATACGCCTATTACATTCTATTTAATTTGATCGGTAGTATAGTAATAGAATAGGTCATCTTTTTATCCTTGAAATTCTGAGAATTTTGGGGCTATCACAGTCTAGTGTCCAGAATTTGAAATATAACTCGGAATTCCAAGAGCTCAAGGGTTCTCTTCTATGTAACTTGGAAAGGGTTATTATTTTTATTTTTATTTTTTATTTTTTTTTATTTTTTATTTTTTTATTTTTTATTTTTTATGTCCTCCCTACCTTGCCTTTCAGCAACACGGGTTTTGGCAAGATACGAACACTAGTTAGCGTTTTCACCTTGCCTAAAAAAACTTCATTTTGATTTTTCTCTCAGGATCTCAGGATCTTCATTCGTTTAAAGACTGCTGCCTTCTATCCGACGGTACTTCTGTCTGGTCTATCCTTGCCCTCTGTCGGGTGGTCTTCCAGGTGGTGGTCCCCTTCTTCCAAGATTGAAAACGTCCAGTCCGACGGCTTCTTTCCACCCGTAAACAAACTGTTTGTAGTACGGGAAGTTCCGCTCTGTCATTAACTCAGGAAACTGGTTCTCCCCCAGGACGTAGAGCCCAGTATCCCTGGTGAGCTTGGACCTCAGTGCCTCAAAGGCGGTGCAATTCAAAACGACATGCTCAGCCTACACACAAAACTTGGAAAGGGTTGATGCCGGTCAGAACTTTTCTTAATTTAATTCCTCGAATCCAGTACCTTGGGCCAGGATTATCCTAAAATAAAAGCTAAATATCCCAACCGAAGAATTAAGATACAACTCAAAAATTGTCTTTGCAGGGAAGTAGTTAATAAGTTTTTGTTCTAAAATTTTGAATACACTCGAACCAAGAGTAAGAACCTCGCTTAGGAGGTGAGGGAGCCCTCTAGAGTTATTCATTTATTTTATGTACAAAATAGGCAACTTAAATATTGTAATTCTGTTGCTAACTTTTGAGTTTTTATTTGCCATTTTTGAGCTGTGCCTTTAATCTAAGATGGGTGCCCTATATATTGTAGTTGCTCAAGTGGTGAAGTAATTCATGAAGGTGATAGTCCGTTATTTTTCATTTCTCATCACACTATTTATAAAGTTATAAATATGATTTATAAAGTTAAGTAGTTATATACATAGTTATTATATATAACTTATGCTAAATTTGTAACACCTATCAGGGTTTTAATAATTTTATATTTCTTGTTGATGAATTGTTACTTTTAGTTTTAATAATGCTTTTATAAGCGAAACTTCAACCAGAATAATATTAATGACTTGAATAAATAGAAATCAATAAAATAATACTATTGAGACTGCTTTTTAGCTTTTTGAATCTTATTCATCTATGGTGGTCCTTTAGACTTCTTCATTGTTGACTTCTTCAATTTTCATTTCATTATAATCCTGTACATCAATCTTTAAAATTCAAGGTTTGATTATCTTTATAATATAATTCATAATCCTATAAGTATTATGATAACACTTATATACATATATACTACCTATCAAACAATAGGCACCTAGATAACTGGTTTTAATTAGTGAAAATATTTATTGCATTGGTCGGGGAAAAAAGTGAACATTCGAAAGTGAGAAGTCGAAAAATTATCGATTGCAACCGATAGCTTTAAAACGATATGATCGGGCCGCGGCGTGGCCGAGGGGATAATATAGGGAAATATAACTCGGAATTCCAAGAGCTCAAGAGTTCTCTTCTATGTACCTACGCACGCTGGCGGTGCGGGTTCGAATCCCGCCCAAGCCCGCTCGATTCTGTTCGGTGACGGCCTCACTGAACAGACTCAGCGGCTTGCCATGGATTAGAAGAGGTTGGTTACCCGTAGATAACCCATCGAAAACATGCGGAAAGTAAAAAAATGAAACAATTTTCAGATTAAAGTTGATGGAGGTGGTTTTAAAGATGTAAGCCTAATACATACATCTTAGACAGGAATTTCGGGTGAATCTGTGGAAAATCAGGAGAGGGGAGGTGGTTGCTGGTATATTCGTTACGTGAAGGTAACATTTATTGATTTTGCTATCAGGAAGGTAAATTTTAGGCCGGAAAGGGGGGGGGGGGCGTGGGCCTATGACAGTTGCAAGTTTCTTGATATATGGCCCGCTATTGGTTGCTGACTATCCGGTCTCCCCCCGAAGTTTCCCATAATTCCGAACTCGAGGGATTTCAAAACTCTCAAATGATATTCATTATTAATAATCTCAGGAAATCAGGTCATTGATTAATTAAACATCACCTAAAATGTGTATTTTATAAATTAACAGTTCTTCGAACCTAAAATATTTATTTTATTTTAAATCACCTACAATATGTAAACAAGAATTTGTGTATTTCATAAATTATTATTTCTTCGAACCTATTGTTGAATAGGTATTAGATGTATTCTGCCGTTGGCTAAATATTTAATAAATGTATTAAATACATAGGAGCTTTAAAGTATAATTATGTATATAATTTAATGTATATGAGGAGGTGAGGTGCAAAACTCGATCGTTCCATTTCTTGAGAACTTGAGATGGCAGTGGATTCTAAAAGATATTTTTATGCTCTTTCAACATATCTTTTCAGATTGGAGCAAAACTTGTTATTTCATATGGATTTTTGCTACAATAGAACTGATTCATCCCATGGCATATTGTGTTTCAAAACTGGTTTGTTACTCTTTGTGAAGCAAAACTCTTTGGTTCCTATAGTAAGTTCTCACTTAAGTGATCAGCAATTTCTGTTACTCTTTCTGAACAAAATACCGAAAGCTCCTTAAAGTCTTACGCTTGCTTTATTTCAGTTTATACTCGATTCTTATTACCTAGCTATATTCATAATTGATTTTCCAATGGCTCAAACAAGCTGAAAGA
The DNA here is from genome assembly GCA_911387785.2 of Aelia acuminata. Lineage (NCBI taxonomy): Eukaryota > Metazoa > Arthropoda > Insecta > Hemiptera > Pentatomidae > Aelia > Aelia acuminata. The sequence goes on along the minus strand of OU426979.1, from coordinate 33,369,099 downwards.
CGTTGATAATCTGCTGAAAAAGCATTTTGGTGACGGGTGGATGGCCAATCATTCATTGAAGTATTACACACGAGTTCTCAATATATCAGCCACAGACGAGGGAAACAACGAGCAACAGGATGATGAAGACGATGGCCTTAGGATCTAGTCTTTTCGTAACATTTTTGTAGTCAGATGTTTTATATCAGTACGCTTATATTTTTGAAAACTGAATTTATTAATAAAATGGTTGTGAATCTAAACAAAGATTACCAGGTCTGCAAGTTTAAAATGTCGTTTTAATTCCAATAGAATGCGCTCTTAGCCTATTGAAGGATTTGCTTATCTCTAAACGCTATTTTGTTTGTTAGTCATTTGTTTACAAAAGTCAGTTGTTTTTAAGTCGTTTACGTGGACGTATCATACCTTTCTTTGGTGTTAAAAATGTCTAATTTCAAGCCAAATAAAGAGCATTTGCGGCATGTCATGATTTTCTTATTCAATCAAAAGAAAAAGGCATCTGAATGTCATCGAATTCTTGTTGAGACTTATGGCGATCTTGCTCCAACCGTCAAGACATGTGAACGTTGGTTTCAAAGTTTCAAACGTGGTGATTTTGATGTTACTGATAAAAAACGAGAAAATCGACCAAAAAAGTTTGAGGACGTCGAATTGCAATCTTTATTAGACGAAGACAATACCCAAACCCAACAAATGATGGCAGAACAGTTGAATGTCACTAGGCAAGCCATTTCCGATCGCCTGAGAGCTATGGGAAAAATTCAAAAGGTTGGAAAATGGGTTTCACGTGAATTGGACGAACGACAGATGGAAAAACGAAAAACTGTGTGCGAAATGCTGCTTTTACGCCACGAAAGAAAGGGTTTTTTGCATCGAGTTGTAACTGGCGATGAAAAATGGATTTATTTTCAGAATCCCAAACGAATAAAATCATGGGTAACGCCAGGACAACCATCCACATCGAGTGCAAGACCGGATCGTTTTGGGAAGAAGACAATGCTGTGTGTGGTGGGATCAGAAGGGAGTAGTCTACTACGAGCTTCTCAAACCCGGCGAAACAGTCAATACCGACCGCTACCGACAACAAATGATCAATTTGAGTCACGCATTGATCGAAAAACGCCCAGAATGGGCTCACAGGCACGCCAAAGTCATTCTTCAGCATGATAACGCTCCTGCACATTCAGCCAGATTGACTAAGGAAACGATTTCTTCGCTTGGTTGGGAACTCCTACCCCACCCGCCGTATTCACCTGACCTGGCGCCTTCTGATTATCATCTCTTCTCATCGATGGGACACTCATTGGCTGAGCAACACTTTAACAATTTGGAGGATGTAAGAAAATGGCTCGATGAATGGATTTCAAATAAAGATGAAGCATTCTTTTGGAATGGTATCCATAAATTGCCCGAGAGATGGACAAAATGTGTAGAAAGCGAGGGCCAGTTGCCTTTGAATAAAATATATTATACTTTTTTTTTAAATTACTGTGTATATATTTTAAGAAATAAACGACATTTTAAACTTGCAGACCTGGTACTTATTAAAAAAAACTTCGGTTTTGTTTTCTTCACCTCGTATTATTATCCTTATTGAAGGATCAACTAACGCTATGTGAATTAAAACTAGTTCGTTCCAATGTGATGTGCAGCAATAAGTCTTTCCTTTAAACATTTTGTTGCAAAACTTTCTCATTTCAAACTTTGTTACTTTTTTTTCTGTTACCTTTAATTCAGGAAATTATTTCATTCCAAGCTCACATCCACACGGCAGCTGTACCTTTCGAAGGCAATAAAATATAAAATTTATCTGGCCACTTTACAAGACGTGGTAAGTTTTTTGCGTTCCCTGAAAAATTTGTTCGTATGGAAGTTAGTTATTTTTTAATAATTCTTAAATAATTTTATCTGAAGAAAAAAGATTGGCTGTGACCGGGAATCAAAATGTTGCAGCGCATAAGGCCTGGTTGACGGGATCTTTGAAGAGAAAATGGCTGGGATAGGCCCCACGTTTACCTTATGGTCAAAATTGCCATAACGGTGATGTAGAGAACGTTGCAGCCGTCTCCAACCTTTTCTATTAGCTAAATATTATTTATTTAATTAAATGATTTTATACAAAACCATAATTTTACATTTTTTTTTAAATATAAAAGAACTGGGGATTTGTACTAAACAAGTTCAATATTCGCTCCTGAATTTTATGCTGTTTATCTTATATTGAATATCCTTGATAAAAAGACAACATTGACAGCTACTAAACAAACAAATATCCTAACAAAACATAGAACTCCTAACAGACTACACTAACTTTTCATCGGGTATATATATAAATTTCATCGGTTAAAAAATTGTTCAAACTATGGAATATACAAACACGGACAACTATCAGCTAGTGTATTGAAGTTTTCTTTACTTGCTCTTTTACATATGTCATCAAGCAAGATAGAAGCTTTTTCTCAATGATAGAAATATTTAACATTCTGACGGCCAGAATATCAAGTTTCGACTAGAATTATATACAAAAAAGAAAGAAAGAAACCCGAGTAATTTCTTCTCTCTCTTTTTTTTTTTTTTTTTTTTTTTTTAATGCATATTAATTTTGGAAGTTTAATTTAATTTTGTAATTCATCATAATTTTTGCTAATTCGGAGTGTTCCCACTGAACATTTCAAGGGAACTCCGGACAACCTCAGCAGTGAAGTTTGGGTAAACTGTTCTAGTTGAGGAGGAAGCAGTAGTTAACAACACTGAGTACTCACTGTCAACTCCAGACCTTGCGAGAGAGTGTGAGAGAGAAAGTGTGTGTGTTTGAGAGAGAGAGAGAGAGAGAGAGAGAGAGAGAGAGAGGGGGAGAGAGGGAGGGAGAGAGAATGAGAGAGAGCGTGAGTGAGAGAGTGAGAGAGAGAGAGATAGAGAGAGAGTGAGAGAGAAAGAGAGGTAGAAAGTGATTGATTCATTATTATCCATTCATTCTTCATTATCTTAGGGCCTTAGGCCCTTTCTTGCAGACAAATATATGCAAATAGCTACAGCAATGAATGAAACATAATACATGCATTTAATAAGATCAAGTAAGATCTAAAGCAAGATGAGAGCGTATAAATAAGATTCATCTCATTATTAAAAATAATATTAAAGTAAAAATTTTAATAATATGTCATAGAAAAACATAATAAATTAAATAAGAGAGAGAGAAAGAGAGAGAGAGAGAGAGAAAGAGTGAGAGAGAGAGGGGGGGGAGAGAGGAGAGAGAGGGGGGGTTTGGTAGCTGGTCATCCTTTGAGGGATTCGCCTCAAATCGTAGCTAGGCTAATATGAGTAAATACTAATGAGAAATTTATTCATTCCGATTGTTGTCCGAAGTTGATCCTTTGTATCTACAGCTAGCCTTTGTCTATCCGAGCACTCCAACTTCAAAAGACTAATTTTAATGCTTGAGGAAACAAAGCCCTTAAGGTACCCAAAGAGCCACTCTCGTCTGCCCTTGAAATTCCATGATAAAGCATTCCTAATTTGGAAAGGTATATGCGATTTACTTTAAGGCAGAATTTGGACCTATGTTACTTACAAATATTTTTCTCCTTTGATTCCAAAATTTAATTTCGCGATGCAAATATAAATTCTGAAGTCATATTTTTTTTCTGTCTTCGAAAATATGTCGGTGTGTAGTGCTGTTACTATATAAGGGAATGCTCCACTAGAAATAAGCAGGCTAACTTTATGCCTATAAAACTTTTCTTGTATTGCTATCGCTAAATTATGAGTATTTTGACAAACATTAATCAAAAAATAACATGAAATAGTTAGAATTTAATAAACAGTTTCTTTATCCACAAATCCATTGGTTACTTCGCATTATTGCTTGCTGGACATAACTAGTTTATAATAAGTGCTTTCAAATTATTCACAATTAGTAACCCAGTGAAACTAGCCAACATTTTTAAGAGGCAAAAAAGTAAATTCGTCAATGATAAAGGAATTCCTTGAACAAGACAGGGCTAGTATTCCTCCCTCTAGAAAGAATTTACCGGCATTTGGAAAACCGCCATCAATCTCTGTCTTCATTAACACTTTTTTTTTTTTCTTTCCTTCCTCCCCCTGCTTATCCAAAAGGTAATCTATAGAAGGGAATGAATTAAGATCGTCTTACTCATTCCATTTTTTTTTTTTTTTTTTTTTGTTTCCCCGTTGTGACTTCCATCACTATTCTAATAACAATCCCATGATATTAAAATGGACGTTAGGGACAAAGAGTTTAGATTAATCGACGTTACATGAAATGACTTGAAAAAAAAAAAAAAAAAAAGTTGGCAGATACATTTTCTTTTGATGAATAGATCCAAAGCGAAATATCTCATTAAGCTATAGAAGTAAATAAATGGTAAATTCTTAATATATTCTAAATATGTATGTTCCAAATATTATTTTTAAATACAATGGAAATTTAAAATTACATGAAATCACTCTAAATAGGCACTTCTATAGACCAGTTGTTAATGATCTAAACAGCCAATACATATAACAGATTAAATCATTTTCAGGTTTTAAAGACTAAAATCTCCTTTTAATTAGATATTTTCAGTGTTTCTTCGAGAGATTTATAAATGTCGGCTTACTATAAAATTATTTAATAGAAAAAATGTTGGTATCCTGCAAAAATAATATTTATTATACTTTTTAAATATTTATTACTCCTTTATGTGGCGGCAACTGAGACCAGTTTGCTCCACAGTAAAAGGATTTTTTTTCATTATTGTTTTTATAGTTATAATAAAAAAATTTAAAACAAGAGGAAAAAAAAAATAACAGTTATTTATTATACTATCTACATTTCAGTTTGTGTTTATGAAATATCTAAAAAAAGGAACAAGTGTAGTATGTAAGATAAAAAAAAAAAAAGGTAGATTTTCTTAAACCTTTTCTTAACATGAATATTCTTCTAAGCCTCTTTATTTCATAAATTAAAAAAAAAATCATGAAAAAAGAGTTAAAATAATTTTTTTTTTAATATTCATCGGCAATAATGCGGTCCAAAATATAGGTATAACAAAATAAATAAGTTCTGAAGGTACGGGTAAAAATGTAAATAATGTGCGGTTTATGTGTCCGCTTTGGTCCCATATACAATTTAATGTGCGATGCCAAGGGCCACGTTGGGACTTCAAGTGGTATTAAGTTGGTATGGATGGACTTACATCAAATATTGCAGGCGGTTTTTCCTTTGATTATGCTTGAAGATGGTCAAGAGAGTGAAAAATTGAATTTCTTGCTTCTACTGAATGCAGGTTTAAAGAAAAATTATTTTTAAATTATAACTTTTAATTATTAAGGAATTAACAATCTTGCAGCGCTTATTTAATTATAGTAAATAACATTACTTTATACTTTACAGCCATTAATTTGCACAAGTATTTTTAATACGATTAGCATAAAAAAGAAATCAATACAAAATTTGTAGAACACTGGAAATTCGGCTACTCAATGAAATTTTAGCTCAAAATATTTAGGAGTAATTTCAATAAAAGATGCATGCATACAAAGGATTCTTATAAGTATGAAAGAGCTCAATGAATTTATGCACCAAATATTTTGTAAGGACCAAAAAATCTAGAATATTTTTTTTTTTAGAAGAAAACATAACCAATGGAAGGGAATATTTGAAGCCGGGGATAAATCCATACCATCAAAGCAGTAAAAAATAACAACTTAAAACAATAACAGTGTTTTACCATAAAAACTCGGATGGGACACCTGCTACGAACGCAATCAGTTACTGGGCAGGGGAAGAGGAACTGTCCAGTTAAAAAGAAATATGTCCTCGATAGTTCAACTTTATCGCCATTGTTGAAATATATAGGCTACAAGTCATGAATATTTTCACGGTAATTCATAAAAATTCTTCCGATTCCATCTTATATCATTTAAATTCTGTTCAGGTACATTCTATAATCAGTAAACAGTCGAACTCTTTACCTTGGAGATATGGCCAATAATTTTTTAAAATTTTTATAATTAAAGCTAATAGTGGGAGTCACCTGTGGTGTAGAGGTTAGCATGGCAACCTACAATACTAAAGATCGCGGTTTCGCATCCCGCGGTGGCCCTAGGATGTTTAAAAGGGAATAAAAAATCCTCGGATATGCCGTCCCTCGGATAGGACGTAAAATGGAGGTCCTGAGCCTGTACGATGTCAGGTACTCGTTAAAGATCCCTATCCTAATTACACCTGGATAGGCAAAATTTAGGACTCCCAGTGTAGTATCGTCCGATTAGCCTTATTAGCAAAAGGGACGTTAAACAAACAATAACACCAATAAGGACGTAAAATGGAGGTCCCGAGTCTGTACAATGTCAGGTAATCGTTACAGTTCCCTCTAATTATAACCGGATAGACAAAACTTAGGACTCCCACTGTAGCATCGTCCGATAAGCCTTATTGGCATACAGTAATGTTAAAGAAACTCATAGGAGAGGAAGAAGACATCTTGGATGTTTTCTGGAAAAACGACTGATTTAGTTTTTTTTCCGTTACCCAGTCTGTAAAAATTCGATGTCCTTTTTTTTTTCCGTTGGAGGAATCATCCCTTTTGACATCATGAGTAATTCAGTACTCATTAATAATTTATTCCACTTCACTCCATGGGAATACCGACCAAAACGAACGAAAGAAAATGCATACTATTAAGATAATTCTTCTATCTGAGGGGACTAACTTAATTAAAAAACATGTCGTATAATTCAAGTAAATTTATTATTCAGCTCCAATTAAGAATAATATAGTTGATATTATAGTTAACGTTACATATTTAAAGTGAATTTTATTCTCGCCCTGAAGAAATTTTGTACATTTTATCTACAAAACAGAATGCCACTTTATACTAATATGAAATTTATTAAATAATTCAGGTGGTTTTAGAAGGAATTTTTCACCAAACATTCAAAGAAAGGAAAAATAAAATCGTGAAATGAAATTAAAAAATAATATTTTTTTAATCTGGTGCAGGAGGTCTCATCATATTCCTTAATACCTCCATTATATTCAGTAATATTACTATAAAAATAAATATTAACATCCTAAAATTAATATAAAATACAGGCATTCGATTTAGTATTTATTTTAGGAGTGTCATGCTGAAAATAAATTATTTTCCAGTCTTTCGTATTTATGGAAATTCATCGCGCATATTGTCTATAAACCGTCTGGAGTTATTGCTTACATATTCCAGCTCGTTGTTCTAGTTTATCAAGATTCATTGAGATTGTTTGAATGATGATCGGAATTTTATAATTACTTGCCTTTTTATGGATAGCCTTCGCCTTTCATTCTTCTTTCGAAAATGGTACCGTCATTCTAAAAATTCTGATCCAAATTTGTTATATTAATTATTATTTAAAATAACTATATTTGTCTATGTCATATTTTTTTTTTAGCGCTTTATTGTTATCGTAAAGGGAGCTAAGGATTTTAGTTTACAATCAATTATAATGTAATCCGAAGCATTAATGATGAGACAGACGTGATTAAATCAATGTAAGAGATCCATTTTGTCGAAACAAAGCGTTTTCGAAGCACTGGTGAATATAGAATTATTTATTTATTTATTTATTTATTTATTGTAATTTGTTTTTGGGGAAAACCCCATACAAATAGAGTTGGTCACTACTAATACCATACTAATAGTAAGAAAAAAAAAAAATTAATAATAAAAATACACATACACTACATACCTACTTCGACAAACTAATAATAAGGAGAAAAAACAAAAAACAAAAAACAAACATATTTAACAATGAAAAAATATCTCACTATAAATGGACAATAGATATAAATAAATACAAAAAATGTCAACATATTTTAGAATCTATACAGGTGTTTACAATACTATTTACATCAGTGTTTATAACAGTGTTTACACTATTTGTTTACATCTACTAGTTTTATGTAAACAATAATAAAAGTGTTTCTTTCATCCTTTTTTTTTTTCTTTCTTTTTTTTTTTTTTTTTTATAATAGCGAAAATAAATAGAAAATTCTCTCCTTATGCTGATTATGTAACTAATAAATGTTTAAATTAAAATAATAATATAAGTATATTGTAAAATATATTAAAGTGTAGATATATGTATACTTAAATACTGTTAATGAAAATACGTCAATATTGTAGCGAAATGAATTAATGAAAATGAAACGTATCTTATCCCTCAAGTATGAATTGCCTCAGTTTCATAGAATAGATAATAAAAAAATACAAATTTCGGATTTGTTCTGCACTATTTACTTTCAAAATTGCAGGTAATTCTACTACGGATTTGTTTTGAACGCCTGGTAAATATTTACGTCTTATATCTGCATACATGGGGCATCCTACTAGCAGGTGGTATAAATCCTCGTTTTGCTTCCTATTGCATATAGAGCACTGTTCTAATGTGTTAATTATATAAGTATTATCTTTTAGGGAAAGCTTAATGATATATTTGCCGGAAAGTCTTAACTGCGCTATTATTTTGATCATTCTGAATGGCAGATTTAAATTTAGGTAACTTTTTATTTCGTCAGTTGGGTCATAAATGTTCAAATAATAAGGATTATATTTAGAAGATAGTAGTTGCAGTTTATCTTTTTGCTCGAGATAATTTTTAAAATTATATAGTACCGGGGATATTTTACTTTTGAATAATGTTGCATTAAATTCATTAAGTATGTGTGCTTGATTTATTTCGTTAAGCCACTGCTTGATTTGACATAACCAGTTAAATTTTATAATGTCCTTCTTTTGAGACATTTCGTGGAGTTTTAAATAACATTCTTTGGGGAATCTGTTGTTTTTCATCAATAATAATTTATAAATCCATTTTAAACAATATTTTAACACATAACATTTACTATTGGTTATGTTAAACTCTAATCTTATCATCCAAGCTGGTGTGGTTTTGCAAAGAGAGTTAAGATTTTTATAAAAGTTTAAGTTGGCTTTTTCTATCCTATCAGAATATCTTAACCCCCAAATTTGTACACCATAGTATAAACTGCTGGTATTAATGGCTTCATTTAATCTAATTCTAGCTTGCCAATTTCTTATCTTAGCTTTACTGCATATGCTTAAAACTGCTCCAGTTGATATTCTGTTTTTTGTTTCTGCCATTTGAGCTGCTTTTAGAAAAGTTCCGGAACTGGATATTGTTATACCTAAATATGTAAAAGATTTAACGATTTCTATTTCTGATTCGTTATACTTAATTTTTGGAATTAATTTGTTTTTACCTCGGTGGAACTGAATTATTTTTGTTTTAGTCGTATTTACTTCTAACTGATTAATATTACAGTATTCTAAAAGAATTTTTAATTTTTTTAATGAGTCCGAATATGAATCTGAGAATATGACCACATCATCTGCATACAATAATATCATAATATTACATGAATGCGAGATTTGAATCCCATCAGCCCCCTTTGATCTCATATATTCTTCCATATCGCTTAAAAAAGCACTGAAGAAGTATGGGCTAGTAACCTCACCCTGAGGCACCCCTTTGGTCAACTTAATTTCACTTGTAAGATTGTGGCCATGGCATTTAATCCTCATCGTCATTGAGTTATACAGATTTCTGAATAACCTTATTATTTTGGGGCTAATACCTATCTTGAATAACTTTTCCCACATGATTTCTCGATTTAACGAGTCAAAGGCCCTCTTGAAATCGATAAATATACCAAAAAGCTGTTGCTTTTTGAAACCTATTTGGTATTGAACGACGGTATTTAACCCTTAACCACTGAGGTGGGGTCCGTTTGGGCGGACAGATGTAGTTTGTTTATATATCTCCGCTGCATGTTGGATCCTGCTCTTGCCCATCCTAATAGCTTCCTGTCTCAGAGCAACTGATTAGCCAGTTTATTGTTTGCCTTTCCAGTAATAACCGGAATTTTAATTAAATTTTAATTAATAAGTCCAACGGACCCCACGTCAGTAGGTGTGTAAAGTCATTTCACCTCAGTGGTTAAGGGTTAATGTAAAAAGGTTATCCAAACATCCGCGACCCTTTCTGAAGCCTGATTGTGATTCGGGAATACAATTCGTTTCCTCATCCCACAAAATTAATCGCTCCAAGAAAATTTGAGTTAAAATTTTTAGAATACAATTAAGTAATGAGATAAGGCGGTAATTGTCCGGTTCCGCTCTGTCCCCTTTCTTATAGATTGGTACGTTTAGTATATTAGACCAGCTCCTCGGGATTATCTCGGTGTCTAAGATTCTATTGTAAAGCGTCAATAAATATAGTTTCCAGTTCTGTGGTAGATTTATATAAAATTCATACGAAATGTTATCCATTCCTGGGGTTTTATTAAGTTTGCATTTATCTAGAGACATTTGTAATTCTTCTATTGATATAGGGGAATCTAGTAAAGGATGTAAAACTCCAAAATAAGTGTATTGTTTAAGTACACATGTAGGGAAATTAAATTCACAGTAGGATTCCCAGGCTTCTATTGTTATGGGATTGGTTGGATTGGATGTATTACGAAAGCTATTTATTGTTTGCCAGAATTGTTTACTGTTGGTAGTGTTACTTATTGTATTGATTACATTTAATTCATAGGAATTTTTCTTATATTTTAGAAAAATTTTGTACAATTTTTTGGAGGCCAAAAAAACTGTTCTTAATTCTTCATTATAATTATTCTTTTTCCAATTTTTATAATTACTCTTAACCCATTTTTTTGTGATATAGCATTCATGATCGAACCAATTTTTGTTTCTTTTAAGGCTATTGCTTGTAACATTGTTTTTTCGACGGATTAGGCCAAGCTGGCTCGCGGTCTGCTGAATTGAATTTGATAAATTATTGTATAAATAATCAGTATCAGAATTGTAATCAAGGATATTCAAACCTACTCTGGGGGAATGCTTTAATAGATTTATATATTCATCTTTTTTCTTACTATCCCATTTCATTACATTATATGGTTTGTCTGTTATTGGAAATTTTGGTTTAAATGTGTACGACATTGGGTATTTAAGTGTTATCTTTAAAGCTAAGTGATCAGAGTTTGATAGTTTATTTACTATGCTAAAATCCGCAACATTATGAGCCTGTTCGAGATTGCACCAAGCAGTATCAACTACACTTTGACCCCGTGCTTGAATACAAGTAAAGTGCCCTTGCCTGTCTCCTCGGGTCCTACCATTTAATAATACAAAGGACCTATTTTCCATCATTTCAATAATGGCTTTACCTTTCTTGTTTTCAACTTTGTCAAAGCTATGTCTTTCACTAAATAGATCAGTTTCTGACAACATATAGGGATCTAACTGATTTAATTCCGCTAATCTACAATTCAGGTCCCCTACGACTAAAATTAAATCATTATTATATTTTTCTTTTGTTTTAGTTAAGTGCTTGCCTAATGATTCAGTAATTAGATGAATTGTTAAACTAGGTTTAAGATAAGTGTGTACAATTATGAATGATGTTTTGGTTTGAATTATTGTTACCCTTGTAAATATATACATTTCTGTTATGGTTAAGGTTTTTAAGCTATATACCGTGTTATGGTAGAATAAACTGATACCTCCGCTCCCTCTTCCATATTTTGATGTTTTCTGAGCTGGTGATGATACACAGGAGAATCCCTCCAGGCATCTTGGGTTGGTTCCAATTTCCTTCGTTAGCCAGGTTTCGGCGAGGCATACAATTTCGGTCTTTTTAAAGTTTTCATTGTAATCAGCAATGTTTTTATATCCGTTAATATTCCAATAAATTATTGTAGGTGTAGTATGATTCAATTGCTATATTGGTTTATTGTTTTGACTTGATGCATTTGGTTCGGAACCAGATCGGGGCCTGAATGAGTATTTCTCGAGTCTTGTGGCGATTTTATTTTGAAATTCTTCTGATCCCCTGGGTTTCCTATTAATCAATGCCGGGTCAAAGTCTGGGAGGAATGATTTAATTTCGTCTAACGTGTAAAGAGTTTTTTCTAACATAATTTTTCTATTTCTTATTTTTGGAGATTTGTTCATTTTACGAAGTTCGACTAAATATGGAAATGCTTCTTTATAAAAATCTCTATCTTCTTTGAGCCTATCGTGGGTTAAGATGTATCCCATATCCTTCAAAGCGTCTCTAGAGTCCATAATTTCATGTTTTTTCAGATTGGAAGAAAATTTTAATATGATGGGTCTCTTGTTTCCTTCTCTACCTATCCTGAAGCAATCACTGATATCTGTTTTATTTATTGATTTTCCAATCCTCTGGAATATTGCTTAATATATTTTCAAATGTGTCTAGTTTATTCCTCTCATTTATTTCTGGAATTTTTAAAAGTACGGCATTATTTTCAATATCTTTATACTTCTGGCGTTTTATTTCTTGATTTTGGGTCTCGATTATTTTTTCCAGCTGTAAGCATCTTGTTTTTGTTTCTTTGGTTTCACTAATACAGAGTTCTAAAGATTTCACTATTGTGGCTATATTCGTGTTTAAGGCTGTTATTTGAGTACTGTTGTTCAATACAGCTTCCTTCAGCTGCGAAATTTCAGTGAGGATTTTACCTAAATTTTCATTGATAATTTCCATGTTTTAGCCTTCTAAAATCAACTTAAAAACAAAAATTTCAACTAAGAAACAGAATTTATTTAATTCCAGAGGGCTTGGTGATTACCTTGAACTTGATTTTCAAGAAGATATCAATAATTACTCACGTACAGGCTTCGTAATTAAGGAAAACCAATCACAGACACTAAAACTACACCTTTGATATTTTTCACTATATTATCTTAACTTCAAACTAAAGAATATCGACTGTGAGCGAGAGAGATGTACGAGAGATGCTTCCTCAATGGCGGACAGTGACCAACTCCCAATATATAGAATATAGAATTATTTATCAATAAAAAATTTCGCAGGATCGTTAATCCTTTTGGCAAATGCTGTATGTGCAAGGAAGTGATAAGAATAGAAGTCGAAACAAATACCTTATGTAACTCATCAAATTATTTTTATTATTCCATGTCAATAAAAAAACAAAAAAAAAAAAACAATACCACTACATTCCTCAGTGCAATTACTTGGATTTAGTGCATGTTATCTTTCTCGGTAGAATCATCTGTTCATGATAAAAAGGTTGTTTTGCCTAATTAATCATTCAGAAGGGTCGAATAAAGGGAATAGAAAATAGGGAAAATAAAGGAATAAACAGAATAGAAAATTTCCTATCAAAGAGGGATTCGAAACCAGGGAAGCCATAAGTATAGGGGTGTAGTCACTGAGCTACTTCAGAATTACCGAGGTTAGGTCATCCTCCGATGCTCTAATTATTTATTATCTCTCAAGATGAATGGAATAACACGAATACGATTACTCTCTTTTTGTACGATCAATGCCTTAAATATCCTTTTATATGATCGAAGTTGCTTTGATCTGAAATAGGAACGACCTTCGCCGACAATGGTCTCGATGACATGGGTATTGAGTTTGACAGAAGGAGGAAGCCGACTAACCTAGAACTTGAGGACCTTGGCCCAATGCAGAGCGTTCCCTCGCCGCCAGGCACGGCTATCGACCTACACCACACTCCGCCAAACAGCCCAGTCCAGTCATGGTCCTTCCCCTGAGGGAGATTGCCCTTAGGGCTGCAACTCTGGAGTCCGTAGCGGCTGTACCGGCAACTTCACTAGACAACTTGCGTACGTAAAATAGTAGATACTCTTAAACTGGGGCCGGGATAGCCGAGCGTGTAGGAGCGCGACCCGCTGTTGCACGCTCGAGCCGAACGGCGGCGGTTCGAATCCGCCCTGGGAGGGTTAACTTTTATTTCGTGGAGGCCCCACGGAATAAATCTCGAACCTCCCACCATGGTTAGAATAGGTTGGTTACACCTGTAGAGTAACCCCCCGTATGCCACACATGGCCAGGTAGGGGTACCGAACAAAAAAAAAAAAAAAAAAAAAAAGATACTCTTAAACCTTTAATCGATAACCCTCACCAACTGAACCAAACATTCGAAAGTTGAGTGTAGATGAAAAGAATAGAATAGAGGCTTAAAAATCATAAAGACCCAATGCCGACACTACCAATCGCTCTCTACACATCTCACCACGTCCAATCCCAACTTCACAGGATCACCCTCCACACAAAGAGGAAATATTATCACTTGTATGCTAATCAAATAAGAGTATGATAGGCATGGGGAAGGATGGGATCCAGCAATATTCTTCCCTGGCTTGTTAACGAATGGGATATCTCACCTAGCGCCTCTTTAATCTCCTATTTATTGGTATATCAGCTGTTGCCATGTTGCTTATAAGTCGGTTAAAATGTCCGTGTAAGTTAGGATGGAAAAGTTTTTACATGTGTAAGTCAATATGCAGGATATAGTTAGTCACTATGATTGAAAGGTCTGAAATCTTTGTAAGTGGGTTGTTTTTTTGCCTGTGAAGTATAAACGTGAAGAGAATGTCGGTATTGATTTGATGAAGTACAAATAATTATTTGTAGGTATAGTTGCTGTTAACAATATTGGAGCAATCACCAGGACAATCTCACTTTTAACATTTATTGCTTCATCTACAACGTTTCGGCTATGTCGCCATTTTCAAGTCTAAAATTAGTTTAATCCATTAAACATTATTAAATAACAAAAGTTCAAATATAAAGAATAACAATATTAAAATTGTAAAAATCTTTTTCCTTAAAGAAGGAAGGAACTATTTAATAATATAACCATTTACTAGCAAAATTGCTTAAGAATGAATTTTCTATTAAATTTTTTTTCAAAAATATAATTACAAAAATATAATTAAAAAAAAAATTATTAGGTTCACATAATAAATAATTACATTAAAATACAATAAATTAAAATACCTCAATCTGAATAAAGATGTAATTAATCCAGCTTTTTTAACCAGTGCCTTTTTCAACCCAAAATAAAACTACTATTTTTTTATAAATTAAATATATATAAGCCATTAACTGGTGTCGTCATTTAAAAAGTAGAAAGACTTAAATTGTGTGAATGTTGGCCACCCAAATCCCTTGTTAACCCTTATTTCTTAATACCTCCCTTATTGTAAATAAACTAGGAATATGTAACTATCAATTTAAAAGTTTCCTTACTGGTGTTTCTAATTTTCAAAATATTCTGACAGAATTATTTAAAAAAATTTAAATTATATTTTTGAAAAAATTTTTATTGAAAATTCATTCTTAAGCAATTTTGCTAGTAAATGGTTATATTATTGAATAGTGCTTAAGAATAATTATTTGATTTTTGTCTCAAACCTAGCTTTGAAGTCTTAGAAAAAAACGAGTAAAAGGTAGTTACAGAGATTATTACAGAGATAATTTAAGGGTGTCAGTTTGAGAAATCCTGGCATTTTAGATATAAAGTGTACGGAAAGTATTTTTCCGAAAAGTAAATATCATGTGTTTTGTTTTGTGATGGTATAGTCGAATTTTTAAACCAGTCGTTTAATAATACCTTCACGGATGGACCCTCATCTATGTCGTAGTTTCATAGTGTCTTGCTAGAATGAGTGATTTGAGTTCCATTGAATAAGGTATTCCGGAGAGAGATACTTGGCTTTTCATGAGAAGGTATATCTTTAAGATATCATTAACATTAATCAAGCTGATACCTTTAAATATTAGGCCTAGATTTTCGCTCAGTAGTACCTGTATATTATTTAAAGCATTTATTAACTAAGGAAATATTATAATGTATGTACTTAGATGCTTTCGAAATCCGAAGTGGTTGTGTACGATCCATAAATAAATATTCCAGAAGAAAGATCGAACAGTAAACTAGAATTGGAGGATTGCTCCATGTTTTTCACAAGTATAGCGGAAGACAAGTGAATACGCTAGATAAAAGGGAGACATGGGCATAAGCAATCTTCCGGAACTTGCTCTATGGTCCCTCAGAGTGGCCCCGAGAGGACGACACCCCGGAAATCCGGACGTTACTGGAAACGGAGGGAATATCCTTGAAGGCTAATTGCCATCCTCTGAATGCCGACCCATCTGCAGCTCCCTCAGGAAATCTCTCCTAGTCCCATAAAGCCTCCGCAGTAATTGGATCTCTTATCTGTCTCTCCTCTTTCTATCCCAATACATCTCCACCCTCCCAATAACTAATTCTTTTCCCACCCTTAAAGAAGAACTCCCTGTCAAGCCGCCTTACGTTCTAGGTCATAATGGTTGTTTCATCGGAGTCGAAATCGCGTAAAATCGATGTATGCTATAGAGAGAATACAAAAAATGTTCGGTAACAAAAACAAATAAATATGGTCCGATTATCCTGGCAGAGTTAATTATACCATAAAAAAATTTACTCTACCTTAAAATAGTGAGGGAAAATGAAAGAAATATTCCAACTACTCTTTTTAAAATATGCTAAAAGAATTGAGAGTAACCCAAAACAGTTACATTTCTAAATGAATTAATTATTAAATTGGACTAATACAGTAATGTTTTATTTATTTTATTTTAAGTACTCCTACTTCATAAGAGTGTACCCAAAAGCTTACTCTAAGTTTCATGGCGATTGTATGAATGGTTTAATAATGCATAAAAGATAACCAGCCTCACATTTATTTTTTCATTATGTATATATTACTGTGAACTGCAAGGTAAATTGAATTTAATTAAATTTTATTAATTTCATTAACGTCTTCCAAAAAAAATGTAATTTATAAGTTTAAAAAAAGAAAGAAATATTTGCTTTCGTAAATATTTTAATATTCTCATTCTTCAAGTTATCCCTCACAACTAGGTAAATGAATTAAATTACTATGTTTTTCTTTCTTTATCTTCGCCACTACCCTAGATTGGCGGTATGTTCAGTTATTACAGGTATGTTAAAGTACGTTATTTATTTTAAGTATTTTAACAGAGTAACTATTTTATCTTCATCGTCTTTTAACAGTTCACTTAGTGTTTTTTCCGGACATCATTGTCTTTTCAACACTTAATTAAAAGGTTTTTCACCGTTTGGGGTATATTACAACTTTTTTGACAAGTGGGTGCTTCAAGTCCTCAGAGAAGATATCCGTGTGTGAATTGGAAATGCCAATTCTGGTACGACATAATACGATTTCTTCTCTTCTCGAGATGCTCGAACTTGTGGTCCACTTTTTGCACTCCAGTTTTATTTCAGATAGTTTGGACTGTTCGGTCCTCCACCTCAACTCCATAATTTTGTTCACATTTTTGTTCAATTGGTGCAGCCAGTTCTTTTGTTACTTCTTTTAGTATTGTCACATTTTCTGTTACTTCCAGCCCAGATATATTCGCTGCCTGATCGGCTTCCTCTTTTCCCTTGATTCTTTTGTGGGATAGTACCCTTATGAATATTAGTTTTCTTGCCATCTTTGATAAGATATATAAAAAATAAATGGCATATTGAGAATATACACTGGTTATTATTTTCCACAAATCGAAACGAAAATAAAATTATTAAATATAAAAACTAAAAAAAAAAAAAATTCTAACGATGGTATTCTGTTAGACATCTATTTTCCCCTTGAGAACGACCCTATCGAAGGCAACACCAAGATTAAAGTTTTCTCTTTAATCCTGGAATTTATCATAAAAAAAAGTGCACAACACTTGAGATGAATGAAAAGAGGGTATTGGGAGCCGGCTGGAGAATGTGGGAAAAAAGAAGAGCTGGAAGATAAAGGCCTTCCAGTTTTAATATCCGGCTTCAGATCATCATCCGACCCCCCTCCCCCTACTCTGTCCCTCTTTATCGGCAGCTTAGTCTTTTGTTAAAATATTATCCACCTTGTCTTTTAACTTCCCTACCAACAAAAGAAAGCAGGAAACAAGTCTTAAGGAGTATTAGCTCTTTGTAAGCTTTTTTAAATAAGGAAACCTCCTCTTAAGGGAATTTTTTTTTTTTCATTTAAGTAAAATAATCTTTTTATAATTCCTCAATGTTCAACTACTTTTTATAATTTTCCCACTTATCAGATCGAATAATATTTAGGTTGACTCTTTGGGCCTATGAATACGTATCGCTTATTCAAATCCAGCCCGGAGGACCAAATATTGTGTAGAAACTTTAGGCTACGAGTTCTTAGGCCTTACCAAAGAGGTACAGAATACTATATAATATAAGTGCAGTTACGCAGTAACTCCAACAATATAAAACCAACTTTTTGTGTTATTATTTCTGTGCTTAACACAGATGAACTAAAAATTTCAGTGTGAAAAAAATATATTGGAATGAATATGTATTCTAATGAAAAATAAATAGTTGTATGTATGTTCCTACTAAAATACATTTTATTTTCTCAATTTCTTGATACATAAAGTTGTATATATAATAAATAAGTGCTTAATATTTGATTAAATTGTTGAATTGGAATTTGCGTTCAAATTATCCGTGACCAAATTATTTTATTTTCAACTGTCTATAATGCAAGCCTAGGTATGTAGGTATAGGTATATCTAGGTATACATGATATTAGGTTTGACGAGAGCGAATCCAGATAAATCAGTCTCTGCTAGCAATTTTAGGGTACCTTACTGCTAGAGCTTATTCAAACAAAGAACAGCTTATTTCACCAACTTAGAGTTACGCGGAGAATTTCTGAGCAAATTACATAATCTGAAATAAAGATTATTAAAAAAGTGCCCAATAATCAGGTCGCATAATATTTAGTATGTATCAATCATCATTTATTAAGATCACGCCTGGAGGACCAAATATAATGTAAAATTTTTTTAGAGTGTTGGTATAAAATACATATTCAAATACCAGTGTAAAAAGTAAATAAATGAACATTTGAAGAAGACGAATAAAATTTGTTTTATCTTTTAGATAACCATTTATTTTCTAGATACAAATATGCATTAAATATTTTAGTCTCCAGTGTGAAAATTATGTGACCGGAAAGCCCATAAGTGAGAAGCCTGTTTATATTTATTTTAATTGAAAACATAAATTTTCTTATTCAAAAAGAGGAATATTTATATCTGTAAGATTTATTTTCAAGGATTTATTGAAAACCAAAATTATTGTATATTATTATTCCTATAAATAATGATTGTGTATTATTATTCCTCATATGAAACCTTCAGAAAATCTAATATTAATTACAGAAGGGTAAAGGCCAGTATGATTTAGGCCGGTAATTAATGTAATAATTGCGTCTAACATATTACAGGGATAATTAATATAATTTGAACTTTGGTAAACTGAAATAATTATCTAATTATATCCAGATCATGAAATTACAGTAAAAACTATAAAATAGAACTTCATCTATGTTGTGACTGCCCTCATAAGTTAACTTCATATTTCAACACTTCATAATTGTTTTTTCTCAACATTTTGTTATATTCATAACAAGTCATGAGACTCAACAATACAAGTCATGTGGCGTCTTTGCCGCGATATCCGTAAAAACTTCCACAGCTCACTCAGTCCCGATTTTGATACACATCCTTTGTTCCAAACGTGGGGTTGTTAAGTAAATACAGAAAATTTCTGACTTTTAAACCCTTGACAATATATCACCCCAGAAGCATATATTGTGGTTATCATTATTGACCTCAGGTTCGATAAACTCACATATTTTAAGACTATGCCAAACTAAAAGGAAATATAGAAAACACAGATTTTTTGTAAATAAATTATAAAAGGTGGGATTTAAATGACACTGTAACACTTATGTGGGTTGAGAAATATTTATTTAACTGAAATATAAAGTTATCAATGCCAACGAATCATTGCAACTTAAATATTTGAGCAGGTTACAAAAATGATAACTTTATAACACACAACCATGTTACTTGAGCTACACAGTCAAGACACCGACTAACTCGTTCAGTCATTCGCTCCTTATATATGATCGTAAATGGTCAGGTCTGGAATGTTGCAGAACAATGTGGACAGTTCTACGCCTTCGTGGACTAGGCCACGGAAAGATCTAGACCCAGTTCGTTCCAACCGCTTATTTTGTTCCAACAAACGGTATGGGAGTTTACGCCATATGTTTGTTTTATTTGCTTTAACGATTTAACGTTACAATACATTCAAGCATGCTACACTTCGGAGTATAAAAAACATATTATATACTTTAATTTATTTTAAATGAAGGCCTTATGGTTCATTTTGAATATACAAGTATTTCATTCTGAAAGTTCATAATGATTCTTGACTGTTCAAATTACATTTTTAGGAAATCGTTGATATTTCATATTTTGCAAATGACTTCCCAGTTGCATCAGATATCTAGTGACATAAAGTGAAACATACTAAACTTCACTAAGAAAATAGAAATAATTAATTTCCCCCTTTAAAATCGATTTTGAAACTACTTAGCTGGAAATAGATCAGATTCTAGCTTCCCTGAGTAAATTTAGTATAATGACTTGCAAGAAGTAAAGTTTTTAATCAACTACAAGATTTCCCACTCCGAGACAGATATGCTTTGATAACGAGGAAGGTGGGGAATATTACTGATAACTTTCAAAATTTTTAGTTGATTTTAAGTTTCGAATAGTTATAATCAGTAATTTCAACGTAATAACATGCATCTACTTTCGATGTTCACTACTGCTCTTTAAAGTGAAAAACAAAAAAAAAATAGTTTACAAATAAGATATTTTCATTCTTATTCTTTACATTAAGCTTATTCAAATTGCGTAACCCACATGGGCAGTCAACTAGTAATGAATATCGTATTATTCTATTTTAATAAATTCTAAATTTTCCCCTTTCCTTTTTTTTTCATATGCTATAATTTATAAAAAAAACCAGGTAAAATTTAAGAATTCAATTAATATTAAAATAGTTGAAAAATTACCACCTAATATCACGTGGAGTTTTATAATAAAATTTTGAATCACTTATTTTTAATATTTTTTCCGGAAGTTTTTTATTATTATTTTTAATTTAAGTTCAATGAAAATTAACAACTTCCAATAATTGTTTTGCATTTTTTATCTATTTTTCATTTTTCAACGTTACGGGGCACCCGCCCCATCTTCAGGAAACAACTAAAAATATTTATATTCATCAATCACAAATAAATAATTTTATAATATTCATATTACATTATTAATTTTCTTCTTGAAACAGTTTTTATATAATTTAATATCAATTACCTTAAAATTATTTTCTTTGCTTTACTGCATGTTGTCAATTGCATATCCTTTATGTACATGAATACTATAAAATTAATTTAAATTACTGTGATTGATGAATATAATTTTTTTTAGTTGTTTCCTGAAGATGGGGCCCCGAAACGTTGAAAAATGAAAAAAAAAATGCAAAACAATTATTGGAAGATGTTAATTTTCATTAAACTTGAAATACAAAAAAAAAAAAAAAATGTATTCGGCTTATTGTGAACAGTTTTCCAAAATGTTAGTGATGTTAAGCTGCACATTGCAGTGGCTATGCATTTCAGAGGGGCTTCTCTTTATATATGGAATCCATGAATAAGACGTGTGCGACCTATCCTCAGTCTTGTAACGACGACCTGGAATTGAGTGAATTGAGTTACACCCCAAAAAGTGTATTTTCGTTGAAAACCGGAAGTCGAAATTTTTCACGATCGCAATTCTTCCACTTATTATATATTTCATATATAGGTAAGTGAAAGTAAAAATGTGACAGTATAGTGCAGCGTTAAATCGATAAGCAAATAAAAAAAAAAAAACATATAGCATAAACTCCCAGACCGTCGGAACAAAATAAGCGGTTGGAACGAACTGTTTGTGTCTAGATCATTCCGTGATGGCGGAGAACTGCCCAAATTGTTCTGGAACATTCCAGGCCGGCCTGACTATTTACGATTATATATAAGGAGCAGTGACTGAACGAGTTAGGGTCTGGCCACACATGTTATACCGGATCCACACCGCAGCACTAATGTAGGTTATGTTCAGAATATTTTTACCTTATATATTACCTAGGTTTTACTTACATATTACCTTTAGTTATGCCTAAAGTGGCCAGTGTCTGAACAGTGAAGTTCAAGTCATATGATTGTGTGTTATAACTAAAGGCCGGATTTCGTGCAGTAAAAATTTTAAAAACGTGCAACCTTCTGCTGTGTGAAGAGGCGGTGTATAATTAAAAAATCAAATATTAATTTAACATATTTATATAATTATTGTTATATACATATGTGCTTACAAAACCAACAAAAAAAATGTTTGCTAGGAATCATAATTAAACGAAACTAATAATATATATATAGTAAAACATAAATTTTCGTAATTTTCTACTAACTATATTAATTTATCAAATAGAAATTTCTAAAATTTTATCATATTAAATTTACAATAATGTACATTTCCATATTATGCTTCGTAAATTCATCTCCAACTTTCTCGATAATATTAATCTGTGATCTCAACGTTAAGGTTTGCTCTTCAAGCTTTTTTATTTGCGAAGGTAGAACCGATAAATGGGATCTTATAAATGCTAGATCTGATGCAACAGATGTAAAATTTAAAAAAAGATTTTACTTTTTGCACAGATACTTACTGCATCATCTTCAAGAGTAGAAACAAACTCTTTAAAATTATTAAAATGATCTGAATAAAATAGGGCTGCTTCGATCCATGTTCCCCATCTAGTTATCACAGGTTCTGGGGGAAGGGAGCAGTCCATACTATTTCTATAAGCTGTAACGCGGTGAGGAGCTTTTAAATATATTTTTTCCCATTATTAACAAGTGTGTTCATATTTCGGCAAATTTCCCTAACTTTTTCAGCAACACGGTTTAAATCATGCACTACACAAGTTACATGTACCATATTTGAATAAAAAACTTTTAATGTTTCTCCAGCTTTTACCATATACGGAGCGGCATCGCTAAAAAATAAAAGGATTTTATCTTGGTAGGATGTTTGACAGAAAAAATTTGCTAACTTGTCGTTTTTGGAAGCTGCTTACATGAAATGAAGTATGGTTTGGGTTCAATCTCCAGGTGTAGGATTCCAACAATTATACTGCAAATATTAAGTCCCCGTGGGTCTGTTGTTTCATCTACCATGATGTAAATATAATTATTTTCAACTATTTTTCGTATTTCTTCAAAAGAATGTTTAAAACAATTTTTGAGGTAATTTTTTTCTTAGGGTGTTCTCGTCAGGAATGTTTTGTTTTGTGCATTTTTGCAAAAAACACTTAAAGGGCTTGGACTGCAGTTTATTGAATGGAATATTGGAAACGACCATGGTGTAACATAAATCGGTAAAAACTGTTTGTTATTGTCTAACGACGAGCAGCTTTGTTTGTTGTAATTGTTGAATTGGAGTTCGCTTGGATTTTTGTGCTGCAGTTAACTGCGTGTTTTCCCGTCTTCTTTCAATTCTGGGTATGGTTTTATCCATTTGATTTTGGAAGATTGGCTGGCTGTCACTTTAGGCCATAGGTCAATAGTGGAAATTTTTGTACTTGTTTACCGAACTAAACTCAACTTCAGAATGATATGGAAATAAAGGAGCAGGTGGGAAGGTTGAGTCAAATCCAGTTAGAACTTCTAAGAAAGTTAATACAAAGGAACGTTGTTCGACATAATACCATTTCCGTAACGAGTTCGAAGAAATATTTTGAAATCGTGAATAATTTTTTCTTTCTTAGAAAATTAGGTAGAAAAATAAATTATAAATACATACATATATCGGTATTATTTTTGGTGATTTTAAAATAAATCATAACTATTCTCTATAATAAAAATTAAAAAAAAATCAATATTTTAATGAAATATCAAAAAATGCACTTTCGTGCACTGAAACATAAAATGTGCAAATTTGTGCAGTAACCCTCAAAATGTGCAATTTCGTGCAAAATAAAACTTACATATGTTAATCAGGAAGCCTTAATTCGTGTAAATAACTTGTCCCCGATCGATTTCAAGCAACCGAAAAAAAAGTGCAATTGCACGAGAATCCGGTCTCTAGTTAAAACGTTATCAATTTTGTAACCTGCTCAAATATTTAAGTTGTAACAATTCGTTGGCATTGATAACTGTATATATCTGTTGAATAAATATTTTTTACCCACATAAGTGTTACAGTATTTATGTTGAAATAAGTTTATACAGTCGTTAGATTCTATTTGCCTGAAAGAAAAATATGAGTAAATAAGTAAACAATAAATATCTCATTACAAATAATATTTATTATGTTTGTTTAATGTAATCAGTAGCCACTATTTTGTTAAAGGCACTAAACACGAAATTTTAACCCGTCAGGATCAGGATGAAAACCTGATCAACAAAGAAATTTAAAAGTCTTGCCCTTAAAAGTAATTACTTAACTATTTTTTCACTGTGTTCCCAAACCGACATATGTTTGGGAACACGAAGATAGCGAGTTAAAAACCAGAGATTATTTAATGATACTCGGTATTAATATCCCACACTCTCCTATGGCCCGGGAAACCCTGTACAGCTTAAACTGCGAGGAAGGGGAGGCAAAAAAAAAAAAAAAAAAAAAATACGCTGATTGTGCAGCATTCCATTGTAAAGTTACTTGTTGGACGTTTAATTATAAAAATTTGTTTTTTAAAAGCTGAATTTTTCTATTAATTTTTAATTTTATCAAGTATTTGAATTAGAATATTTTTTTTGTAGTTTTGCATTTTTTTAGGATTAGGTCTTTTTTTTTAAATTAGATTAGGTGTTAAATCTGTAAGCTTTAATATGTTAAATTAGGAATTATGCCTATGAAAGGTTTTAATTCTTAAAATCACCCCGAAAAACCATTGTTATAGATATCAAACATCAGATTTAGTTTTTCTCGAAATATGAATAAGTTTACTCTCATTTTTTTTCCACTGTTAAAAAAATATAATAGCTGTTTAATGTCTGCTATGAAATGCTAAAAGGCTAAGTAATTTTTATTTCCTTTCACTTATTTAAAAAATAATAAATTTTTACAGCTGGACAAATCATCGATGAATTACTCATCAAAATAACCCAGAAAGGAGGGGTATGGTCTAAGTATTGGGAAATTTTTCTCACTCCAAAGATAACACGCCTACTTGTACCATGGGACGTGAAGCTGTTTAAGAAAATTGGAGAAAAATGTAGGGTACGCTTATTTTTCTGAACAAGGCCTATCAATTATAAAATTTGTATTATATATGTTGATGTATTGGGTAATACATATTATAGTTGAAATTTAACTTATCTTAGAGCCTGGAGATGATATTCGTAACATCGCATGACGTTAAGTTCACTGCGACGCCACTCCTCCCTCTTCCTCAGGGACTTCATACTGTCGATCTATCCGGAGAAGTGTTCTTCGCTGGCGAAGATTTGCCGAAGCCTCAGGGCAACTTACCATGGCTCATGGAGGTAGACTACTGGCTAAGGTAAAGATATTTCAGGTAATTTCATAGCAAAAAGAAATTATGTTTATTGAACAGGATTGGAAGCAGGTTACAGTATGGGTACCTATTATACCCTATACTATATACCCTGAATATAGATTTTAATGATATCAGTATAAATGATATATCGGATTTTACGACCGAAAACAAAATATTACATATTCTTATCGAATTGAAAGAAATCGTTTATGGCCGTTTCGCCAAGGGCGCCGGATTCGCGAGGCGATAAAAAGAGGTCAATTGATTTTTAAATTCTAAATATTTCAATCAGTTATGTTGTAGCACCATAAATTTCTTTCTGCAAATATTCAAGTACTGTTTAACTTGGGAACTGAGTCGATTAGTTAAGTATTTATCAAGATTCTCAATTTCATATCGCATTCATACGCTTCCAATTCCGAACTAATTGAAGGTTTAAAATAAGTATTGTTTCTGAAACATAGATTGGTGAATGACAATCTTCCATTAATTTCTTTTATTAAAACATTACATATTTAAGAATGGTCTAACTCCAACGTTTCGGACAATTCTCCTCCATCTTCAGGGCATCTTTCTATTATTTCATACATTCTTCTCCTAATATAAAATGTGTATATATAAGTCACTAACATAAATCATCTAAAATATTTGATAAAAAGTAACACATTTACAAAAATATTTGTAAATACATTTTTTTGTTGTGGCATTGGTCAATTAGCTTATTAATCTATACTTCATTCACTAGTCCATTACATCTGTAATAGGCCATATTTTTTAAAAATATTTTTCACTTTTTTTTAAGCATTAAAAATATTACCACTTTACTGGATACTTTACGTAGAGCAATTTATCGAAACGTTAGAGTTTAAATATGAACTGTTTCTCTTCTGAAGAACTATGTTTTGTTTTTTTTTTTTTTTTTTTTTGTTTCATGATCTTAAAAAAAAATCATATTAAATATAATCTCATGAATTGTAAGTAATACTTTATTCGAAATGGAACTATTAAAATTAAAAAAAAAAAACTACCAGAGAGAATTTTGAAAGGGGTACAGTCTTTCTGGAATAGAATAAAAATAAAATGAAGAAATTCAACCAGAGAACATGTTTTTTTTTTTTTTTTTTTTTTTTTTTTTTTTTTTTTTTTTTTTTTTTTTTTTTTTTTTTTTTTTGTATGAACAATAATTATTAGTGTCTATGAAGAACATTATGTAATTGGTTGTGGCTTTTAATAATCAGAAAAAAAATACACTTAAATTTTATTTCACTTTTATTATATTTAACTCCTTCGCATTTACACTCAACCTAAATCAACAAGTCAGACTGTGAGGCGTCTCAGTGAGGTTACATCTTGAAAGAGATTGCTTCGTTGAATTAAAATTCTACTGGTAAAGCGTTCGCACTTCATCCTACTGGAGGTATGAGATTCGATGCGATATTCGATGACATAACATAATAATAAATAAATAACATTAGACGTAATCAAATAACTTAATAAGAAATAACTGTCTGATGCACTTGGTCCAAAAACTCACTTGCCCAACGGGACTTGAAAAAAAGAGGAGAATGTCACCCTATAGAGTTCATGCATTGTATTCATATCTTAGCCAACCTAATAATGTTATTGTTAAAACAGGATTTTACATTACCAGAATTCCGGTATGTTGTGTTGAAACGAATTTTTTCATACTAAGTATTGTTTCAGTTATTTTTTCATACTATTTTCTGAATTTTAAATTTTAATAGAATAGGCTTTTGAACGGTAACTTTAGTATTTCTTAACACGAGATATAAGATAACAGATACCACTAAAGACAATATTCATATATGGACATGTTTATCTATTCGATGTTTATAGAAGAAACATCGAAACCCGAAAAGAAATCTTTAAATTAAAATAATATTTTTAACACTACTTTAAATATATATATATACATAAGATAAAAATAAAAATATAAAAAAATCAAATACAAAGTTCAGAAACTAGCGGGGTGAATAACCAGGAGAGTGTCGAGATTCCAGATAAATTAGACGTGTTATATCTCAGCGTAGAGAGAAACTTCTAAAGCGATTAAACTTTTTCTCTCTAACTTTTTAAAAATATATATTATCGCAAACCCACTCACATGGAACAGTTTCCACTTGCTAAATGATACCAAATACGTGTATTTACTTTTTATTTCATTTGAATGGCACTTCGAACGTGAAACCTATTTCATGAAGTGGATTCACTCGAAAGCGGGTTAATAAATTGGCAAACTCATCAAACTAATGGAGGGCCATCACTCAAATAGGAAATTTAGTTCATATTAAATACATCCTTCATCGTTGAAATCCCATCAAAAATTAGTTGTAAATGAAAATTTATTCCATTAAAATAACGACTGTGAATTGAATGAATATTTTTTTTTCTTCAAAGCCACGGTGCCAAGTAAATGCTTCTAATCTTATTCATTTTATTTCATCATAGTTGATATCATGTTGATAAATTCACTCACAGTTGATTAAATATGTTACTGACTTAAGCTGATAGATTTATGAAAAATTTGATCGAATTAAAATGTTCATGAAGTTACGAACTTTTTATCTAGGGACTATTTATAAACCATAATATTACACCAAGTTGCCTAGGAAAGAACGAATTATAAACTGTAGTATTTTTTTAGTTTATATTTATATAAAATGAAAGGAGGGATTATATTGTAACACTTATGTGGGTAACAAATGTTTATTAAACAAAAATATACAGTTATCAGTGCCAATGAATTAATAAAACTTAAACACTTGAGCAGGTTACAAAAATGATAACATTAAAACACAAAATCATATGACTTGCGCTACACAGTCAAGACACAGATTTCAACTAACTCGTTCAGTCACTGCTCCTTATATATAATCGTAAATAGTCAGGCCTGGAATATTCCAGAACAATTTGGGCAGTTCTCCGCCATCACGGAATGATCTAGACACAAACAATTCTTTCCAACCGCTTATTTTGTTCCGACAAACGGTCTGGGAATTTATGTCATATGTTTTTTTTTTAATTTATTTTATTTTTATTTGCTTATCGATTTAACGCTACACTATACGGTCATATTTTTGTCATATTGTGTGTGTGTGTGTGTGTGTGAACTGACTAGCTCAAAAACTATAAACCTTGCAAACCTATTTAGTGTACTATATGCCCGCGATGTGGCAGCAAAAATTTCATCAAAATTGCTCAAAGGGAGGGGGTACTTTACTTCATAGCTTTTTACGTTTTTTTTATTTTCTCAAAAACGGCTCTAACGATTTTGATTAAACTGAGTATTTGATGTAGTAATATGCCCGAAATATAACTGTAAAAATTTCATCAAAATGGATCAACCGGAGGGGGAACTTTGCTTAATAAATTTTGTATCATTTTCACGTGTTTTTTTATTTACTCAAAAAAGGTTTTAACGATTTTGATCAAATGTATTTGATGTATGTAAATGCCAAAGATGTGATAGCCAACATTTCATCAAAATTTGTCAAACGAATGGGGCACTTTATTTCATAACTTTTTTTCCAATTTTTGCATTTTTTTTCGATTATCTCAAAAACGGCATTAACGATTTTCATCAAATTCATCAAGTTTAATGAAAATTAGGTGTTCTTCAATGGACAGAGCATCTAATTTCGCGCAGTTAAAATGAGCTTATTTTATTTTATTTTTTTTATATCGATTATAAAACCTAGGAAGTTATTAAAATTTTGTTTGGAAACTATCACACAAATATTCCAGCGCTGGCAACTCTAAGCAGCTCCTTCAAATGAAAAAAAGTCAGATGCTAAAATTATAGATCATTGAATTATGCATAAAATCAAAGCAGTAATTATAAAAGCAGCTTGATTTTGTGTAAATGTACGATTAGAAACGTGGGGGATCGGAATGAAAGTCTATATTTTGTTTAATTATAACTAGCTGACCCGTGAAAAGCATTCGCACTCTTAAATACTTAAATCCCAATTAATTAAAGTATTTACACATCGTATATTCAGTATCGTATAGTGCGTATTTAGTGCGTCATGGGCATAGGTGAGGGTTGAAGTAAAGATTAGATGTGTTTAAATTGTAGGTTATTTAATTTTTAAAGATAAGTTTAATGTATTTACTTATTTGCATAGTATTTAGGTGTTTACAGGACCTCTTTGAACACTATGTTTGAAGCTAAGATATGTTCATCTGTGATTATTAATGGGTTTATTTACATAGACATAGATGTCACTGAAAGAGCGCACCGTGGAAAACGCCACATACTTAAATATCGGTTTCGCGGAAAGCGAGTGCGCTGATTCTATTGACTGAAATCGCAAGTTTTTGCTTGCAACTCGCAAACCAAAAATGTTCGTATCGACAAACTGAAAAAAATGACAACTTCGGAAAAGCTATGCGTCTATTTTCGTTGAGGATTGCAGTTTTTCGCTTACAACTCGCAAACGAAGTGGTTAACCGAAAAAATATATATGACCGAAAATATTCTCCTTAAAAACTCGAAAAGATTGGCATCATTTAGAAACCTCTACGACCATTTTCTCGCAAAAACAGTGGTTTTGTGCTTATAACTCGCAATCGAAGGTGAAATGAGTGAATTGTATATTTTTCCGGTGTAGCGGTTAAGGAGATCTTTAAAATGATATCTCATTCATAAATCGCAATTTGATGAAGTATTAAGGAAATTAGGGCGTACCGAAAAAAAAGACCTTGAGAAATGATATATATAAAGATATAAAAAAATAAAAATAAATAAAAAAACCATCAGTATCACTAAACCCATGAAGGGTCATGGGTTCAGCACTGTTTCTTGGTCAGCGGGCAATGATTTGACCGTGATCATGCTCAACCACTAGGTTTTTTTCCCCTAATAATAAAAATACCTTGCCTAGCCAGATTCGAACTCGAGACCTTTAGCACTGCACCTATTATTGAGCTAACCCGAACCCTTATTATAATATTATAAGGACTTAAGAATTGTCAGCAGGTAATGTTGATTTTTTTCTCACAGGCTATTATATCTTGGTCGGGCCAAATTGGTGACATTTAAATGCTAAAATATGTTGAATTTTGTAATTGTATAAAAATGGTACTTTGTAATCAACTAATCTTGTAAAGAATAATTTCTTTAAAAGAATTATAAATATAACCATTTTTTTAAACGAATAACCTTTTAGGTAGTTACATAAAATAATAGAATTAATCTCAATTTACTAAAATTAAGGCCACAGACAACTCTCAATTACATTAAAAGGGAAGGGTTGGGGTGAGTGGGAGGGCGGTTACAAAGGGAAGAAAGCGAGAAGGTGAAGGAGACCCGCGGGACCAACTCAAGTCCCAGGCCAGACCCGATGGGCTTTCACTCGGTCCCGTGGGACCAGCCTGAATCTGCCATTGAGCTTCTGTCTCAAAGATATCAAACCCCACTGGCACGGTTATTCATCCCAGGTCTGAACATGGACATTTTATACGTCAACAAGAATGATAAAAATTATAAAAATCAACTTTAATGTCTACTTACGAACGAACGATATATGCTTTAGAGAGAACCAACGATGTATGCTCTAGATTAAATAAAAAAATCTGGTGCGTGCGCGCAACACACAACTTTCACTTACCAACTTACTTAGATTAGAAATTAATGTGTTTTGTTAATTGCCACTACTCAAATTTGCACATTTTTCCTCATTCATTTCTTATTTTTGTTTTCATTTGCCCAAAAAAACGAAAAAAAAACACTAATTTCTTTTATTATTAAATAAAAGTATTTACTTGTGATAATTCGGCAATGCAAGCATACTACTCAAAGTCGTCTAATTTTAAAATTCTTTACGTACTTTTTGAATATTTCATTTAGTTACTATGAAACAAATAATTTGCATTAAATGAACAGATCGGCTTTAATTACAAACAATGATATGTCATTAAAGGCGTACTCCGCATGCGTAGGCTCAAAGTGTTTTATGAGTTGACTGAATATTTTTCTTTTTTCCTCCTCTTTATGTTTATTTGATTTTTATCATATCTCATATTTAGCCATTTCTTATTTTTAGGCGAAACGAGAGACAGATAATTTCTCCATATAAACAAATGCAAAGGTACTTTATAGGAAAACAAAAAAGGCCCCTTTCCCATTTAAGCCCCCTCAGAACATTTTAATAATAATAAAGCTTACCTGATATTAAAGAACACCTAATTTTCATTAAACGCCACGAATTTGATAAAAATCGTTAAAGCCGTTTTTGAGATAATCGAAAAAAAGGTAAAAATTGGTAAAAAGTTATTAAGTAAAGTCCCCCCTCCGGTTGATCAATTTTGACGAAATGTTGGCTATCACATCTTTGGCATATAGATACATCAAATATCCAGTTCGATCAAAATCTTTAATGCCAATTTTGAATAAATTAAAAAAAACACGTGAAAATGATATAAAATTTATTAAGTAAAGTCCCTCCTCCGGTTGATCAATTTTGATGAAATTTTTACAGTCATATTTCGGGCATATTAATACATCAAATACTCAGTTTAATCAAAATCGTTGGAGCCGTTTTTGAGAAAATCGAAAAAAACGTAAAAGTTATTAAATAAAGTACCCCTTCCCTTTGAGCAATTTTGATGACATTTTTGCTGTCACATCGCGGGCATATACATACACTAAATACTCAATTTCAGGTTCGCACGGTTTATAGTTTTTGAGCTAGTCTGTTAACACACACACAGACCATTTCGCGGGACTTGGTTATTTCGACTCAGGGGCCAAAACGTGTATTTCCGTTGAAAACCGGAAGTCGAAATTTTTCACGATCGCAATACTTCCACTTACTATATATTTCATATATAGTAAGTGAAAGAAAAACAAACGGAAACAAACAATGAATTGGAATTCTTTAATTGTCAACTAAAAAGTATTTGTTTTGTAAAATTATGTGTAAGTGCTGTTCCCTTAAAGCATCAGGAAAAAGTTTATGCTTTAACATAACTATTAGGTTTATTAAACAAGAAAGACTTTCGAAATCTATACTCCCAGTAGATAATGTCTTTAAAGATGATAATGTCTAATTTTCTAGATCACACTGAGGCGTTACATTCAACATATTCCACATAAATTTAATCTGAATATATATATATATATATATATATATATATATATATATATATATATATATATATATATATATATATATATATATATATACATATATGTATGTATATATATATGTATATATTTTTTACAGTTTTTATGTATAAAACCAATGCTTAAATATACGGGCGTAATTGATAGATTTGATTAGTGAACAATGAATTATTCTTACCTCAAATCTATAAATTTGTTTTTCTTAAAATAAAGGTTAAATCAGTTAAACATTGGTCAAACAAAATAACCTATTTCGCAATCACACTTTATTCATCATATTCTAGACATTACAATAAACAATTTTTGTTATTGTTGTGACTAAATACTGACTGAGTTTGATCGTTATTCTTAAGCTTGAAAGTTGTAATTTATTTTAAGGCTAAGTGGATTAAGTTTCTTTTTTTTTTGGATACTATGAGGAAACGATTGATTAAATGAGAGCTTCAATTTACTTGGCTTTAGGAAATCGTTTATCTTCTAGCGAGATAATCATTCTAAACACGAAGTAAATTGAATTGAGAGGTCTTCCGATACATCCCAAAAACAAGGCTTTTGGGCCCTTAAAAGTCTATCCGTTAAAAGAATTTGTGGACTTGTAAATAAAATTAATCAAATGAATCGGTTATTTCAACCAAACGAAATCAGAAATAATTTTAAACACTAAAACAATTATTTATCCAATTCAATGTACCATACTATATACCATGTTCATAAAGAAATAAATGAACTAAAAGGATGAACATTAGTTTTTCAAAAAAGAAAAAGAAAAATAGTAAAACCATTCTTTATTTTCATCTAACTCAATCTGGCATCAGGTGTAATTCTGCATTACGTGGGGTAATTCTGGGCGTGTATTTAGCCGGTTCTAATAGTGTTTTTATTCTGTGTCAGTCAGGACTTATAATCGAACTAAGAGGATTATTATATTTTTCAAATTATAATGAATATTTTATAATATTTTGATACTATTGAATGGCAATCAATGTGAAAAATTTGTATTAACAATACTAGTGGTCCATTAGAAAATTATGCAGAGAAGGGGAAATAGCAAGGGTCCCTCCACCAGAAGAGAGAATGGTGCACCCCTTCTTGAATATTATAGAACCCCCTTAAACATTAACAGAAATTATTATACATGCGCCCTGCAAAATTGAGTCGAGTTGTTAATTGTTTTCCGCCGAGTAAATAAAAGAGAAGAATGGTTAATTAATTAAATTTGCCGAATCAGTGTTTGTTCGCGGAGGAACAAAAAAAAAAAAAAAAGGTTAGCTCATTTAAAAAGGACTGCGTTTTAAGTTCTCGACGCCTATTCAGCACTAAATGTTCCCTTTCCATTTTCCTTTCCAGGAAAGCCCTTTTTAATTAAAGGACAATGGTTTGATCGTTCTTTGGAAGACTTCCTCATTCGTGTCAAACAAGACATTCATTCTCACCGAGGACGTCAATAGAGTAAGAAACTTTATATACTAGTGCGTCAGGACTCAATTATGAAGAAACAAGTAAGTTATAAAATATACTTTTGAAGAATTACCTAAGTTTACATCGCAACATCAGCGTAACGAGTTGTGTTACTTGTTGTGTGAGCTGACTAATTTTTTAAAATTCAACTCATTTGTTCTATTCAAATCGATTCATAAAGCGCCGTCATCAGGATATGCCAAATCACTGATCAAGAGTTATGAAGGGATAAAAGGCACCATGAAGTCTAGTGCTGAAGGACCTTGACTTCAGGAGAAGATATGATTTTTTCCAAAGTTTTAGCAGTAAGTATTTCAATCATCACGATGAATGCTGATCATTACTGATTGAAATGATGGATAATTCTAGTGAAAATCTCGAATTATTTTAAAGAGGAAAATAGCTAGTCTCCGAATCTGAGCATCAAAGACACACAGTATAACATTTTTATCTCTCTTACAAAATAAATAAATAAATAAATAAAAATGCTTATGTACTCTATAAAATATATCAAGGTTTATTATTTTTTTTTTGTATTTATTTATTTATTTATGTCACATGCTTTAAATTTTCTATCTGCAAAATTATTTTTTTTTTTTTTTGTAATGAGCAAATCTGTGATCTACACTTATGTGTGATAGATACATTGGCGTTAGTTATACCAATAAGTCCCTAGGCCACCGCCTCAACAATCGTCGGGGTGGATTGTGTGGATTTGTGGTGGATTTAAGTGTTTCTGCTAGTGGGTTCATGTTGAGAGTTAGTCTTTGATGGAAGTTATTGTAGTATAGTGTGGCTGTATCGATTACTGTTTGGATGTTAAGGTCCTTGTGTATTAAGTCATTAGTCACGTAGAACGGTGCATCTACTCTCATCCTTAACACTTTTGATTGAAAGGATTGGATCCTTTGGATATTTGAGGGCTTTGCAGTGCCCCATAACTATATCCCGTATGTCCAAATGGGTCTAATGAGCATGTTGTATATTGTAAGTTTGTTGGTAAGGGATAATTTAGAGCGTCTGTCAAGTAATCTTGATAACAGTCCATATCGTTTGTTTAGTTGCTTTCTGATTAGTGTGATGTGGGTTTTCCATGTCAGTCTTTTGTCCAGGTGAAGTCCCAAGTATCGTACTTCCTGGGAAGTAGGAATGGGAACATCATTGAAATAAATCTGAGGGAACAACCCCTGATTAAGAGTAAAAACTATAAATACGCTTTTTAATTCATTCATTTTTACTCTACTCTTTTTTCCCATGCAGAAATATCGTCTAAATGATTTTGGAGAGTCGAACACGCATCGTATGGGTTTTTGTGGGATGTGAGGAGTGCTGTGTCGTCTGCAAATGTAGCTAGTAAAGTGTGTTCGTGTTCGGGTAAGTCTGCAGTATACTCGTACACATTGAAAAGGAAGGGACCAAGTACGCTGCCCAGTGGAACTCCTGCTCTAATACGTTTTATGCTTGACAATTCGTCGCGTACTTTTACAGTAAAATGTCTGTCTGTAAGGTAAGAAAGTAATATTAGGTAGTAGGTAGGAGGGAGCAAAATTTTGAGCTTGGAAAGCATTCCTTCGTGCCATACCTTATCAAAGGCTTGACTAACATCTAGCAAAACACCTGGACAATAACTTTTCGATTCTAACGCGTTGGAAATGTAGTCCACCAAACGATGACATTGCTGTATGGTGCAATGATTTATTCTAAAGCCGAACTGATGATTTGGAATAGCGATAATGATTTCAATGGAATGACATAAAGGTAACATAAATTAAAATTTATACAGCGAAGAGCGAGTCGCCGCTCCGTTCGAATTTCTTAGAAAACACGGAATACTACAAATGGATACGACCTCCATGGTTCGATTCCCGGCCGTGGTTTAATCTTTTCTCTTCCATTATGAATATTAAAAAATGAAATTTATTTCTACAAATAAATTAAGAAACCCTCATTTAGGCATTATAAATATTAAATTTGGCAATATGCACCGAAATTGAAAAACATAATTGAAGCCGGCAAGAAAACTGTACACTTTACTTAAAAATATTCAAATCTATGACAAAAATATTTATTAGTTAAAATGGGCATGGTAAGAATGTCTAAGTGCTAATTGATTTTTTCAAAGACGGCGAGTAATTAAACTCTTACTTTCCGTAAATAACACTAGAACAACGTAATTTAGAGACTATTCCGAACGCTTCTTAAAATAAAACTGAATTGCTATTTT
Organism: Aelia acuminata; assembly: GCA_911387785.2. Taxonomy (NCBI): domain Eukaryota; kingdom Metazoa; phylum Arthropoda; class Insecta; order Hemiptera; family Pentatomidae; genus Aelia; species Aelia acuminata. The sequence goes on along the minus strand of OU426979.1, from coordinate 33,332,919 downwards.
TGATACTGTTGACTTTCCGAGCCATTTACTCTTAAATAGAACTCCTATAAATACCCGACAATCGATTTATCGGCAGTACGTCGATTTAGAGGCTGATAGTATTTAAAGGTCAGCTCTATCAGGTTTCTATTTCATTAAGCTTCGTCAGCAGGGGCTACGTCACCTAGAAAGATGGAAGATAGCTGTTAAATAAATTAAGAGGATGTCGAGTATTTCGGGAAATAGCTGGCTGGGAACATGTACGTGCATCTGTTTCAATGCACATCAATTCATAATTAGCAGTCTGAGCGATAAAGCACACGTAATCACTTATTTATTTTAACAAGGAATATTAGTTAAATTTTACTATGATGAAATTGCTACATTAATTATATATGTACCTCCACCTTAGCAGAATTTTTTTTTTTTTCAATTCAAATGTTTAATGAACAATTATTTGCAGTGTTACACAAGTCAACAATGCTTTAATTCTACGAATTTTTTAGAATGAATATATATAGTGAATATTCTACGAACTTCACTAAGACTTCATACATTCGATTTTAGGTATTCAATCGTAATTAACACTTGCAATTTCGCACGCCCGCTTTAACCCAGCAATAACTTTGATAAAGGAAAGGTATTTAGAATAATGTATAATGCTATTGAAGAAGCTTTTGGAGATTTAGTAACACATGGATCCTTGGAAATTATACACCTCCCACTACTGTCCCGAAAAGTAAGGTTTATAGCTCAGAGGTGTTGTAAATATTATATTAAGATTAAAATAAATTAAATTTATTTATTCTTATAAATTATTAAAAAGAATAAATCTTAAAAACCGGGGTGTGGATAAATTAATAACAAAGAAGAAAATTGTGGTCTTTTTGTTTTACGATAGGTTAACTCTTACGTTCCTTTCTATTAAATCATTTGATCAAAAATTAACAACTACATGAAGTATTATACTCATTTTTTTTTTCTAATCTTAATAATAATAGAATATTTCTAGGTTTATGACGGAATAAGTAGTGAGAAAACTTAAGGATTCTTAATATGAATGAATGTAAAGAAATATAATTATAACTATTTTATTAAATTACCACCAGAATTAAAATTTGTCTGTTGAACAATGAATTCAGCCATACAGAAAGCTTGGAATAGACATGAAATTGATACAAAATACGAGCATCATGTTAGATGGTGCTGTTTTAAGGCTGATAAATGCTATTTTGAAAGCGAGTGAATATATTTTTTAAGGTTAAATTATTAAAACTGTTAAAAAATCACTGGTTAGTAATATTTAGTCGAAAATTAGAAGGGTTTGATTATTCTATTTTTCTTGTAATAAAAACATTTATATGACGGTTTATAATGGTTCACAACAGAGTATAATCGCTTAAATTAACTGAAACTCACTTATGATATACTCTTAATTGTCTGATGATTAAGGATTTTATAGAATTGATGTTTCAGCTTCTGTGAATAATTTAAGATTTTTTTTTAACTTCAGTACTTTGCCAAAGTCAAGGGAGTTGGAAAATTACAAAAAAATCTTTATATTAAGAAATGAATTTATATTAAGAAAGAAATAAAATCAAGAAAATCCAAGACAACTGCATTTAACAAATTTGCTAGATGCGCTCCAGCGCAGGCGCAAATGAAGCAAAATATAAATTAAAAAAATATTAAGAAATAATAGAATAGATAAAATATTTTTTTAATTTTTGATACTACTATTTGTTTGAAAAAAGTAATATAGAGAAAGGATCTTCGAAGGTTCTTCTTAGTTCAGGAAAAATAGTACAAAAAACCTTTATTTAAAATATAAGCATATATTAACATATTTAAATATTATTAAGGGAAAAGTAGAGGTCTCATAAAATAATTTAGTTTAAAACAAGTATATACGTCAAATACCAATTGTTTTGAAATTACTAAAATTTAATTAATTACAAATCCCAATGAAATATATTTAATTAAACATGAATCTTATATACATATTTATACAGCACGATTCATTAACCTTCTTGTTTGAAATAAATTAAATTCATAATGTCATGATCATGGTGGTATATCAGGAATAATAATATACCTTAATCAGGTTTTTTTTTTACATATTTGGAATGTATTTTAAAATATATAGCCTGTCTGAATATTCAGCTGAAAATTAATTGAAGTAAGGTACTCATTCTATTAAATAAGTATAAGAAATGGCAGAATATAGTGAAGAAATATTTGAGTTTTGATACTAAAAGGTAGAAAAAATCTAAAATTTTGTAATAAGAAAAAATTGCCAGCTTCACTTCAAAATAATAATGTAACGTAAGACAAAAACCGTATGATTTAAAATAATTCTTAGACCTTTTGTTGGAACAGTCACCAACTCTTTTAGTACATGTTTCTGACTGTTCGAGAATCTTCTACGCTTTTCGGGAACCTTCTAGAATGTTCTAGTTCAGACTAAATATAAGGAGCGATGGACTGGAGTTGTTCTGAAGATCGAATGATATGGTTAATGTTTTGTTACTGCGTTGTTAGCAGTTGGTACTTTTGTTGAAACCTTGTTAATTATTTGAGTTTTATTGTTTGTCTGATATTGTCAACTATTATTTTTCGTAAATAAAAAATATTTAAACCCACGATAGAGTTACAATACTAATACAAATGGTATGATAAACCAAAAGCGGATCCAGCCAGTTATAAAGAGAGGGCCCACTTACGTGTTACTGTAATATAGAGTAAGGAAAAGTATTGCAATCGTGAAAAGTTTTGACTTCCAGTTTCCAACGGAACCCTACGAGCCTGAAAGCGGGTATTTGTTGTATGTATATGCCCGCGATGCGACAGCCGAAATATCATCAAAATTGGTCAAACGGAGGGGGTACATTAGTAATTAAATTTTGTCTCACAAAAATGAGACGATTTTCTCATAAACTGCTTAAAATATTTTGATCAAACGCGTCACTGTTAATAAGAACAAGTATTCTTCGATAAAAGGTAAGTTTTATAACCATGTTTGAGGGTACAGAAATGGGTAAGGGGATGTTTTTAGTTTTTCAATAAAGTACCTTTGTTATTTTTTTTTTTTATATGGAGAATTAAATGTCTCTAGCTATGCCTAAAAATAAGAAATGTCTAAATATGAAAAAATCGAGTAAACATATATAGGAGAAAAAAAGAAATTTTTTCCGACAACTCAAACACACTAAAACACATTGAGCCCAAGCATGAGCAGTATACCTTTAATGACTGACCATTGTTTATAATTAAAGACGTTCTGTTCATGCGGAGTTGTCAGCGTGTTTCCATGGTAACTAAATAAAGACTTTAACAACTAAATAGAGAGTTATAAAATGAGTATTTTGCATGCATTGTCGAATTATCACAAGTAAAGGCTTATTTATATATAAATCTGTAATGTACTTTAGAGAGTAAATAGAAACAAAAATACGTGTGGAATAATGAGTGGTTTTGGGGAATGGCATTTACATATTTATCAAAACACGCCAATTTCTAATCGAAGTAAGTTGGTAAGTGAATGTGGACTAAATTTTTGGAAGAAATTCTAAAAAAAAAAAAAAGAAATGATGGCCTGGAAAGATCCTTTTTTTTTCTTCTATTTATCCACGAATTGTATGGCGGACCCTTGCTGAGTTTGAAAGACATGACAGTTAAGTAAACCGAAGAAGAAACTTATTATCTAAAAAGGCTGATCCCTAAAAATGAAGGGCGTTGTAATTAGGAAGGGTTAGCTAGGGGGAGGGGGTAGGGACAGGAGTCGGATATTAATGGAAGGGTGGCCGGCAGTCGGTCATTACCAAGCCCCAACCTTTGTCTCCATCAGTCACTCCTCTAATTTGTGTTTCTTGTGGCCTCTGGGGGCTCAGCCCCCCCAAGCTCCCTCCCCCCGCTATAATAACAAGTTCAATCGTAACAAGCAATTAGGCCGCTGTTCTTCTCCACCTTACCTCCTCAGGATTAGGAATGTTCTCAGTCCTCAAAGTTTGTTCTCCTCGTCTTAGCTAAAATAGGGCACCATTAGCCACGGAACTTTGGACTATTTTTTTCTTTCAAGAATGCTAAAGTCTAAACCCCTCCAACCTACCTCCAAACCAAAGTGCGAAATACCCTCCTGAACTAGTGATGGGGATCCAAATCTGTGCCTCTCCTCACTTAAATAAATAAATAGTCGGTAATAACGTGGGTGAGTCAAATATAAAACGGACTCCCATTATAAATGCTAAAATATTGAAAAGGAGCGGATGGGTAAAGGGGGGATAGATGAGAAGGGAGAGGGGTGATGGGAGGGGGGCCGATAGCTCCTACGGTCCGGCCTCGGTTCTGTCTGTGCACCCATGTCTGACACGGTCACACCTGCTGGCACAATAGGCGTCTACGGACAAGTGTGACTGGCAGACAAGAAAATTAGCGTCATTCATGATTTCATTGAATGTGATCGTCGCCTGACAGCTGCTAGATAGCGCTAAAGCAGCCTACAGAAACAAAATACGCAACAAGTCGGTTAGAAACGCCATGTTGTTGCACGACAATGCCAGGGATCTCACTGCCGCACTGACTAAATAAAAATTGAACTAATTACACTGGGAAACATTTGAACACCCTTCCTACAGCCCAGACTTGTCCCCATGTGACTTCCATCTCTATGGGCCTTTGAAGAAAGCACTTGGCGGAGATCATTTTGAAAGCAATGGCAGTGTAGACGAGTTTATGCGCAATTGGTTCACGGCACGTCCTCAAAATTTTTATTAAGAGGGGATCCAGAAGCTTTCCACCTGATGGGAAATGCGTAAACGTGGAAGGTGGCTATAAAGAAAAACTATAAAATATTTTTGAAATTTAATTTTAAACAAATAAATAATTCTGGAAAAAGTCCGGCTTATATTTGACTCGCCCTCGTATATTTCTAAAAGGTTTGAGGTTCATTCTGGTTTGAAACAGGGAAATTCGCTGTCTTCTGTGTTTTTTAATATCGCTCTATAATATTTCATTAGGGAGGTGATAAGTACAGGAGAATTCAGATTAACCGGTAAATGTAAAAAAATTTATTGCCATGCGTCGGTTATGGACGGCTTCTCAAAATTTCGAATCTTAGTAACGAACGAATTCCTAAAATATTGATAAATGCTTTGCCGACTAGAAAACGTCCGAGGTGTAGGCCTAGACGAAGGTGGGGGGATAAGTTGGGGCTGATCTTGTGGAGTTGGGATTGGACGGGGGAGTTGGATGGGGGTGTGTAGGTAGGAGAAAAATATTTTCTCATGGTATAGATACATATAATTAAAATTAAAATATATATATATATATATATATATATATATATATATATTTATATAAAGGAGAGAGGGAGATCAAATTGAAGCAGTTTGCTCAAAAGGAGGGGGACCCGAAAAGATTATAGCCCTAGCGAGATGGGAGATGAAGGGCAGCTTTTTAAAAGGGCTGATCCGGAGGGGGGGGGTGGCAAGGAGGGGGGTTGTGAGGGGGGCCGCAGGATGTTATCCTTTATCGGGGAAGGGTCCTTGCCATCTTTTCCTTCTCCAGCCTATTTCCTAGCCATCCTAAGAAATCCTCACAACTAGGGTCACTGCACGTCTTTTACCCGATTGTGAAAATATTATATTGTAACACTTGTATGGGTTAAGAAATATTTATTCAAGAAAAATATACAATTATTAATGCCAAAAGAATTAATACAACTCAAATATCCGAACAGGTTACATAAATTATAACTTCATAGCTCACAAATCATATGGCTTGAGCTTCACAGTCAAGACACAGACTAATACTAATTCCTTATATAGAGTCGTAAAAGGAATGGTCTGGAATGGTCTAGACCCCCGTGGAATCATCCAGGCCTTGAACTATTCCTCTGACGGTCCGTAGTTCGTTCCAACAAAAGGTCTGGGATTTCAAACCGTATGTTTTTTATTTATTTATCGATTTAACGTTACAATAAATATCTTTTTTATATTTCATTGCTGAAGCTAATAATTACAATTCTATTTTTTCACTACAGCTTTAACTAAATAAGGAATAGATATACGTATCAGAAGTTAAAAAGGTGTGTAATAAGAATAGTAATAAAAATAAAAATATTTGGATAAAAAAGGGAATTCCAGTAATTCAGTATATCTAGTAATAATGAGGACGGGATGACCACAGTACACCGTCAGAAGTTGCTATCTGTTATTATTTCAATTATTATCATTATATTGAATATGATGTTTAATTGAAACCGATATGGACTGACGGCATTAAACTGTGCGGTTCAGGTAAAAAAAAAAAAAAAAAATTAAAAAAATTCAATCCTTTGAGTCGAAGGCGTTACGGAAAATAGTAGATGCATCATTTTATACCAGGAATGACATAATTCATACTGACTTAAACATCCAAAAAAAAAATAGCAGCAAAAGAAAATTACACCACCTTTCACCAAAGACTTAACGTTAATAATTAATAATAATAATAATATAACATTATCCTCTTACAGATAATTTGAAACGTTTAAACAACCCGTACAGCACACCCCGACGACTTCGAAGGCGGTGGCCAAAGTAAGCTAACCATCACTCCTCTAGGGATCGCTGTAGAAGCAGCCCTCAATATTTACTTATTGAAAAGCTTTTTGCTGATTGCAAATTTTAATAATGTTATGTGGCTATTTATTGTTAATAAATAAATAAATTTTTATTATTAATATTGAGGAAAAAAATAACATAATCAGTTTTGATTTAAGCTGGAATATGACATCATATATTTTGAAACATTGTGAAAACATAGCATTTTGAAGTCTAATTTAGAGTTTTTCAAAACTAATTGGGGTAGTTCAAATCAATTTAGATCTTCAATCTAATCAATCTAGACCAAACCATAATTCGGATTTTTTTCAAACCAGGTTCATGATTTTCCATTTCAAATTAAGATTTTTATATTTCAATTTCCGAATTTTTATAGCACTATATTATACATAGTAGGAAACACTTCAAAGGAATTCAAAAATAACGGGAATGGACTTGGAAGCAGTCTGAATATTTCTAATTCCATCGGGCTGATCGTAGCTGGAAGGCTAAATAATTAGACTGCAATGGACTATGAAGCAGTTTAAAAATTGCTTATTCCGCAAGGGTTATCGTATTACAATAATTAAATCACAAAAAGAAAAAATCTGGTGCGTGCGCGCAACACACAACTTTCACTTACCAACTTACTTAGATTAGAAATTGACGTGTTTTGCTAAATATCATTTCCCAAAGTCACACATTTTTCTACATTCATATCTTATTTTTGTTAATCGTTAAAGCCGTTTTTGAGTAAATAAAAAAACCCCGTGAAAATGATACAAAATTTATTAAGTAAAATCCCCCGTCCCGTAGATCAATTTTGATGAAATTTTTACAGGCATATCTCGGGCATATAAATACATCAAATACCAAGTTTGATCAAAATCGTTAAAACCGTTTTTGAGTAAATAAAAAAAACACGTGAAAATGATACAAAATTTATTAAGTAAAGTCCCCCCTCCCGTAGATCAATTTTGATGAAATTTTTACAGTCATATCTCGGGCATATAAATACATCAAATACCAAGTTAGATCAAAATCGTTAAAACCGTTTTTGAGTAAATAAAAAAAGCACGTGAAAATGATACAAAATTTAATAAGTAAAGTCCCCCCTCCGGTTGATCAATTGTGATGAAATGTTGGTTATCACATCTCTGGCATATAAATACATCAAATACCAAGTTTGATCAAAATCGTTAAAACAGTTTTTGAGTAAATAAAAAAAACATGTGAAAATGATACAAACTTTATTAAGTAAAGTCCCCCCTCCAGTTGATCAATTTTGATGAAATTTTTACAGTCATATTTCAGGCATGTAAATAGATCAAATACTCAGTTTAATCAAAATCGTTAGAGCCGTTTTTGAGAAAATCGAAAAAAACTTAAAAAGTTATTAAATAAAGTACCCCCTCCCTTTGAGCAAATTTGATAAAATTTTTGCTGTCACATCGCGGCATATAAATACTCTAAATACCCAATTTCAGGTTCGCACGGTTTATAGTTTTTGAGCTAGTCTGTTCACACACACAGACACACAGACACACACACAGACCATTTCGCGGGACTTGGTTATTTTGACTCAGGGGACCCCAAAACGTGTATTTCCGTTGAAAACCGGAAGTCGAAAATTTTCACGATCGCAATACTTCCACTTACTATATATTTCATATATAGGTAAGTGAAAGTAAAAAAAGTAATGAATTTCAAGTCTACTCTTAGCTTGAAGGGTATATCCACGCTAAATAATTCCAGGGATTAACGAACGATCTTCTCTTTAGTTATTTTTTTATTTTTTCTGACACAAACCACCTTCCCTCCTGTAGTTAAAAGTATATTTAAATTTCCTAAATCATCTAGAAATTTAATAAGCAATTCGAATTGGATTACCTTGTGAGATCATAATATTTTGTAAGCCAGGAACTAAAGAGGAATGAACTAGTGGTTGTTAACCCCTAACAACGAAGATTTGGACAGGCCCCAAGACAGAACCCCCCAAAGCTTAGTCTGATACTGTTAGTGACACACCCTTCCACAAAGCCGCTAAGCAAACCAACTTATTTTAATCTTGCTTTTCCTTAAGCATATGTACTTGCTGGATGGGGCTCTTCTTCCTATATAGCCCTTATTCCTCGGTCCTGACCTTCTATCTAAACAAGTCAAAGATTGTAAAAGACAAAAGATTATGAACAATTCTTTTTTTACTTATTGAACCAGAAATTCCAAAACGCGTTTAGAAAAAAAGAAGAAGAATATTGTGGTATATATAAGTGTTTTTTAGTGTTAGGAAAACGCAAATCTCTTAGAAAATTCATAGTACCTAAGAGTGTAAGCTTGATATTCGCATTATCTGCTTGTAATTAATAAATTATAAGCTAGAGAAAGAAACATATGCTGAAGAAATCAAAAACTATAAACAGTCTTTGTGAACACAACATCCTCTCATGGCACATCAGTGTGGGGGGGGGGGGGGGAGAACAATTCGGCATTATTCCACAACACACACCCTGACCTCAATAACTCAATTACATTTATTATTTCGTGTTTTTAAAAACCGAGATTTTTTAGTTTTAATATATATATTTCATATTAAAAAGGGTTGATGGCAAATAATGTAGAGAAAGGTCCTCAGAGCATCCGATCTGAAAAGTTTTGGGTTTGAATCCTACCCGGGTCAGCAAAAATAAGTTGGACTGATCCCTGTAGCGAAAAACAACGATGTTTCGTGCTTCTTTCACCTATTTATTCACTAAAATTAAATCCAATGCTTTCATTGCAAGAGAATTTGTAACCAATGGCTTTATAGTATGTCGGATTTAAGAAGAGGACCTCAGTTGCCGTTTTGGCATACTCCTAGTGTCTATAGTTCAAAGCCACTTGTTTTTCATTTCGGTACTAGTTCACTTATATTACTTCTGGAAAAGGTCAACAACACACCCCGTTTAGTATGACCCCGATCTTTTCCGAAATTCATGGATTTAATGATCGCGACAAGAGTTTATATTACGGTAAACTCCCGAAATAGGCCAAGTTCAGAAATAAAATAGGGAAAGCATTACTGTAATTTCTTCTTCTATTCCAAATTTGAAAAAAAGATAACCCGTGACTTAAAACTTTAATATCATTGGTAATTTTCCAACTAACCTATTCAACCACTTCTTTCGAATTCACAGCAGAAATTTCAATAACTACATGTCATACATGTTTTTAAAGAATTGAGATTTGGCTACCTTGTGAATGGAATTGTTATTAAATGGCCAACAATAAACAAATGGCATTGAATCGTCGAAAAAAGCTAATCGAGTGCTTTCAGTTTTCTGCCTTTATAATTTTTTTGTTTTGGAAATAAAGGATTTATTTTTTTGGGCGGGGGGATTTCATCTTTCAACTTGTAAGATTGCGAAATCAACTTATGACTTTTGGCTATTTTTATTAAGATATATTTGTACAAAAAAAGAGGCAGGTAGATTAATTATAAGGATATTGAAATCATATTTAAAAAGATGTTTTTTATAATTGTATAAGCTTAAATTAAATTAAGTAAAGTTCATAAATCTAATTCTGATCGTTTTATTCTGTTAGCGTTTTATTCTGATAGCATAGGTCATAATTCATAATTGAGTTAGCCGGATGGTGATTTATTATAATTTTCCCCGCAATATACGAAAGAACGATAACACTGCCTCAATAGCAGGGAAATGGAATTTCGGGATTAAGTGTTGGTAAGTTATTAGCGGATCACTAAATTGTTAGGAGTGGAGCGGTATATGTTCTGGAGGCACGGTAGGTGGGACTGGTGGAATCGTTTTAATTAATGCTACAATTCCATTTGTAACTAATAGGATGGCATTATACACCTATATTTATGCTTCAGGTTCGTGAGGAAAATGAATTATTGCAACCAAAAAACATAGATAATAATTACATATACGGCTCTTGAAATTCAATTATTTTTTTTCTAACGCTACTATACTCTGTCGAGTTATTGAAAAAAAATAGTCAAATGAAAAGTTCTTTAAACGCTTTGATGTAGGTAAATGTTTGTTTCATATTTTCATTTGCACCTGTGGCAACTAAAATGAGATATAAACTTCTATTATTTTGGCATTTTTAGGCTTGAAGGAAGATAGTGCCCAGCAGCTCATCATCGCGGTCTTGTTTCAGGAGAGGCGGTCTCTCATCCGACTCCTTTTCAGTTGCCTCATATAAGGCATACAAGTTTTTACCATGCCGTTAATAAGTCTGTTGTTATCTCCGTGTAATTTGATATGAAATCCAAAATAGAGGGTTCTTATATAGTTGGTAATTGTAAGTCGGTATGTAGTGTTTGTAACTAATGTACATAGTTTTAACCATGTTTTTAATAATGTTTTCTTTATTTTCCAAAAACCGAATCAAAAGACTTATATTTATATTACTTCCTATAGGATAAATTGTTCAATTAAATTAGTTTTAGATTTTTTATTTCAGTATTTTTATTCGTTTCTTGAGCTAGGCACATTATAATCTAGCACTATTTTAAATCATACTTGCATTTATAATAAATGTTTCAGAATTTGTGCTACTGAAAATGCAAAGTTGAGAACTTTGGCTCACTTTTATGAAACAAATTTATTCATAATGAAATTTATTCATATCAAATTTCGTTTTAAAAAACTAGAAATGTCAACATATGAAAGTTAAAATATAAGAATGAACTTCTGCTAAGGGCAAATTCTCTGGGTTTGTGAATTTGAGTATTTAAAGAAGGTGTTAATTTATTAAATTATGAATTGGTTAAAAGTGAGTAAACACCTTCCTTCACCAAAAGCATCCATTATAATCCAGATAATTTTTTTTTATAAGGGGCTTTTAGGAAATAATATCCTCCATTTAAAATTGTTCGATTATTTAAAAAGAATAGTCTTTCGAATTCTTTATAAAAGTATTTCTGCCTACAAAAAAACCCTGCGGTCGAATTTTAGCTTATTTTATTTAAGTCACCAGCATGAGCTGCCGAAACGATGTAAGTTCACAATCCATTTTTGAAGATCTTCGATAATGCAATGCGAAAGTACAATTAATATTAATTATATTATGTTAATATTATAATATCAATACATAGTAAAAGTGTGTTATTATCGGAAAGTCGTACATAAAAACAAAACATAATCACCTATTAATAGTCAGTGAGATTAACGAATAATTAATAAGTAGGGTTGACTCATTCTTGGTATCGGTACTATTTGTATATAGCAGAGCAAAATAACTATCTTACAAACACTTATAGCCTAAATGATGTAGTTTTTAGTTATGTAATCATTGGTTACTAAAATTTAATTTAAAAAGATGTAGTTGGGCAATTCAACGTCAAATGAACACAAAAATATATCATTTTGAACCTCACCATTTCAGATTTTCTTGAAACTTGGTATATGTGTACTACTTGTATTTACTAGAAAAATTGTGAAATATTACTGAGATATGTCAACCCGTTTTTGAATTATTGGTCTCTAAAGCCCTTAAAAATAGGTCCAGAAACAGAAAAAAATCATGATTAAAAACAGATATAGATTTTTTCCAAATTCGACTAGGACTATTAGATTGGTGGTGGCGCATTCGAGCGCTGTTAAACATGCCGGTTCATATGATATACAACAATGTATAGGTTGGTACTAAAGAAATTTTTTTAAAACTAAATGTAAAATTTTAATTTCAATTTTCTCAAAAAAGGCATTTTCTAAAAACTTTATATTTTTTTGAAAAATAGTTAGTATTATTTCTATTCATACAACAACAATATGAAAGTGGGATCAAAATTTCTTCATTACTAAAAAAATTGAAAACTATTAATACAATTTCATTAATCTAGCATTTTATGATTAAAAATAGCTGCAGATGTTTTCCAAATTTGCCTTGGAGTAAGAGATTGGTGTCATTTGACAGCACATTCCATGCCATCTCATATTATAAACAAAAATGTATAGGTTGGTGCTAAAGCAATTTTCATAAAACCAAGTTTAAAAATGTAATGTAAATTTTCTGTAAAAGGGATTTGTTTATATATTTTTATTAAAAAATATGTCATACTGCCTATACCTATACATTGTTGTATATCATATGAAACTGCATGGAATGCGCTTTCAAACGACACCAATCTCATAGTCCTAGTCAAATTTGGAAAACATCTACAGCTATTTTTAATCATGATTTTTTCTGTTTCTGGACCTATTTTTTAGGGCTTTAGAGACCAATAATTCAAAAATGGGTAGACATATCTCAGTAATATTTCAGAATTGTTCTAGTAGATACAAGTAGTACACATATACCAAATTTCAAGATAATCCGAAATGGTGAGGCTCAAGCCTGTTTTGAATTGACGTGGATTTTTGTTATATTTCTTTCTTTTATTGGATCTATTAATTATTAATAAATTTTTGTTCAATATTGTTTCAAAAATTAATACATGGTAACTGAATAATTATAAAAATAAAGAAATAAAGGCATTAGTTCCCCTACTTTACTTCTGGGCGAGACCGTTTATTGTGGTCCCCATCCAGAGTTGGGCACTATCCGAGTAAAAAAGTACTAGTTTCGGATACTAGATACTTAGTTACAGATACTTTTTTACTCGGATACTGTACTCGAATCCCTCCAAAATTTTCAAATGTATCCGAGTACTTCTCGTATCTGTCAGATTCGGATACAGTGACTACTCGTATCTGTCCGGACAGATACCCGAGTATCTGTGAGTACTTCGGTATTTAGTTATTTTTTTCCGGATACTATTTCGGATATTTCTACTTCTGGGGCTGGGTTGTTAACAATTCCATTATTATTCTAATATTCTATTAAAATTATAAACAAATTATTAGTATTAAGCCGTCAACATTTTATCGCTTCGAAATAAGGGTGCAATATCCAAAGCGTTAATTTTGACAAAAAGTAATAATTTAAAAAAAATATATAGGAATATTCCATTGTGAAAATTATTTACTTTTTTTATCTTTTCGGATTTTTAAAATTGTAAACTACTGTGATGATAATAGTGGCTTATAATTGGAAAATACTACCGACTTTAAAATTCGATGCTGGTGGGGGGGGACATTTTATTAACTTTCCGTTTTCTTCGAGATGAGTCTTTATGGTAACGGCAGATTTTGAAAATAGTAACATTTTTAAAATTTGGTTGGGGAGGGCGTTACTACGATTTTTTTTTTAACTTCTGATTAATTTGTTATGAGTGTCAGTCTCTATTTTTACGTGTTCGTAGATTTTGAAAAAGTATTAATTAGCAAAAATAATTATTACTATCGATGCTAATTATTTATATCGGACTTAAAAAGCATACTACCAAGCATTATTTCTTGGGACGAAGAGGACTTATTGTCCAGTCCATGTATTTTTGTTGCTCCAAAATAACTTCCTGTATGATCATTGATTAGTCAATGTGAATAAATAAATGTAATGTTTTAAGCAAATTCTTTGTAGTATTGAAGTCACCTTTTAAAAGTTATTTTTTTATTGATTCGCCAGATTTTTCTAGAATTTACGTTTAAAATGTTTAATTAATTATAAGTACTTCTTTGAGTAGATTTAATGTAAAAATTTTCATTCTGTCATAAAAAGAAATATTGTTCTAAAAATATTAAAAAACAAAAACAAACTATTTTATTATGAAATGTGAAAAACCGGAATCATATAAATAATGCCCAGGTCTGCTTGTGTGTACTCTCAGTTTTATCTAATTATTGAGTCCAGATATGAACAATTTGTATACTGTACCATCTATTGTATATTGCTAGTTTTACAATTCCTTATCTTAAGTTTACACCTGATCGTTGTGTACCCTTTCACTTCAAAAGGGTTGGGTTTCCCCGCAGTAAACCCTTTGAAGTCGGCAAATTAACCTGTCCTACCTCTACCCTTAAAATTTTGCCCTAGTCTCTGCAACACTCTTTACTCAGAAATGAAAACAGGAGTTTTTTTATCATTGAAATATTCATTTTTAATTTCAATATCTTTTATATGACTATCTTTGTAAAGTACCCATGTCAATGCTAACACACCATCAGTTTGATGAGGTTTCCATTATTTTGTTACTTCTTGTTGTTACCAGCCTATGCGACAATGACAAAGATTCCTTAGTCATTTTTGAGTTAAAAAGATAAAAAGTTGAATAAATTATTAAAATGTAATAAATGTTTTTCCATATAATTTAATTGATTTGTAAAAAAATTGAAATAGTTTGTGAATTGCATTTTATTATCTCAAATAAACTGTTCCTGATTCTTTTTGATTTATAGCGTCTCTATTTTAGATAGGAATGTTTCAATTCATATCTACTCTTATTGTGTGTTTCTTTATATTTTGATTATAATAAAACATACTATAATAAAATTTATGTGCAACTAATATAGACCCTCACAACGAAATAATCAGAAGTTAAAAAAAATTGCGTAGTAGCCCCGCACCAAATTTTAAAATTGTAAATATTTTCGAAATCTGCTCCCCCAATATCTTAAACGCTCATCCCGAAGAAATCCTCCCTCGCTGCATCGAATTTTAAAATTGATTCCATTCACCAAATCCATACCCGTATGAGCCCTCATTTAGTGTATATTAACAAAAATATAAATTCTATTCGTATTAATTTTAGAAGTTACAATTTTCTCTTAAAGGTGGACCCCCCACAATATAGTAATTTAAAAATTATTTCTATTTTCAAAAGTTAAGCCAGCCTAAACATAATTATGCTTCTTTATTGTGAAGAAATAGAAAAAAAAAATTTCCGTTTGAATATTATTAATTTTAAATAATTACAATTTTAAAAGTATGATTATTTTTAAAATTTTCGATAGGATCCTTATTTCGAAAACATAAAATGTTGACTGCCTAATAATAATAAAAAAGTTTAATAACAACATTTTAAATATTCCTAACCTCAGAAGTAGAAGTATCCGTAAAACATTAATACTTTTTCAAAATCTACGAACGCGTAAACATAGATATAGACAGACAATCATAACAAATTAATCAGAAGTTAAAAAAAAAATCGTAGAAACGCTCTCCCCAACCAAATTTTAAAAATGTTACTATTTTCAAAATCTGCCGTTACCATAAAGACTCTTCTCGAAGAAAACGGAAAGTTAATAAAATGTCCCCCCCCCCACCAGCATCGAATTTTAAAATCGGTAGTATTTTCCAATTATAAGCCACTATTATCATCACAGTAGTTTACAATTTTAAAAATCTGAAAAAATAAAAAAAGAAAATAATTTTATATTCCTATCGTTTTTTTTTTAAATTATTATTTTTTGTTAAAATTAACGCTTTGGATATTGCACCCTTATTTCGAAGCGATAAAATATTGTCGGCTTAATACTAATAATTTGTTTATAATTTTAATAGAATATTAGAATAATAATGGAATTGTAAACAACCCAGCCCCAGAAGTAGAAATATCCGAAATAGTATCCGGAAAAAAATAACTAAATACCGAAGTACTCACAGATACTCGGGTATCTGTCCGGACAGATACGAGTAGTCACTGTATCCGAAGCTGACAGATACGAGAAGTACTCGGATCCTTCGGAATCCGTCCGTACGGATACGGATACTATCTGCTCTCATGAGTACTTTCCACAGCTACAGTATCCGATATCTGTATCTGCAGATACAATTTGCCCATCTCTGTCCCCATCTCAACTTCTCAACTTAAAAGGACAAGTTTTTTTTTTCATAGCCCATTATGATTATATATTGTCTTGAGTCAATTTATCTGCTACTTGAATAATAAGACTTTTACTGCATTTATGCATTTTTAGGTGTATTGAAAAAATGTAATTTTGTGGTATGAGTGTTCTGTTAAGTTATTGGTGATGGGGCTCACCTCGGGAATTTCTTTGAATTTATATAGGGTATTTGAATTTCATTATTACATTCCTAATAATTAGTACCTGCCATGAATAATATGGTGTTATAAAAATTCTTAAATTGATTTTTTGATTGTTTATGTAATTTAATGACACTAAGTAAGGCTACTCGGATGATGCTACCTCCATTTAACGTTCTATCCTAGGGACGGCATAACACAGGTGACTCCGATTTTGTGAAATCATAATTTTAAATGGGAAGTCCTTAATTTAGTTACGAAAAAACCTAATTTGTAAAGTTATCAATTACACTTGTACTGAGTAGCAAGCAAGAGTCGAAAGCTGGTATAAATTAATGCTAATAAAGCATCTTTTAAACTGAATGGAATGCATGTTCCATTATAATATGATTGTATAACCTCCTTAAACAGGGCACGACTAGAAATAGGATAAGGGAAGTGTTATGGATATTAGTGTAAAAAAAGAAAAATAATCTTAGACTACTAAAGTAAATTTTTAAAAATGGGTGGGGGAAGTAAAACCGCAAGAAGTTGGAATAACCATAGTCAAACGATGCAAGTTCATAGTTCATAGCCTCAAGGGTGATGAATATATTTTAAAATGAGATTAATTCTATTCAATATTAGAAGTGAGGTGGGGGTGCTTAAGGACGAGGCAAGTTATGCAATTAAGAAGTTAAAATTAATTTAAATCCGCTGGCCCACCAGCCCATTTAAGACCATGGCTTACCTAATTGGTTCAAAGGCTAGAAGTTAGGATAACTATAATAAACTTTAACATGGGCTTACTTCTTCTAGTTATCATGTATCATAATAAAACAAATCCACCTAATTCTTTACTACAAATATACTCCAGGGATCTCGATTAACTGCCTAATAAGGAAGGGGATAAATGAAAGACTTTTTTTGTATTTAAAAATGATCGAATCATAAAAAATAAAGAGAAAAAACATAATTACATCGGTTTGAACTATTAAACTAACATAATTTGGCCTTGATAAATGGGAAGGAAAAAAAAAAAGAAAACCACACAAATTCAAATACATTTTTATGACAAAACGTTCATAAATACATTTTTATGACAAAACGTACAAATACATTTTTATGACACAACTCTCTATGATGGTGTCGAAATACCCATTGATAATTTATTAAACATTATCAATTAAAAAATTTATTGTTTTTGTATTTTTTTTTTTTAAACATCTTTTAGCGCGTCTCGGAAGAAAAGTTTATTCACTGCTTTTCTCAGGATTGTTCCAACACGATTTATTATTTTCAACATTCTATCAAATGAGTCCGCAATATATTTCATTACATTTATATCATGTTTAAACGAAAATAGAAACGCTTGTCGTTCAGAGGTCTCAATCAATCGTATCAGCAGATAAGTTCTTCGTCAATATCATTACTGCTAGGATATGGTGGGATGATCTTAACTGGTTACCGGTTTATCTGACTTATCTAATAAATTTTAACGATTTTCGTTTTCGAGTGATTTAATAATTATAATAAAGTCTTAATTATTTTTTTCCGGGCACTAGTCCCTTAGGAACAAAATTATACAGAAAAATATAACAGGTTTAAGAGCCTTACAGTAGGTTAAAAAATTAAGCAAATTGAAATGAAAGAAAAAAGCTGAGAAAATAATGATATATAATAAAAAAAAATCTGCTTGTGATGGAAAAATTAAAAATAAGTATGACTGTGCAGTTTATAATATATACCTACACTTATTTACAATTAAAATAAACACAACTTACTAAACCTTAATAAACAAACAAAAGCCTTCACCGGTTTAAAATTAAATTAGAGAATTTGTAGAGACCATTTACAATTGTTCGGGAAACTGGATAGATGAGTGGTGATTTAACAGGCGGGATTTAAAGGTAGGGAGAGTGTTCGATTGACGGATAAAAAGGGGAATAGAGTTCCATATAGGATTAATACTTATGTAATATATGTAAATATTATTATAGATATACGTAGTTAATAGTTAATTATATATCAACTCATTGCAGGACTATATGATTTTAAAGAAATTCAAAAAAACTTGTTCGTAAGTCAAAATGAAGTTAAAGGAGCTTAATTAAGTTTAACCACGCATACAATCTTTTAGTATATATATAGGGTGAGGGTAGTTGTAAACTTTTTAGCAGTCATCTACTAAATTTGAATCACATCCTATTTTCCATAGGTTAAATTGGAGTTGAAGGGTATTTATCTCTTTAAAATGTTATTAAGTTTAGGAGGGTCGATTCGTAACTTTTTATACAATTTTTATTCGATTCCGACCAAATTTTAAAAACTATTTGTTTACAGGTCAAACGGTAATCATCATCATCATTATTATTATTAGAATAATAAGAAAAATAAAGATAATAAAATTGCATTACATAAATCCATTTGAGAACCTTCGGTATAAACTTTTAACAAAATTTTATCATCAGCCGGCGAATATTTCTTAACTCAAGGTGATATATATATATATATATATATATATATATATTTTTTTTTAAAGCATTTAATGGGAAAAAAACAAAAAGGATGTGTAGAAAATATAAAATATTCTCATAATAATACTATCATAAAACACTATTTACATTTTGAAAACACTACTTACAATTGTTAAGTCGAAGCTATTAATTGGACGAATCTTACCTGTAAAATAAAAAAAGAATCATTATAGTATGTAGGAACACATGTTTACATATAATACCTATAAGAACACATGTTTACATTTACGTTACGAAATATATAAAGTTTTGACGAAATATTTATTTTATCCGTTTTAAAAGCATTTTACAAATGGAACTTTTCTTGCCCTCCCTCTAAGAGTATGAATGAGTCTTTAATCTACCTATAATGGAAAAAAATTCTATGTATTTTTCATGTTTAGTCAAAATGAATGGATAAATGCATTCAATGTGTTTGATTTTGGTTAAGCTAACGAAGGATATTTCATTTCAGTTCATTCATTAAGATTTCAATTACAGTTTTAATAATGTAAGGACCATATTATCTAAATTTGGGATTAGCAGAAGCAGAATGAGGTCAGATAAAAATAAGTTGCCATTTTATATAGATGATACCACAAAAAATAAATAAATAAGAGATTTAGAAAATTTCAGGTAGAAAAATATACAGTAAAAATATATTCTGAATTAATATATCCATGTATAGAGGTGTAAAAGCATGCAATTTACAATATGTATAATATATTTGAGCTAAGTATAGATACCAATTAAAGTTCTCATTAGCGGTTATTTAACTAATAAATATAATCAAAAGATTATAACACATAATGCCTAAACTGATCTAAATTATTAACTTTTCCAATTAATTTTTGCTTTGGTAAGTCGATGTATGCTTGAAATTACGTTCTAGAAAAACCAGTATCTATTTTTCCTTAATCATTATGTAAGCACAGAAAATCTATTAACATTTCATGCTAAAACTATTATGTATCATAGAACGAAAAAAAAAGTAAAAAATAAAATCTATTCTATTTCAACTTACGTTACACAATTCATTATTACTCCACAATAATGATTACTATTTTTAATTACATTATGATTTTTTTTATTAAAAATAACAACGTAGATACACAGTTTGTGGACGATATATTTATTTAGTTGCCTTTACCCAAGATTGCCAAAAAATTACTATTTCCATTAAATAAATTCTAAGAAACAAAATAATTTCATTTTGATCTTCTAAGAAACTTTCTAAGATTGACCCTCCTGTGGCAAACCCAGCCTCTAAAATGTGAGCACTTTTAATTGAAAAGTTAAAGGGGAAACATCTGGGGATTGAGCGAGATGATGGTCAAATCACCGGCTTGCACGAGCGCTGACCAAGAACTGTACTTCCTTAAATAGCACTGCACCCAAGACCCTTCAAGGGTTATAGTAGAAACCAAATAATTTCATTTCAAGTGCCTCAGGATCTCTTAAAAGTTACAATAAAAACTTTCTTTTCGATAGTGGGAGCAGTACATTGGTAATGCATTGAACTGCTGGGGTCAAGGTCCTGATTTTGAATAGAGCTTGGTGCAGGTTATCGTGGTTGAGAGACCCTCCTGTGGCAAACCCAGCCTCTAAAATGTGAGCACTTTTAATTGAAAAGTTAAAGGGGAAAAATCTGGGGATTGAGCGTGATGATGGTCAAATCACCTGCTTGCACGAGCGCTGACCAAGAAACAATACTTCCTTAAATAGCACTGCACCCAAGACCGTTCAAGGGTTATAGTAGAAACCAAATAATTTCATTTCAAGTGCCTCAGGATCTCTTAAAAGTTTCAATAAAAACTTTCTTTTCGATAGTGGGAGCAGTACATTGGTAATGCATTGAACTGCTGGGGTCAAGGTCCTGATTTTGAATAGAGCTTGGTGCAGGTTATCGTGGTTGAGAGACCCTCCTGTGGCAAACCCAGCCTCTAAAATGTGAGCACTTTTAATTGAAAAGTTAAAGGGGTAACATCTGGTGATTGAGCGAGAAGATGGTCAAATCACCTCCTTGCACGAGCGCTGACCATGAAACAGTACTTCCTTAAATAGCACTGCACTCAAGACCCTTCAAGGGTTATAGTAGAAACCAAATAATTTCATTTCAAGTGCCTCAGGGTCTTTTAAAAGTTTCAATAAAAACTTTCTTATCGATAGTGGGAGCAGTACATTGGTAATGCATTGAGCTGCTGGGGTCAAGGTCCTGAGTTCGAATCTGGCTTGGTGCAGGTTATCGTGGTTGAGAGACCCTCCTGTGGCAAACCCAGCCTCTAAAATGTGAGCACTTTTAATTGAAAAGTTAAAGGGGAAACATCTGGGGATTGAGCGAGATGATGGTCAAATCACCGGCTTGCACGAGCACTGACCAAGAAACTGTACTTCCTTAAATAGCACTGCACCCAAGACCGTTCAAGGGTTATAGTAGAAACCAAATAATTTCATTTCAAGTGCCTCAGGATCTCTTAAAAGTTTCAATAAAAACTTTCTTTTCGATAGTGGGAGCAGTACATTGGTAATGCATTGAACTGCTGGGGTCAAGGTCCTGATTTTGAATAGAGCTTGGTGCAGGTTATTGTGGTTGAGAGACCCTCCTGTGGCAAACCCAGCCTCTAAAATGTGAGCACTTTTAATTGAAAAGTTAAAGGGGTAACATCTGGTGATTGAGCGAGAAGATGGTCAAATCACCTCCTTGCACGAGCGCTGACCATGAAACAGTACTTCCTTAAATAGCACTGCACTCAAGACCCTTCAAGGGTTATAGTGGTACAGGTTTTTTTTTTTTTTCTTATCAATATTTCCTTTCAAATCTCACAAACTCAACTAACTTTTGATTTGTACCATAGGATAAAAAGTCTAGTGAAAATAGGCAATGTGCGATTTAAACTTCTTCTTTTTGAAGATTAGAGTTCTAATTTGTAGCAAATGGCTTAATAGGTCTTACAGCAGGACCTTTCCAGGGTTTTTCCAATCACAAACGAAACTTGGCCCCTTCAAAGGGTATAGGTAAAAATTCATAATTAGTTGAATTTTTCCGAAAAAGCCACAAACAAAAGGGAGGATGATTATAACAAGGATATTTTTTATGTTCTCACAGATCACTTACGTGGAAAATGTGCACCAATTTGGCAAGGGGATCGATGAATTTATGATTTTTATTTTTATTGATTTTTAATGTCAACCATTTTAAGATTAATTATAAAACAATTATCAAAACTAAACCATTGTTAGCAATACTAGAGTTGCCCTGGGTGAGGTCACACGACAGTCCGTAACATAGCTAGCCTAAAATATTCAATTAAAATCTGCATCATGTATTTCATATTTCTAATTCATAATAAGTTAATTTAGATATTAAATTTTGAAGCCAAGTCCAAATAATTTCCAAGGTGCTTGGGATTGTGAGCCCGATTCTATCTCCTAAACATCCTTATAGCGTTATACAAGTGCTTCCTCATTAAGAGTTACTCGAATATCCAAAGTTCCTGATTGAATATAAGTACCAATTGAATAATATTCCACTTGAAGTTGGTGTTGCCGAGAATTTAAATTTACATTTGTAACCAAGTTCACAGTGAGCTAAAAACTCCTTATGCTTGTGCCAAGAGAATTTATTTATTCTTTTTTTTTTTTATTCCAAATTTTCATGGATTCATGATTAATAAAGGATCAAGGACTGAAAGCTACCTTTCGGTTAAAGTTTACCTGTTAATAATAATAATTTCTTTATTTTTCTTGGAGGTTTTCCCCCGTACGATTAGAGTTAGCCATACAGCACATTAGAACAAAATAATACTTAAATTCCCGTCTAATGACAAATTAAAGTTTATTTATAAAAAAAAAAAAAAAAAACCTTACGCTAAACAATAAAGAAATTAAACACTAATTTGAAATTATAAATGACCTCATTTTAAAAGCAGCCTGCAAATAATAGTTGGTAAACTTTAATTGAGCTAAAGAAGGAAAACTTAGAGTTTTATAGAATGACACGAAATCCATGCCAATAAATGTTAATAAAAAAAGTGTTCTAATAGTTAATAATACTTAAAAGCTTACCGAAACCTTCGTTGTAGAAACCACTATTCGCTATATAACCGAATTTCGACAGATCTGCCTTAAAGTTATTATACCACCTCCTTCTCGGTCTAACACTAAGACTTTTTCCATTTGACACCGCGCTTAATTAAACATTTTTGAATTCGCTCACAATCGAGGTTCGCAATTTTACATGTCCATTTTATTCGCCACGCTGCTATCACTTATATTATATTTACTGGATACAGTTCACTCAGTTCGGCGTTGTGTGTATGTCTAAATTCTCAGGTTGAATTGTCCCTCTTCGGTCCAACTATTCTTTATTATTATTGTTTTGTTTTTTTGTGTTTTATAAAAGCTTTTGGAGTAATAATTGAATAACCGATGATCAATGCCTACTCCAGGATGAACTTGTGAAGGGCGATAGCCATGTTGCAGGAGACTAGAGATCCAGCTGGAGCGACCTCTGCTGTCCAAACTCCAAGGCCTGAGCAGACTCCACCTCGGCCGGGCCAGCGCCTCCAGCCTCGAACTGACGGAGGTCCTCAAGCAGTTCCCCAACCTTGTCCTCCTCAGGCACTACCAGATGGTAACGGCGCTCTGCCAGCTCCACATGGAACAGTGGAAGGCCCAACCGGGGTCTCTGCCTACCTACAAGCTCACAAACATCGACGCTGACTTCTCCCACGTGGTGAGTTATCTTCTTTATCTTTCTATTAAAGTTCAATAACAACATCATAACCATGCTACTTCATTTTAAGTAGCAGGGTTATTCACCAAACTATAAGATTCTTCGAATGGTGCTCACCCATTAATTTGGTTGGAATAGACAACTACATACCAAATATCAGATACCTAGTACGCCTCTGTTATTTCACGACCTAAGTAAAAAGTATTACTATGATTTTGGCGCAACAACCCGGTGATGGGTTCCGGCGTAACCACGCCGCGAATCATAACGATCCTGCGCAGCTTTCATCCGATTCCAGACACGTAGGATGTTCCTTGAGCCTGTCACTAGTTCGTCAATCCACCTCAGATTAGGCCTGACTATTTCCCTCTGTAAGAATTCTTTCTGGAAAATCCGTGCCAAATGTTTCGCTTATCGCAATCTACCCTCTTTTAAAGTCTGGACGATATCAGTATCTAATTACCTGGAAAAGTTCCTGATTGTTGTGTCATCTCCAAATATCATCCACGAATACTCGACCAGGATTTTTCCTTTTAGAGGGTTTAGCCTGGAGTTCCATTTAACCCTGTTTAATTGCAGCTTTCTGGGTTTTCGGAGTTCCGTCCCGTTCGATCTGGAAACCAGACGTAGTCGAGGTAGGACATCCTTGGAAGCTTTCCTAGTCTTCTACCGTTTGGGACATTTCCATGCTTTCACCTTGTATTCCATGCTTATATGTGGCAAAATGGCCGAACTTTAGATTGCTCTATTTCAATTCAACACAACTTGATACTATTTCGAATCACAGCTTTTTTGACTTTGTTATTTATTGTTAAAGACCTTGAATGCCAAAACCTGATCTACAGTTCAAACTTTATTGGCTCAACAAAGCAAAATCGTACCAGACTGTCAAAGCATTCGAGGTAAAGAATGCGGGGGCTGCACACTTCTTTAATGTTTTTTTTTTAGGAAATAAATACATAATTTTTTTTACGATTTTCTCAGGATTTTTGACCCGATGTCCTTACGCAATACTTTAGTATAAATTATTTTTCCAAACTAAGGAAGGTTATTTAAGATGTAATTATATTTTTAATTAATATTTGTATATGAAATTTAAATATGTATACTTTTATTTAAAGTTCATACTTTAAAAAATGACATGATACCTAATTATTCACTACTTTCTAAGTACGTTCTAAGGTGTGATTTTTATTACAGATTCAATCTTCTTAATATTTTTCTCTGGCTTCCTTCAAAAGAGATGATTTTTAATATTTTTTTTTTTTTTGGAGGGGGGATACCGGTTAATAAAAATGTTTAAATCAATATTTACATCTAAAATTAAAATATATAAAAATTTCTATTTATTAAGAAAAACAAAAACAAAAGTTTAGCATTGTAAAGGAATTCTCTGGGCCACCCTATTTCTATATAAATTGGAAATACTTGGCACTGTCAACAGAAAATCTTTTATTATCCGCTTTCCTCTCAGCCTATTAATGGAATGGGGCCGATAAACCTAATACCGGAGGAGGACCAGAAAATTCTGATAAATTTAACCTTTAAAGACCAATGTTTTAAACCTAGAGAATGACATTTTCGAGAATTGCAATGATAAATCACAATTATATTTTATGAATATAAATTTTATTGCATACTAGCTGTATATCCCGGTTTCACCCGGGGAATTTCATTTTTCTAAAGGACTCATCTTTCAGCCTTAAAACGTGGACCCCGGTCTGTTTCGGAGAAACGCCCTTACCGGGCCTAGTTGGCCTATTCAAAATCTATAAAATGTTTCGACTCAATGGGTCGATTTCGTAAAAACCAATGTAAAACGATATCATAACGGTTTTTATGACAATAAAGAATATACCCAGAGATTGGCTTAACTTATGAGAATCACTGAGCGAAATTTGGAGAATTTAGGACAAACGGTTAGGATTTCTATAAAGTACAAACAAACAAACAAATAGAATTTCATCTTTGTTTATATAGACTAGGTGGACCCGTGCGAAGCACTTCGCACGGAGATTTGTATCAGATTTTACTTCTAGTTTAACATAACTATGAAATGAACTTTTTTTTTTTGCCTGTTCATCCCCCTCCCCAACCCCCCGGGCCTTAAGGTGAAATTATTTTTCTACAGCAAGGAAGAATAAATTATTTTTAAGAAATTATTTTTCTTTTAATAGTTAAGGAAGAACTTCATTTTATGAAGTTTTTCTCTACAAAACACTTTCCTGTAATCTTCCTGGAATATATGAAATGAATAAGAATCTTCCATAGTCTTGGAAATTAATCTTTCTACATTCTGATTTTAACTACCCTTCTTATTTTGTTTTTTTCAAAATCAGGTCATAAGATGTTTTTTACGGATATCTTTCTGACAATGGAGAGGAGAGGTACTCTTTTAAGTGATAAGAACGACATCAAATAGGTTTCTAACCACAGAGATGCAACAAAACAATATGTAGCCCCGTGAAGCTGAGGGGCCTAATCCATGCCTTGTCATAAAAACAATAAGTTTTAGAGATTTAAAACGCCTGGCCCATATACGTGAAACCTGTATGGGTCATAAAGCCCGCATAGAAACCATTGAAATGCATTTTTCTTATTTCGATACTTTAGTTTTCTAAAATTTCCACTATAAAAAAGATAAATTGTTAAAACCAAAGTTGTTCCACCGCGATCTTATGAATCACCATTAATAGATTTTACTTATTTTATAAACATTTTGGACTACAGTCATGGGCGGATCTAGCCGATTTTAAAGGGGAGGCTGCAGGCCCACAGCCCTTCATTTAGATCTGCCGATCAGCTTTTTCGCATCCCTACAACTAAAATTCTATCTTTTCTGCACATTTTTGTTCTTTAACTTGCTTCCTTACTTTAAGGAAAGTCAAATTCTATCTTTAAATAACGAAAAATTTTCCAAAGGGAGGGACTCCAGCCCCCACCGCCGCCCCCCCCCCCCCCCGATTCGCCAATGATTACAGGAGACTCCCGCTCATATCTCCTCGTCGGAAAGCATACATTGCCGTTTATGCGAGAGAACCGGTCAATCCGGAAAAGCGTATAAAAAAAACAAAAACAAAATATATTCTTATAACTTCTATATTGCGATAAAACCCAAATACAACTCACAACCTACTTTACAAATGCTATAAAGATATTAATAAAAGAAAACTTTTATGGGCCAATTTTATTTAACAATTTACGAAAATTTACACTATTTTCACAAAATCTTATAGAAAGCTATTTCTTCTTAATTTCTTTTTCAATTTTTTTAATAAAATGAATGGAGGATACGGATTTCGTATCAAGATCGATTTAACTTCGAAGAGATTTTTTTACTGGAGTTCAGTAAAAAAATAAAAGACAAAAGCCTTTTTGCCTACATTTTAATTTATTTAAGATCTATCGAACCGCAACCTAATACACATTTTAACAACATTTATGATCAGTGATTGAGAATATGACAAAGTTATAAATGCCTTTAATGATTTTAAAAAGAATTTTTTATCTTTCACAGCTTCTGTCGGCTTATCCGAAGAGTCGGTTAATCAGGAACCGGTTAAGTGGGAGTATACTGTAATTGCTAAAAGTGAGAGTGCAATTTTCCAACGCTGAAATTAAATCTAAATCAGACGAAACAACATTTATAGAACCTAAGCACGACAGGACCTAACACTGCTGTAACGTAATACAATAAGTAGTTGACCACGTGCGGCGGAGGGCCCTAACCCAGGCGTTATCTCAAAAATGGTAGGTTTTAGGGCTTTAAAACACCAACCCCAGTTTAGTTCATAAGAACTAAACTGGATCTTAATGCTCTTATCGTAATTTATAAAACCCAATTTGATTCGTTTCGATCCATTGAATCAGTACGTTTAGATCGATATTTTATTTTGAACCAAAAAATGAACACTGAGAATGCAATTTGCAAAAGCTCCGTGAAATTCTGAATCCAACGATACCACATTCGTGGCATTTGGGCACGACAGGACCTTATAATTCATGAAAAACCGATTTTTACGCTTTGCGAAATAATATATGTGGGATGGGATTAGTTTTTAATGTTAAATAATGAAAAAAGAAAATAGAAATATATGTATATCTGAATTCATGTTTGAAGGGAAAACTCTTGATTTTCTTACCGGTTTATCCGTATCCAACAACTGGATACTCCTGTAACCCAACTGGTGCTACACAACATTTCGAAAAGTTTCAGGAAGCGGATACAGTTAGCTTTTAGTCGTTTGATATGCTGAGCCCAACTTAATGTTCTGTCAACGATACACCAATGTACTTCACTGTGTGGGAGAAAGAGATTGCTTCGTTTCCTATCAATAGTGGTGGTAGGGATTTCAGTTGTCCTTTGCAAAAGAGGATAGATATAGACTTACTAGCAGATATTTTAAATCCATGACCAGCAAGCCAGTCATTTAAGTTGTTCAAAGCGTTTTGTATGTTTTCTTGTAATTCTTTTACCATTTTTCCTTCTCTATAAATGACATAATCCGTATATTGCCCACATTTGACTGGAAACGGAATCGTATTAAAAACCTGGTTCAAGCTGCTGCTGAAGGAAGTGGCATTTAAACACAGCCTAGTTGGACACCATTTTCTTGTTCGAACTATTGGGAATAGGAATCACCAATTCTGACCATAAATTTTCTATTTATAAAAAATAATTTATGAAAGCTAATATATGTCCAATAATCCCCGTTGTGTCAATTATGAGTCTTCTCCAAGATCTATCAGAAGTATTCTCGTAGTCTGGAAATACAGCTAGTAATTTTCTTTTATTTTCAAAACCATTCAGGACGTCGGCTTTAAAGCGAACTAGAATGTCTCTTGTACTTGCGCATTTTCTAAACCCACTCTGCCATGATAGAAGTATATTTTTGGATTGCAGATACCATAACAATCTTATTGCTTATTATTTTTGTCCAGTCATGGGATCCTTTTCTCTTTTTAAGATGGGATTCGTACTACAAGATCCGCAGATGTTTGGAAAACATCGGAATAGTAATAGAAAACGTTTATTTAAATTTTAAGAATGGGTGAGGAATCTTTTCTGGAGTTCAACAAAAAGGTAAGCAATTAAGACATTGAAAAATATTTAGTGGATCTTACAAATTATTAGGGATAACTAATAGCGCTGCTTTTGTTGATTTTTTTTAAGTTAAAGAAATGGGAAGAGTAATTAGAGGTTGAGGAGATGGTATCGAAATATTGAGCTAGGGTATTCGCTACAGTTACAGGACCAACTCCATATCGGTCGCGGATTTTCAAACAGTTTATTTCAGGGGAATAGCCCATAATATTTCGCGCTGTTTTCCAGAAAACAACATATGGAGTACCACAGCTAACCTTTCTCAGAAAAATTGCCAAGGCAATTGTTTGTTCTTTTTTAATGAATATCTCGCTGGTTTTCTTGCGGATTTATATAACTTTAACTTTTTAAAATATGGTCACCTTAGACATTTTTTTTCAATTGAGGAAGCCTTTTTTGCATTGAAAAATATAATAATTTTAAAATCATTAACAACTAAAACAATTTTTTTTTGTGCCTCTATCCTGCAAGAAATAAAACAAATTATGTAAAATATTTAAGATTCCGCTGTAATATTTGTACAGCCTGTATTTTTTAATACTATAAAAAATATTTTTTTTTTCAGAAAACCTGTTTAAAGTAACTTGATAGAGAAATTTACATTTTTTTTTTTTTTTTTTTTTTTTTTATTTATTCCTTTAACCTTGATAAATCTCAGTGCTTCGTTGCATTATTCTTACTTTAAGTTGGGGCGACGTGTCTAGAAAATTGAATCACTGCTAAAGAACGGCGAAAGCTCAAAAATGCTCCTAAGGTCTTTTCTTCCTAACTAAATAAATCTCAAAATTTTGTTCAACTTATTAAATCTGTCAGTTTTTATGAAATATAATTTAACCTTGAGAAAATAATGAAATATTAAACAGATAATAACATTTTTAAAAAAAATTTGAGATTCATTACATCTCCTTGGCACGTAAACAACAAAATTCGACAAACCGACTTACATCAATCAACTGTGGAATAACAAGTAGGTACGTAACTTCAATTCTCGTTTTCATAACGATATACACGACAACGTGTTAATAAATGACTTACCCTTTAGAAACTAAAAAGAGCCTAGAACCTTCTCTCTGAGGGAAACAGTTAAAAGACTGGATCCATTAGGCGATAATAGCAATTTTATTTTCGAATGCCATGTTGATATTTTAGTCTTTGTCTCATCTTCTGACGGGTACAAATAAATAGATGAAGTTAGAAATACTAATAAAAATTAGTGTATTTGACAAAATAGGATTTCCCTTAGAACAAAAAAAAAAAACAAATTTTCATAACTAGAGTTATTATTTTTACGAATAACGTGCGCTGTAAAATTATATTTTTGTATAAAATATTTAACTTGATTCATATGATAAAAAGCCTCAAAGGCTACATGCAAACTATTAAGTATCGATTGAAATTAGAAAATTAAAAAATAAATAGTTAGGTGCGTTTTATAATATACAATGTGTTCAAGAGATCTCTGGGGGATTCCATGTTCCATGTTCGAAAATTACTGAAACGAAGCTTACCACTTTAATTAAGTCATGGGCAACCTTTGTTATATTTACTATTAATTTATTATGAAAATAAGCCTTTATTCTATTAAACCTATTATTATAAGCATATTATTATTCTATTATTATATTTAAATAAGTCTTTATTCTATTCTATTTTATGGCTAACATTGTTTTATTTTAAAAAATATGAATGTTTTTTTTAGTTTTTTTTTTTAGGATACATTACGTTAAAAGATTTACAGAAAAATCACGGGTTATTAGCATTAGCCTTTAAACAAACCACTCTAAAATTTATCAAAACAAGAATGGGAACCGGTCGATTGATGAAAATTTGGACAAATGCATTCGAATGGTCGATAAAACGTATGAGCATTGTATTAAAAAAAAATCCCCGAAGACAAAAAAGGGTGCCACCTTCACATTGAACTTTAGAAAACCATAGAGCAAATATTTTTTTAAATTGAATTCTTATGCTATCAATCACATTAAATTATATTGAAGTAGTATTGTTTGCTTAAACTGTAAAGTAGATTAGTCCCTTAAAAGTTTAGCGATAATTGAACTTGATTGTTTGATACTCATCCATCGATTAACTTCACATCGAGCTTCGAATTAATTTCACACCCTGCCGACATATTACGGGAATAATAGGAAGTAAGAAAGATGAAGCGGGGGAGCTCGTCACTACATCCAGCCAGCCTTGAAACTATTTAAACATGAAATTCCCCGGTTGACAATCAGAGGGAGTTGTGAACTAATTAATTCGGAACTAACGGGATTGGGATGAAAGCTAGTAGTGGTGGATCTCCTTGCTAACTAGAGATTGCTCCGCAGTTTGCTTCTCCAGGACCCCTACAAACTCAGCAACAAACTCAAATCTCAAAGCACATAAACTGGGGATAGGATGTTGGGTGGAAATTTTAAATTAAAATTAAATTCCACTAGACTAGTTTTGTAATTTCACCATTAAGAATAGAGAAGAATTGAAAAAGTTCGTTATTTCAAAAACAATAAGGATTGATAAAATCTGTATAAATAACTTAAGACAATTTTGAGATGGCTTTGATCGCAGCTGAAATTACAATTCTAGTCTGAATACGGCACCAAACAATTCCACGATTAAAAGTTAAAATCTTGTTATGAATCCATGATCAGTGATAAAAATCAACGTCCAATTCCAGGTTAGATGCAGGATGTCGCCAAAAGCAGTCCTACATCCAGAGGCCTTGCGGCTGGCTGCGATCCTGTGTCCGGACGCCACGTCGATTAGGCTGAGGTTCGACACATCCACTCCACATCACGTCGTGGGCCACCTCGCGCTCCTCAAGTCCATAACGGACATTAGCGCTGTCTGCGTGACCAGCGGCGAGAGGACGCTTTTAGACTTCCAGGATTTCGTGCCCCTGTTGGACCAGTTTGGATCCACCACATTAAGGGCTTTGGAATTCAAGGTACGTAGAGAAACCATTTTGTAAATATAAATATACATGTATTTTTAAATTATAATATCTATCACTTTGTATGAATTTCAACCGTATTATAAAAAGGAATATACATTCATTTATTATCTATTAATTTTTAAATAAACAAACACTCGGTATAATGTACCGAGGCGTGGAGGTGGGGTCTTTGAAGAGAGAAGGTCGACACGTTTAGGATTGTCTTTGAACCCGAGAGAGTTGAAACGATCGGTGTGAAGAACATTGCTAAATTTGGCCCAACGGGTGTGGTTATGGCGCTCTGGGGCAGTCTGCCGCTGCACCATGGAGACCAGGGTTTAAAGCAACATGCAGTTTGGACTACCTCTTCTAGGCTATCTGTGTTCCTGCAAGCAACACAAATGTTTGTACGAATACCAGATTACGCGGCCAAAAGTCTCATTAGGCCGAATGCGCCAGCGGAGAAGGAAGAACATATAAATCCAAATGCACCCTTTTTTTTATTTATAAGATACTCCGACATTCGGTAGTTTTTTATTCTATATAATTCACTGAATTTTCTGGAAATCAAAAATTCACTGACCTTTTCGGAAATATAAGATAATGCTGACCTTTACAGGTATATCAGGTTTTCCTCTTCCGCTAAATATCATATTTCTTTTTGGTCAGGTCCTTAAATGCAAACTTTATCCTTTCTTATTCTAGGTGCTATCACTCAATATTATTTAAGATTTATTACTGTAATCAATCTATTTAAATGCAAAAATATTTTATTGTTTAACGTCCATTTATGCTACTAACGTTAATCGGACGATAAGTGGGAGTCCTAAAAATATTTGATGAAATCTTCTTATTTAAAAAATAAATATTTTTGAAATAATCTATTTTTATCGCAGGATAAGACCTTTCATTAATCGTATAGAAGAAGTGCTATCGCTTACACTATGTTTCATTAAATCATAAATAAATTTATTTTTTTAAATAACTAAATGGTTTTAATCTAATCATCAAAACTATTGACTCATAAAGAACACTCTCATTGTTATAACCAAACGCTACATACAGAGCTCTATAAACTCTACAAACCTAAAGTTGATTAACACATAACGGGCTTCTAAAAAGGTTTTCTCACTAAAATAATAAGGAACACGGCTAAAGATTATATTCCTCGGATTACTAGGTGGAGAATAAAAAGGCAGCTGATGAGAGATCTCCTTGCATAAACATTCCTATTAATGCGATAAGGATATCACTTCTTAGTTTTACCAAGGGGGGGGGGGGGGCTCTGCGAACCTATAGCTTTCTTTTTTATTTTATTATTATATTTTTAATAATCTCTAAATAATATTTTAAAAAATCATTTCATGAGATTACAATATTTAATTATTTATGAAACTGTGGATTTAAAAAAAATATATATATAGAGGGAAATGAAAACCACTATTTCTAGATAATTAGAAATCGCATTTCCGTGATTTCTGAAATTCATCATTCATGATATATAAGATATTTAACTAGAGTACACTTTCAAAAATTATGTTTTCAGGTATACTAAAGAAAAAAACATTAATTTTTTGAAATTTATTATCAATGCCTTTATATAATTACAGTTTAATAAATTTAAATTATATCCGCGAGTCCACAAGCGGTTTTTTTCACTCAACAATTCTTCTGGATATAAAATGTTGCAGAAAAATTTAAATTCCCGCTTACATTAATCATGAATGCTTTTCTGACTACTAGTGCCAATTTTTGTCAGATTTTTTATTTAATAATTTAGGTGCGAAACAGGGTGAACAAATACTAATGGCTCCAAGAGCCTTCTTTTTACCCCCCTTTGGTAATCCTTTGGTTAATGGCATACTTTTATGTTAACAGGAGCAATCAAATTTTTGAAATAAAAAACAAATAAATAAACAGTGATAATATCTGAATAAAACATGTTCGCGTTAAAAAAGAAATATATGTGTGAAATGACACTTTATTTTTTATTCATAAAGAAAAAACGGAAATACGATATTTTTTTAAAAATACTTTCGAAAATGTATATTTAAATTTTAAAACCACTTATGCATCTATAATAAGTTGGAATAAGACCGACAAGCGTTTACTGAAAAATTCTAAATTCTTCTTCACTAGTGCTGAACATAAAATTAAAGATTATAAAGATTAAAAATCCTGTCAATTTTCTAAAAGCCGTTGCAGAGGGGAAGGTATCGCTATCAGGAAAATATATTGAGTATATAGGCGAGCATTGGAAGAGAAACCGCAGTTGT
Organism: Aelia acuminata; assembly: GCA_911387785.2. Lineage (NCBI taxonomy): Eukaryota > Metazoa > Arthropoda > Insecta > Hemiptera > Pentatomidae > Aelia > Aelia acuminata. Next base: position 33,298,940 of record OU426979.1, on the reverse strand, counting down.
AAAATATGGGCGTGGAGGACAAATTTATCTGGATTAGTGCCGTTATAAAACTGCATTAGCTGGATAGCAAGCCCTCAGCACGTATCTATTTTATCATGACAAATGGCTTGCTCATAAACTCGCCACTCCACCATCTCAAGAAGCTTTATAGAAAATATTATGTAATAATAAAGGAATTTACTATTGTTTAAAAGAGTCCAAGCCTACATTCAGGATTACATATCGAATATGGAATGTAAGGGACAAACCCCATTTTACTATTTACACAACAGTTCATTTAAGGGTCCGTGATTGCCGAGTGGACATATGGACCCTCAGCCAGGGGACATTTAATAATACTCGGCTTACTTAGATTTGAAATTGATGTGTTTTGTTAACTTCCATTTCTCAAAGTCACACATTTTTTTTATTTTTGTTTTTATTTTCTCTCTAAAGTACGCTAATGTCTTTTATTATTAAATAAAAGTTTAGTTGTGATGATACGGCAATGCAAGAATAATACTACAGTAGTTGTTGAAAACTTCATTTAGTTACCATATAAATAATTTCCATTACATGAACAGAATGGCTTTAATTATAGATTATAGATTAGATCTGTCATTAAAGGTGTACTCCGGGTTTTATCAGTTGACGGAATATTTTTCTTATTTTCTCCTATATGTTTACTTGATTTTTTTTCATATTTCATATTAAGACATTTCTTATTCTTAGGCGTGACGAGAGACAGTTGATTTCTCCATATAAACAAAAAAAAGGTACTTGTGAGAACTGCCCCATCTCTGACGTCGTACTTTCCCTTATTTTTGACTTTACTTTAAATATCGCTTTTTTTTTATAAGTCTATTTTGGACGCCTCAATAATATTTTTGAATATGATAATTATTATATTTTTTTTAGTCCTCCTTTGAAGGAAAAAAACGCACGGCCTATAAAGTTTTTTTATTGATTTATTTTTTTTTTTCGTACCAGGGCTAAGCACAGAGATTAATGCTGAGTTATTAAATGTATTTGTTATAAGGGGCAACGTTTATTTGCTACATATAGTGTTAGCCAATACGGCCACACCCATATTAACAAGTATTAACTATGTTTTCATAGAACAGTGTAGCTTTTTTCATCGTTTAATGCGAAATACATCTACTATTGAAACCAAGAACGTCCTACAACGTAGCAGGTACTGACGTATTCAACGATGAGGTAAAGGCTTGTATGAAATTGAATGCATATCAATTACAGATTTAATTGATAACAACATGGCTGGCCATAGCAAATGGCATAGAACCTCTCGATGAACCTGATCTCAAAGCGATTTATGTAAAACATTTCTACGTAGAATGGTGGGGACAATTATACCAAACATACCTAGTAAAGGCCATGTAATCAATAAGGTCAGTCCTATTCTCTAACAATATCAGGAAAATACTTGATAACTTTGTTCAACGAAGATCATTCACATAATTTTTTTCAAGTTTTAATTCATTAATTCAATGTAAACATGTAGCGGAGAACCACTTAGTTGATAATAGCATCCAAAAAATAATTTTAAAATAGAACATGAACTATACTCTTACTCTTATTCACTCCTTCCGTATGATCAAAACAATGTGCAAGAGATCCGTTTCTAACTTAGGTAGTTGAAGAAGTCGATCCTCATGTCATCCTGCGGAGCTGCAAGAGGCTGGAACAGCTGACCTTGAGCGGCTGCGGGTTCACGCAGAACTGCAGCGGTCCTCCGAGGTGCAGGCCTGGACCTTCCCTCAGCAAGCTCAAGGTACTCTTCTTCGCCGACGGTGATGACTTCAGCTGGGACCACACCCTTCCTCAATGCTTCTGGCTCAGCATTCTTGCTGGCAGTGAGTACTCGACTTCTCAGTTTATCTGCCTGCTTTATATCTAGGTCCAAGGCCATTTCTTAGGGTGAATATGAAAAATCGTATGTATTTTTGGCCAAAGGCAACACTGCATTAATACGGGGATAACGTGGCGTTGACTTACCTCCATGTTCTTTCCATCCTCAACTCCTTTGTATCTCGCTTTTGAGGTGGTCAGTGGGGTTTGTGGTTTAATTATCCAGATGGTTTGCACACAATCCCGAAATGCTTGAACATTACCCAGCTATATATTATATTGTTTTAGATTCATGACTTCTTTAAATTCTTTAAGAGTTGGCATTCTCTGTAGCATAATTAGATCATGCTTCAGCATAGATGCATACTTCACTGTGGTTTCGGATGGTACGACTAAACTAAAATTAAAAAATAAAAATTCAATCAAAATATATAATTAGATTTAAAAAAAAACTACAATTTATTTACATATCGACTTCCAAACAATTGGAAAAAAACATCATAACTTCCAAACTAATTATTCATAACCGGAAGGTTCGATGCTGACACCACAACTCGCTCCCTGCAAACTTCTATTCACCGGCCGACATCCTGACCCAACTCGGACAAAACTGTCTCACGCAATCTTCCCACCTCCGTCGCGGCATACCTCTCGGACGTATCTTAGTCGGCCACGTGCTTATTAATATTTTAGAAATTCGCTCACGACCGAGTTTCGCAATTTTACATGTCAATTTCATTGGCCGCGCTGCAATCACCTGACACAGCTCACTCAGTTCGGCTAAGGTCTAAACTAAACGTCTAAAGTCTCTAGTTGAATCGTCCCTCTTCGCTCCATTTTTGTCTACACAATACCTTATTTTCAAAAACCCTCAGCTAATAAATCACCTAATTACTCACACTAACTAATCTAAATTACTATTAAGTTGCTAACTTCCTCATTACTAAACTCCTCCAAATATCAATAACTAGCGCCCAGATATAAAAATTTAATCACAGCTTACCACGAGGCCCATGGCTGACCGTCGTTAAGTTCACAGTTTATATAGATGGTGATGATTCTAAAAGGCCCAAGGAAGATATTCCATGACTGCTTCTAATATTTCTGGGGCAGATACGGTTCTTTGGCGCTTTCAATTTTTAAGTTTATTATTATTATTATTATTTAAATGATACGTAGAAGCTTGGAAATTGCAAAAAAAATTTAAAATATAAAGGTCGGAATGCAAACCTCGGTTTGTAAAGCTAACAAAAGCCTAGAGAGCGAAAATTGCGGGTGATGTGTGGTGCGCGCGGTGTAGTGTTCCCTTAGCCGCGTAGAGATTTATGGTCACACATTCCACTGGCTACTTCCTAGTTGAGCAACACCCAATTTTTCACTTCTGTCTGGAGCAGGCGTCCTATTTGGATGGATGGTCGCCACTCTACCAACAGCCAAAGCATAATATCCGTCTTGCATTAAATTGCTAACACTTCAGTGACAACTTTGAACGTTTTTATTTCGAGGAATATAAATAAACATCATAAAACAGAGGTGTTAGTTTCAATTTTTATTTCGTTTGTTTCTAAAGAAATAATTAAATTGTGTTAGTGATTTTAAAATAGAAAATCTATAGAAAATTTTAAGATTTTCCTAATTCTTAGTGTTAACAATTTTAAATTTTGCGCCGCCTCCGAAAAGATTGTTAAGTATTGAACATGGTATTTAATATTTTAATTTAATAATTTTTATTAACAGTTAGTATGTATTCGTAATAATCAAAATAAATTTATCCATTTTAATGCATTTTTCCGCTTTTCATATGATTTTCGATTTTGCTGCGTATTCATAAAAATCAGAGGGTAATTATTTCAGACTTTTCAGTGCATTTATTTTTACTGGTTCCTAGTTTTCGAAGTCGGTTTAATTTTTTTTATAAAATGTTTTTTATTTCATACTTTTTAGTGGCGGAAGATAATTTCTAATATAAGGCGGAAGAAAGCAATGCCTTGATTTCTAAAACAAATTCTGTATGCTTTTTTTTTATACAGATTTTAAGTGCATTTTGAAGTGATTTTGGGTTTTCGAAGTCGTTTTTGTATTTATTTATTTTTTTTTATTTTATTTTTTTACCTCTTTAGATACTACAAGTGAGTTTGGTTCATTAGTTCGTTGTTCTATCTATGGTGGGAAGGACGAGATCTATTCCGTGGGTCCCTCGCGAAAAAAAAGTCAGCCCACCCAAGTAGCGCTATACCACTTTTGTCTATCCCGGGTCTTTATATTATAATTATATCAATTTTAATCAACTTTGTCTTATAATAGTCACATTATCAATTTTATGAATATGCACAGAAAATTGAAAATCGTTTGCAGTAGGTATAAAGACCAATGTTCCATCGGGAAGACACATAAAACTTTGTTTCCACAATGACAATCTTTTTCCTTTGCGGAATATTATCGGTACTTCGGTACTTGTTTATTACATACATACATCTGTGTTCCGAGAGGAGGTGTTCTGTTTTGCTCGGCTGTAACATGAATCCGGCAACTTCAAGATCTCGTAGGTATGCCATTGAACAGTTGGGATTTTGGCCATTTTTCGACCAGTTCTATTGGTAAAAGTAATAAACAACATATACGTTTTTTATTTCGGTATCTGTGAATATGACTGCCTCGAAATGGAAACAATTCTTTCCAAATGACTCTCTTTAAGATTTTCGTCTCTAGACTCTCTTATCGAGTGCCTCCCTCTAGGGACGTTATCGTAACTTACAGAAAAAAAAGTTGACAATTCACAATCATAGATGGAATTGGAGATGGAAGAAAATAATATTAAAATTTTTTAGCGGAACGTATTTATTTCATGACTGGAATAATAATAAATCCCTATTATGGCCATATCCATAATATTTTTCTTGATTTTCAAACCAAATTTAAGCTTAGTTAATAGTTATTTGTTATCTCAAAATTAATAATTTGGCACTTACAGCAATTTTCATCTAAACACCTCAATAGTTGGAGAAACATAATTAAAAACCGATAATAGTAATCTGGATAACATAGCAAAAGTGTCACTCCAGAGTGAAGAATCCGCACAAGATTTTATTATTACATTGTATAATAATATCCGACAGTGATCAAGTGTATCCGGAAGCTGCCAGAGGTGCCTGAATCCTTGGGCCTCTAAATCAACTGAAAAAGAGCTTTTCCAGGAAGTATTGAATTCCTTTTTAATGTGCATAGCGAGTGGAAGTCGGAAATCAAAATCTAATGTAAAACAACAATGGCTATGATTTTACGAATCTCTTTTAAAAAGGGTTATTAATGCTCGGCCTTTCTTTAAATTCTATGAATTTTGTGGTTTTATGATTATGCTGTCCATCCGTCGTTTTGACATTCATTTAGGATTTTTTACTGTTATCGGTGTATAATGTGCTTTAATCTTCTTAAATCAATAAACAAAATCTTTTAGCAACCCAAAAAAATTTTCTTGAGTTTTTTTTCTTGGCAAAATTTTCCAAGTCGAAACAACAATAACTTTGCCGGAACCATAAAGAAGTGTTTCATTTTTCAGAAAACGACAGCGATATTCCACTGATATTATATATCTTTATTAAAATCTATTGTTGAAAATTTATTTAAGGTTATGTATAAGGTTTGTTCCAACAAGCACTTAAACAACGTCAATAACTAACACACTTCACATAATCTTTTAATTCTGAATTCGATTGGTTTGTTATCCCAACCGATTCATCGACCATTAAAACATTATTGAGCATTGCTTGAAATCAACCAATCAAATTTAGAATAAAAAAAGCGGGGATAGTACATGATCAGTTTGTTTTTTATCAACGTGTTTTAATAGTTTGTTGGAGCATACCTTATGATATATATGTCATATGTTTTTCAAATAAGTAAATATTTTGAGCGATAATTAAATAATTATTTTCATGTTTTTTCCCAATAACTTCTTTAGTAAATTAAGAACCCAAAAAAGGTTTTAATGGGACCAGATTGGGAAAATACTCGACAAGATGCAAAAGGTTTCGTTCCAATTGGTCCACCCATCTCGGAGTAATCGGTGGACATACATAGAAAAAAAAAAAGGGCCGGGATAGCCGAGCGTGTAGGAGCGCGACCCGCTGTTGCACGCTCGAGCCGAACGGCGGCGGTTCGAATCCGCCCTGGGAGGGTTGACTTTTATTTCGTGGAGGCCCCACGGAATGAATCTCGAACCTTCCACCATGGTTAGAATAGGTTGGTTACACCTCTAGAGTAACCCCCCGTATGCCACACATGGTAGGTAGGGGTACCGAACAAAAAAAAAAAAAAATAGAAAAAAAAAAAAAAAAAAAAAAAAAAAAAAAAAAAAAAAAGAAGGTCACATACGTATCGAATTGAGTAACCTCCTCTTTCGAAGTCGGTTAAAAAGACCTGCCCGTTTAAGCATATGACTTCGTTGATTCTATAAACATTTCAACCAAGATAAATTTCTTGAGGCGTATTGGTTCTAATTCCATGGTAGAGTGTTCTGCCTGGATGACATGGTAAACTCTTAAATTTTAGCAGATAAACTTGATGCAATTATGCTTTATCAAAATATTATTGTAAAATTGGAAGGACATAACAACAGATTAATTCACGTCATGGCCTCGGTTGACTTGCCCTTTAGAAGGCGGCTAAAAAGAAGCTGGATGAGAGACCTCAAGCCCGTAAAGAGGTGCTGCTGGGCACATTCGTTCCTTCATGCCATACATGCCTTACATATTATTGCATTGAATTGCCTTACATATTATTGAAAAAAATATATATTATTGTATAACTTCATTCTTTATTCCTATTTTGTAAGAATCAAAACTTATCGTTAATTATTGTATAATGTACCAAAAAATGTCATAAAAATAAAATAAAGTCAGCCATTTAAAATAAAATATTTTTTAACGAAGCTAAGATTAAAATTATCCGCATACACAACTTTAATGAGCTGGGTGGTTCTTCACTTTGAGATAAAAGTTAAATTATTTCAAAATGGCGATATTTCCAGGAAATAATATTATAGCGATACTTTGATAAAAAAAAAAAAAAAAAATAAATAAATAAAATATTTGTTATAAGAAAAGTTGGGTAAAAGAAAAAAGTAGACTTATAAACACGACGGAAAAGAAATATTTCGTATATAATTCTTTTTTATATTAAATTTAAAAATGAGTTTTTTGAAAATATTTATTATTAAATAAAGTGTGATTTTCAATTCAATTCTATGGTTCACCATTGAATAATAAAGCAGAAAATGGTCCGGGTTGCTAGCTAAATTAAATAAATGATTTATTTATAACCCATGTTGGTGAAGTTAATTTATTTATTTATTAACACTAGCAAAGATTGTACGGCGGCAACCCAGACCATGTTCTGCTTTATTATTCAATAGAATTGAATAGAAAATCACACTTCATTTTTTAGTGACAAAGTCTCACTCGGAAGCTTGTCCTTAAGTGATCGCTAGGCAGTGCAGGCAACAAGGATGCGTTCGGCGATTTCTAGGACCCCACGACTGGGACATAGGAGATCTTTGTTTCTTCCATGCTTGCAAAGCTCCATTATTGTTACATATCTGTATGCGTTCGGGAGATTAAAAAATTTAATAAGCTTATTTTTTCTTGGTCAAAAACTCTCTAACTGCATTTCTCATTTTCAGGCAAACAAAGAAAATCCAAACTGCAGGGGCTGTTCCTCGAGTCACCGAGGATGACTGAGGACACGCTGAGCGTAGTGCTGTGCGAAGCCTCCTTCCCCTGCCTCCAGGCGGTCTGCACGAGGCGGGCTCCAGAGCTGGGGGTGGCGCTGCTGGGCGAGCTGCTTCGGGCCGCCCCCAACTTGAGCTACCTGAGGACGGACGGGATCGGACCCGGCCCCGCAGCCGGCCTCAAGAGGAGGAGTCGGAACCTCGTCCTCAAGCTTGACTGAGAGATCAAGTTTATCTATCGCAAAGTTTAATGATGTGTAATATCAGACCGAATACGAAACATTACATCTGCTTGTTAAATGCTTCTACTTTTAAAATTGGTCTTTATTATAAAATACAAAGTTCGATATTCATCCGAAGGGGTGAAATATAAATATTTATATTTCAGGCAATAAAATATTTAAAATTGAATTTCTAAATGTTTGAATATATCATCATAACCTCCTTCAACTTTTGAATCCACAGGCCTCATTTCTGCCCAAATTGGAGCATTCGAATTTCCATTTGGAAGAATTGTATTAAGGTGATGTGGCCTCCAAGATTTCTGTTAAGCTATACAATATATTTCACTCAGACAACTTTTAACTGAGAAATAGGCTCCTGCAAAAAATCCAGGCATCTACCCCAGAAGAGGGATGTAAACGTGGAATAACAGAATCCGGTTCCTGAATCGTCATATGGAGTGAAATTGAATTTTGTGTTAATACGTTTGTAATAGAGGCATTGCCTGAATGCTTTCCATGAGTAATCTAGTGCTATGCTTGCGTTTGCTTATTGAGTCGTTCTTTTTCTCGCAGCTCAGTACAATTCAGTTAATTTAATTGAAAATATTGAAAAATCAGTCAATAATATGATAAAAATCTAACCTAATATTTGACTAAATATTGACACATTTTTACATTATGACCTTACACCTACCTTACATCATGACCTCAACATTCCATTTATACTTGTAATTATCCCATCCAGATTCCACTGAATTCCATCAGAATCTTACTCACCATCTTAATCTTTCTGCTCAATCCCTTTCATGCCTCAACCATCCCTACAACTCTCCGTGAAGGTTGAAACGACAATGGCCAAGAGACCTCCTGTAATATTATGTATATATTCCAATTTCTCCACCATGTGCTGTACGATTGTTACTCAGTACTCTCACATAGTAACACTAACGCGGCTGGAAGGGAAGCACTGGGACTCTTGAGTCCTGCGTTGCCTCCAAAAAGTGAGCGGCAAAGCATGAGACGGAGTTTCCCGTCCTAAATGTAAATATTGCATGAATGTGAGACCCTAATTTTATTTCATTATTGTCATTTTTATTTTATTTCACATCTTTATTGATTACCTACTATATGTATTTTTAATTGTTTTCTTTATGTACATTTGTATACAGTTAGTGTGTGAAAACATCCTTGGAGCTCTAAAATCAATGGCATTGATTGTTACAGATGTATTATTTCTTTCAATAAAATATTTTTTAAAAGATTGATATAATTTTAAATGGTGAAATTAAGTGCTACCGGAAAGGAAATACAAAACTACTATCCTCAATGCCAATTGTTTATATAAATTATTATTAATTTTTTTATTGATATCTACTATCGGTATCATTTTCATTGCTATGTTACAGCTCTTGAAAAAGAATGGAAGAGTTAGGACATATTTTGAAATCGGTCCCCATCCGTTGAGCGGTCTCCGATTCCTTGAATAAACAGCGATCCCTGATTTTGTTACCCCAGTATAAACGTCTCTCTTATTGCCCCAAGTCACTCCGAAACGAGGCCTTATAACTTTCCGGAATATATTTACATAAATGAGGAACTCGTACCCCTGGATCATTTATAATAAAAGATCCCAATATATTTTTGTGTCAGATTCAATTCTTGTTCGTTTGTGACGAAAAGTAGTCTTTGATTAAGTATACCATTTGTTATTATGTGTCATAAAGTATTTATTATTCCAGGAGTGAATATTAGCTCGCATATGCAACATTCGAATGAGTATGAAAGTGAAAAAGAAAAAGTAAAATGAATTATAAAATTCGAAAGAGTATGAAAGTGAAAAAAAAAAGAGCAATCTGAGAACAAAAGAATCAAGAAGCTACATTATCCACAAAAGTAACTTGATCTATATACTAATAACCCAAATATATAACACGAAATCTGACCAATCATGGAAGGAGTTACGCAGGGATCTATATTGGTTACGCTAATTTAACGTATAACATATACATAAACATCATATAGACTCATGATATAACTACTAACTCTTAAATTTAGATGGTATTATAAACTAACGACAAAGGTGTGACCCAACAATGCACTGCGACCCCAGACTTGCCTCATTGAAATTAGAAAGTCAATAATTGCTATTACAAATATGGTACAAACTATAGAAAATTTAATTAAATCATGAGAAATCACAACACTCAACTTTCACACTTAGACGAGTTACCTACGTGTCCACCAGTTTATATCGGAAACAATCAAATTTCTCCAACAGATTAAGTACGTTACCTAGGACTAAATTTTGACGGAGCATGGCTTGGGTACCTCATGTCAAAATGAAAACACTGGCCTTGGACCGAATATCTTACAAAATCGTCTAAATTTGAGTGCATTAACCTACTACATTAAGCCTATATTGCCTATATTGAATATGTATTTGCGTTTGATACATATTCCTAAGACAGAATTTGTACGTTACCTTGGAATATTTCTCGACAGAAGAACGACTGGGAACCTAAATGGAAGAAAAAAAAAGTTAGGCAATTAAAATACGTTTAAAAAGGAGTTTAACTTTTTTCCCCAAATCTTTAAAATCGAAAATCAGACAGAAACTGAATAAATATGCCTATTTACTTAAACTCTTTTGAGTTGATAACATTACAAATTAATTATTTTTAGTGGATTTTATATGAAATACCCTAAACAAATAAACAGTACAGTAATACCTAATAACTATGATAAGACCATCTAAGTTAATTTTAGCATTTTTTTTTTTTTTCTGAAATTAATATTTTTATTTTTTTAAGAAGCAAAGCTGGGAAAAGATCTCAAAGTTGGTAGAAGTTAATTGACGGCTTAAGTTCATTAACAAATGAGGAAAACCGGATTCTATTTTTAAAAACGGGTTTAAAAAAAGTTATACTTAAAAAAAAAATAAAACGCCAGGGAGAGGTTATTAACTTCAAATCCCTTGGTTAAGTTTAAATTACTTTGCGAGCTCATGGCTTTGAACTTACACAATTTGTAAATCAGTAATAATTAGCTCTTCTTCAAAAATAAAATTATCAATGTTATTATAACGAATAAGAATAAACAAAATGTTTGTATAACTGGAAATGGCTCAAATTTATTTTAGCTGGAATGAATGATATTCACAGGCTACAAGCTGTTTTAAATATCTGCTATTATCGTATAAACATAAAAATGCGATTCGAAAAGGAATTTCGAATATATTTCATGATTATTCCATTCACTTTATTTCATAATATTAATATAACCTTTTGAAAAAAAGAACATGTAATATGTTTGACAGAATACAATTTAAGAAAAAAAATACATCGCGTATAAATACATCGCGGGCATATACCTAAATGGTTAAATCTGGTGCGTGCGCGCAACACACAACTTTCACTTACCAACTTAGATTAGAAATTAATGCGTTGTGTTAATGCGACTTCTCACTCAGTTACACATTTTTCCACATTCATTTCTTATTTTTGTTTTCATTTGCTCTATAAACACTAATTTCTTATATTATTAAATAAAAGTTTTTACTTGGGATAATTCAGCAATTCAAGCATAATACTCCAAGTCGACTGATTTTATAATTCTCTATGTAGTTGTTCAATATTTCATTTATTTCCCATGAAACAAATCATTTCCATTAAATGAACAGAAGAGCATTAATTATGAACAATGGTCTGTCATTAAAAGCGTCCTGCGTGGGCTCAACGTGTTTTATGAGCTGACTGAATATTTTTCTTTTTTACAGTCATATCTCGGGCATATAAATACATCAAATACCCAGTTTGATCAAAATCGTTAAAGCCGTTTTTGAGTAAATAAAAAAAACACGTGAAAATTATACGAAATTTTTTAAGTAAAGTCCCCCCTCCGGTTAATCAATTTTGATGAAATTTTTACAGTCATATCTCGGGCCTATACATACATAAAATACCCAGTTTCATCAAAATCGTTAAAGCAGTTTTCGAGTAAATTAAAAAAACACGTGAAAGTGATACGAAATTTATTAAGTAAAGTCCCCCGTCCGGTTAATCAATTTTGATGAAATTTTTACAGCCATATCTCGGGCATATAAATACATCAAATACCCAGTTTGATCAAAATCGTTAAAGCTGTTTTTGAGTAAATAAAAAAAAAACGTGAAAATAATACGAAATTTATTAAGTAAAGTCCCCCCTCCGGTTAATCAATTTTGATGAAATCTTTACAGTCATATCTCAGGCATACTAATACATCAAATACTCAGTTTAATCAAAATCGTTAGAGCCGTTTTTGAGAAAATCGAAAAAAACGTAAAAAGTTATTAAATAAAGTACCCCCTCCCTTTGAGCAATTTTGATGAAATTTTTGCTGTCACATCGCGGGCATATACCTAAACTAAATACCAAATTTCAGGTTCGCTCGGTTAATAGTTTTTGAGCTAGTCTGTTCACACACACACACACACACAGACACACACACACACACACAGACCATTTCGCGGGACTTGGTCATTTGGACTCAGGGGACCCCAAAACGTGTATTTCCGTTGAAAACCGGAAGTCGAAATTTTTCACGATCGCAATACTTCCACTTACTATATATTTCATATATAGGTAAGTGAAAGTAAAAATACAGATCATTTTTATATCATACAAAAATGCGAATTAAGAATCGAAAAAAGGAAGAATATCATTTCGCAGTGTATTAGATATCAGCTAATTAATCTAACATCAAACTAAAACATAATGCATTCCCCCATCAAAGTTCGTAAGGCGCGGTAGGGGACATTATAAACCTGATTTAAAAAAAAAAATCGCAAACTTCAGCCTTTCAAATTTCTTGAAAATATTTAATCCACATTATCTTGAGGGCGATCATCCGTATTTAGAACATTTTTATAAGAGTAGCGAATATTTAAAATGTACCTATATGAGGTACATAATATGAAAGGTAAGGCTCGTATTAATATGAATATTGATATGAAATAAAATAATCTTTCAATAACAGGAATGAACCATGGAATAGAAATAAAATTTAATACAATATAAAATAATTTATTCATTAAAATATTGATATATGAATAACATGATGGCAATGAATTATGGATATTGATTTTTACTATTGACAACGAAAACTATGTAAATTTATAAGACAAATTAAACCTTAACACAACTCTAAATTGAATACATTTAATAATAACTATAAGCGCTTTTGAATTACTTGAATCTAATTTATAATTGAATTAATTAACTGAGCTCGTTAAAGAAAATTAAATAAATTATTCTTCAGAATATTCAGGGTACTTGCTATTGCTGATGCTGAATGTATGGATGATGTACTCAATACCCTGGACTCCTCTTGTGTTCTTCTGATCTGAAGTTCATAGTCAAGACTCTTAACTAAGTAGGATGGAGAAAATGCAATGTTAACTAGTCGAATGCCCTTTATTCTTCTCCCACCCTCGACTTTTTCCTCCTTCTTGTGGCCGAACCTTGCAATTATATCCCTTTCTCCCTTCAATATAATTCCATCTCTCTTCGACATATCCGCTGGAACCTCGGATGTTACTTCCTGGCAGGTGTCTATATCGGATTTTTACGAATTTCCGTTGTCTTCCTTTATTGAGTGATCAGATCCTCAATTATTTATTATTAAAACTATCTCCTAATTTAGCTATTAATAGATTTTAATTAGGCCATATTTGTTTCACGTATCAATATATATATATGTTTCTTTGATATTGTGTTCAGTAATTGCTGTATGGATGTATTAGCAGAGCATTATCAGTAATTTTAGAGAGCATTCAAGGGAAGGAGTAAAGAGAAAAAGGGAGACAATTAAAAAGAATAATAATAAGAAGAAAATACTACTATGTACTTTTAATTATTATTACATTATTAATATTAATATTATTATTACAATAAGATTTTAAAAATAGTCTAAGATAGATGTATAGTATGCTGTATTAGCAAAAGAATTTAGTTGGGCAGCATTCCTTTTTCTCTTCGGTTATTTTATTTGGAGGTTGCGAAATAGTGGACTTCTTCGAAAAACTATTACCTCATAACGAGATCATGTATCCTTCTGCCATACTGATAAATGAGGTGCCGGGGCCATAAAGCCGAAAACAATCCTCTACGGTGGGCTTCTGCTAAGATATAAAAAGGAAAAAGAAGTGGCTACTATCTCGAGAGGATAGATAGGAAACAGGGCGGGTTATAAATAGGAGGGGGCGGAGGAGCGATAAAGATATCGAAACAGTTTTGAGAAAATGGGAAAAACTTAGGTGAGAGGGCACGCGGGAGCGGAACATGTGCTCCGGTAATGCCGGCACAGCTTGGCTGACAAACTGCCCCGGCGTGCCTACCCACTTCCCCCCTAATGGCTTCAATTAGCCGCAGAGCTGGGGCAGGTCTGTATTAGTTTAATTAATTCTCACCATATCAGGAGGAGAGCTATCGCCTCGGATTCCCCATCCCTTCGGCCAGATTCCCTGTTCGCACGTTGGGCGCGTCACGTCTTGTACCAGCGGTATCGTGCGTGCCAACATCTGCCGCCCGCAACTATACGCAACTGTGAATATCTCCTCGACCGTATCCAAATATCTTCCGATACGATTATACTCAGCTTATATACGCAGCGGTGAAATAAATTTATTAAATCATTCGACTAAATACAATAAGCTGCGCAACATTAATATATTTTTAGGGTGTGAGAAATAGTCAACTGTTACTCTTTATGGTAGGTTGATTCATAATCAGGATTTTCAGTTAATTTTTTTTTTTTTTTTGAAAAGCCAACGTTTCGATTCAACTTGTGGATCTTCATCAGGGCTTCTGAGACCAGAGTAATACGTAAGTACAGTAGAACTTCTATCATCCGGGGTAATGATGGGTATGGGGGTCCACGGATAATCGAAAACCCCGGATAATCGATTTAAAACATTTTATTGACTTAATGTGATAGAAAAAAAGATTAAAAAATCGCTTTTAAGGTATAATCACTTTTATTAACAAACGAACGTTTTATATACATTAAATTATAATATATAAAAATAACAAAAAAAGTACATGTATGTTTTTAAATATTATGGGCCGACGACGATACGAAGTCGAAAATGTCTTTTTTCTTCTTCAAAATATCCCGTACAGTTTGTTCGCCGATTCCTAGTTTAGCGGACAATTTTTTAACCCTTTTCTAATCTGTTTATAATACCAAATTTCTCTTCAAGCGTTAAAACGACACGTTTTCTTTTTCCCGACATTTTGCTACTTCACATGTATTTCAATCGAGACTAAATCACAACTGACAATATTTTGTTTTGTAGCCAAACAGGCCAGAGTAGGAGTTTCCTAGAAAGACTTTACCGTTCCTAGATTATCAATTGGAGTATTAGATACCGAAAACATCTCATAACACAATACTCACTTTCTGTTTTTCCATTTATTTTTTTCAGTTGATAATAGATAGTTAACCATTGTGTAATCGTTAAATATTTACGTATACATTTTTTTAAATATTATACTTCAAAAATGGCAAACAAATTAAAAAAGGCTTATTAAATAAATAAAAAAAAATTGGCTCCTTGGGACCCCGGTTAATCGAGGCCAGGATAATGGAGGTCCTACTATAGTACCTACAAGAATAATACCTACAAGAATAATACCTACCAGAGTAATAGGTGTTACTCTGGAATCAGAAGCCCTGATGAAGATCCACAAGTTGGATCGAAACTTTGGCTTTTCAAAAAAAAAATTAATTGAAAATCCTGATTATGAATCAACCTATTAATAATTTTATTTAAAAGTTTTGAACAAGGAGATTCGAGAGTTGGATTGTGGTAATTATGAAAATATTTTTTACTACTATATTTAGCTATATTGGATCTAGCTACTTTCATTAAAGAAACATTATTACTGACTTACAAACTGCGACATTGCTGCTTGTTGCGTTGTTGAAATCTTCTTACGCTTTGCCGGTTTTATTTCCTATTGTAGAGGTGAGCACAATGTTATTTTGATTTTATCTTAGTAATATTAGTAAAGATTAAAGATACATAAATAATAATAATTTTGTCACGATATAAGAATATCATTACTGAGGAAAGTAATGATATTTACAAAGAGGAAAACAATGATGAGAAAAATAATGAAGAAAATGAAATAAAATTACCTGTAATTAAACTTAAAATCATACACAATAAAACAGAATTTCAAACTAATAAAACACGAATGAAAATATTACAAAACTCTTATAAGAAAAAAAAAATATACATAAATAAAATAATAGGTAAAAAATAAAGTATTAATCTTAGTAGTTAAAAATATTAATTGCTAGCTGTATATACCGGTTTCACCCGGAGAATTTCATTTTTTAAATCTATAAAATCTATAAAGTGAGACTTTTATAGACTCAAACGGTCGATTTCGTAAATAACAATGTAAAGCGGGATCAAAAAGATTTTTAGAGCAATAAAGAATATACCCAGAGATTGGCTGAAGTTGAGCCAAAGAACGACGTGCATCACCAATAAGTGAATTGAGTTGACTGAACATATATGTAACAACCCCTCTCTCTCAATATTCTCTCTCATTAATCCATAAAACATATATAGTAAACAGCGTAAATATTTATATATTCTTTATAGCTATAGATTTTTTTTTTAATTTACTTTTATAATAAAAAAAATGTTTGATCGGCTCAAACAGACATAATTAGTAATTATAACGATTTTATTCATAATTTTGATGATCAAATAATCGCTCCACGTTTTCCCTAACAAAAAGACTGTTTCTACCATCTAAATACTGATAAGTTCAAAGCCATCAGCTCGCAAAGTAATTTAAACTTAACCAATGGATTTGAAGTTAATAACGCCTACCTTTTCCTGGGGTATCTTTTTTTTAGGTATATATTTGTTTTTTAAACCCTCTTTTAAAAATAGAATCTGGTTTCCTCATTTGTTAATGAACTTAAGCCGTCAATTAACTTCCACCAACTGTGAGATCTTTTACCAGCTTTGCCTCTTAAAAAAAAAAAAAAGATTAATTCAGAAAAGAATCTAATGATAGTAATCCCATTACTAATATTTGAAGATTCGCTCACTCCTTTCATTGACGGGTTATTCCACATCAAATTAACAAGGGGTCTGAAAGAATTTTTTCCTTTTGACCGCATCCTATTAAGAACTGAAACCGTACAAATTCATCAAAATCGGATTATTTAGGGAACATTTAGATTTGAATGAAAGAAAGAAAGGAAGTAATTTTTAATTGTCGTTGTCTAGTACCCTAAAAATAACAAAACATGATGCTCAGATCCAGAGGCATTTGAGCAGCCTACAATACTAAAGGTAGCGGATTCGCAACCTCCGGTGGCCCTAGGATTTTTTCAAGGGAGTAAAAAAACCTTGGCAATGCCGTCCCTCGGATAGGACGTAAAACAGAGATCCCGAACCCATGCGATGGCAGGTACTGGTTAAAGATCCCTTCTCTCATAATTCCTGAAAAGGTAAAATTTAGGACTCCCACTACAGCATTATCCGATTAGCCTTAGTGGTATGAAGGCTAGTTAATTAAACAAACAAACAAGATTAAAAATTAAACCTCCAAAAACCAAACAAAAAACAGTGTAAGAAAAAAATTCAGCTTCTATCTTTTGAGAATATATACCCAAGATTGGTTTCAATATTTTACATATTTACGGAAGATTGTTGATTAAGAAGGGGGGAAAATTTGGATTTTAAAGGAAGTGAGAGATGAAGTTTTACGGACGTAGAAACGTAAACAGTTTCAGACGGAAGCGCAAATATGATGAAGGATTTTACAAAAGGAGGCAGTTCGGTAGAAAGGTTTAAGGATTAAATACGGGTCAGAGGATTGAAATCTGCTATTTAATCCTCGTGAAAATTGTGTATCTAAACCACCTATAACAAACGATTTTAAGTGATCCTTAAAGTAAGTCACATCTTCGAGGAATGCCTTCCCTACAGGAGAGAGATGGAAAGATGTAGGGCCTATTCACACTATCGGTTTCGCGCCCGCTCCACTCCCGCTCCGCTCCCGGTCCGCTCTCGCTCTACCCCATTCACAGTAGCGCTCCGCTCCCGCTCCACTCCCGGTCCGCTCTCCTAATGTCTTACCATATTCACACTATATAATTTTACACCGTTCACTTTTGAAAGGTTTAAGCTATTAAAGCCATTAATAATCGAAGTTGTCTGTATTCGGATTTTAATTAATGATTAACTTTCAGTTATTTAAATATTCATTTATTCTTCAATTTTACGGCCAAAAAAAAAAATCAATTTTTCGTTTGTAGAAATAGCTGGTAAGTGTCCTTTTCTTGATGAAGAAGATAATATTATCAAAAAATATGATAAGAAGAATATATTGCAACACAATGATAATTATTAATAATAATTATAAATTAATTTAATTAATGGTGAAGAAATAATTTAAATTTTTTTTCGGAATGTATTCGAATATGCTTGAAAATTTCAAGTTGAAATCGGTAAATGCTACAAATATACGGATTGTGTTCTCTTCTTTTCATGATTAATATTTTAATTATTTTTTGCTTTAATATTTTTTTTTTAATGATCTGACATTTTTCATAATATATTGCATTTTTATTCGTTTCAAATTGAACGTTATTTTATAATAGAATGAGTATGTAGTCAATAAATAAATCGGTGACCGTTTTTTACGAGTACATTAATTCATAGCAAAATATATCTCAAACATAACGTGAATTTTTCACGTCGAAAAACCGCGCTTATTGTTGGTGATTTTTTTTTTTTTTTTTTATCATTTCAAGTGTATTCGAATACATTCGGAAAAAAAATTTAAATTATTCCTTCACCATTAATTTATAATTATATATATATATATATATATATATATATATATATATATATTTACATATATACATATATTTTTTTTTTTTTTTCTTTTTTAAAGTTGAACTTTTTTGGCCGTAAAATTGATGAATAAATAAATACTTTAATAACTGAAAGTTAATTATTAATTAAAATCCAAATACAGACGGCTTCGATTATTAATGGCTTCAATCGTGAAAGGTGTAAAATTATATAATGTGAATATGAAAAGACTTTAGGAGAGTGGAGCAGGAGTGGAGCGAGAGTGGAGCGGGAGTGGAGCGAGGCCGGACCTGTGCCAATATTGTGATTAACCTCTCTCTATTCCTCTTTAGAATATTTTGCCAGTGAGACCGGACCGGGAGCGGAGCGCTAGTGTGAATGGGGTAGAGCGAGAGCGGACCGGGAGTGGAGCGAGACCGGAGCGGTACCGAAAGTGGAATTCTCTGTCTATTTCTCTTTAGAATATTTGAGCGGACCGAGAATGGAGCGGGAGCGGAGCGATAGTGTGAATCCGCCCGTAATGTCCCTCGTCAGTTCTCTGAGGCCTGTTAGGTGATAATGAGCAACACATCATCAATGTGATTAAATTTATCAAAAACAAAGTCCTGATCGTTATGATTTGAACGAATTCTATGTTTCACCCACTACTACGTCGAATACTATCTATAAAATGCTTTATAACTTATCGATATATTTTATTATATTATCTTCTTTAATTATTTTTAAGTGTCATTTTTTTTCTTCATTCATTTCCGTAATACCCTTATGCTCCTTTACCTCACCAATAGTCATTATGAGGTCTGTATATAGCGATTTTCCGAGTTATGACGGCACCATCAGCAGTTTTTTCCCCCTAAATATCAAAACAAAGAAACGATTTTGAGACACCTTTTTCATGAAGTGTAACAAGCTACACCTAAGGCCGAAATTTAACAAACAAACTATTATTGAAATTGAAATTTAAACGTAGTATTCATTATAATAACCCATCAACGAATATTGTGGTGTGTATATTGGGTACCTGACGCCATGAAGATAATGTTGTTGTCCCTCTCTACACGATGTGTCGGGTCCAAAGGTGCTAATACGGCGGAGATTGAATCTCCCCTCAGAGATGACTACACCACTTGCCTAGTTAAGCCCTGATCAATATCTCTTTAGCTACCTTACATCCTCAACTGGTTCACGATTTAAGTAAACTATCTCTCGATCATTCAGGTACATTTTACTGTATATGAAATATTAATATATGCATAGAATTTTTATTATATTACTGGCAAATGGCCAGTAATATAATAAATCCTCGATCCTTTGGGTTGTTTTAGCCTCTGTGTCATAAGATGATATATATACACTTCATTAAAATGTAATGTTGGAAATTATATGATAAAATAAATGGTAATCAAAATTAGGAATGAAAAAATATGAAATTTACAGGCATGAGATCAGCGAAACATGAAAATAGTGAACGAAAAATTACATAAAAGAGTTAATGCATAAACCAAATTTACGAAAGAGGTGAGCTGTGGTATGGTTGCAAGCATAGCAGCTTACAAAGCTAAGCTAGTTCTCTGATTTTTTAAAGGAGTAAAAAACCTTTAACTATGCCGTGCTGATGATCGAAATGGGATATAATATGGAGGTCCTTACCCTTTACGATGTCACTCGTTAAGGATTCCTTTCCTAATTATACTCGGATAAACGAAATTTATGGTTACCGCTGTTGCATCGCCCTATTATTATTTATTTATCCAATTAACCTTAGTAACATAAAAGGACAATAAACTAAACGAAAAATAAAAATTAATTTTTTATTTTTGGCCTCAAGACTTGTCAGCGCAAATCCTATTTTGCATTTACGTTTTTAATTAAGTTTAAAGTACGAACCTATCGTGTGATAAAAATACATGGTGAATAAAAATTATGGATGTAAAAGTATGAAATTTACAGTTAAGGTCATGGATACAAAAATTATGAATGAAAATGTACAATAAAGCAGGGTGGTCATACTTACATAACATAATTTAAAGTTGATGAGATCAGGGGAAAATGCAATTGAAAAGGTAGTAAGAAGTTTATTTTTTTAATTTCTCTGCCATCTTATAATATCTCGATTAAATCTGTTCCATGGTTATGGATGCGAAACGTGACCGCTGACGATGTGGGATTAGCAAGGAAGGAGGGTTTTTGAAAATAAAGTATTGCGTAGAATATTTGGACCCTAGAGGGACGAATCGACCAGAGAATTTAGACCTTTACACAACTGAGCGAACTGTATCCAGTAAATACAGAGAGGTAATTGCAGCGCGGCCTGTTAAGCATTCATTATTATTATTATTATTATTATTATTAATAATAATAATATAAGTCCTTTCACAGTCCAACTTCGTTTCGTAGGACTCTGTGGGTAGGGAATATATATCTACAGGATATGCGACCCCGTCAAAACCGGCTGGTGAAATTATTACCAATAGAAATAAATAACAAATAAACTAACTACAGGCATAATTCTAATTTTCATCGTTGTTAATTATTATTCTATGGATATAGATAACAGTGAAAATTGAAATGAGGTAGGTAAGTAGTTTTTATTTGTTTATTCTGTTAACCCTTTTTATTTTTTTAACTGTTAACTAAAAGACGGTCGTTTTATCAACACTTCCAGATCTGCTAACTTCACTTACTCGGCAGCTGGTAAAGAAGAAATAGTTTATCTCTTTCCTCGCTACAGTACCCAATTCGTTTTGCTAAAAGTCACCATGTTGTAAAGTCGTTATAGCCATAAATTTGTACTTTCCTAGACGCATAATCCATTTTTTTTTAATTTTAACTGATAGTGACTGATAGCTTCTAGGTGTAGTGAAAAAAGACGAGATGAAAATATGATATTTTGCTACAGCATTTTCTTGAAATTAGTGAAAAAAAAAAAAAATGTTTCGTGTTTAATGGAATTTTATTATTTCCCTAAATAAATATAATCTAAACCATTATTTTTGTTTAATTGGAGGAACATAAGAAATGTAGGTAGGAGACTTTTGCATCGCCTCAATTAAGCTGTAAGGCTAGAGAAAAAAAATAAATGAGAAGAAAGGAAAAACATTTAAAACACATATAAAAACCAGCTGCCGTATGCTAATGTCCCACTTTTTAAAATCCCTACTCTCAACTCTAATACCGTTATATAATTGTACTTAGTGACTTAATAACATGTTATTCATTATTCTTGACAAAACATAGAAACAATAGAAAAGGAATAAGATATACGAGTTGCGCAGTGCGGTATAAGCCTAGAGATCATCAATCTGTAGCTCTTTCTGCAAGGTCAGATTCCTCCACAACTCCTTCTCTAAAGGCATTGTCTGTAAATATTTACAAAAAATACTTTTCGGTAATTCTATCAAATCAAACAGTAATTTCCTACAGAAATATGTATGGATAAACCAGAAATAAAGATACGAACATTATTAATATGTTATGGACAGTAAAACAATTTATTATTATGACCGTTTGTTTATTATTGCATTGTCAGTTTGCTTTCCCAAAGCAGTTACAGTTATAACATGTGACAATGAAATTAGTCCAGAGCCAAAAAATGTTAAAAATAAGTTAATAATGTAAAATAACGATATGACAGCAACTCGTACATGCTCATATATAACAACTTTAAATAAGGAAAATTAGCTATGGAACTAAAGATTTGTAAGATCGATAACCCCATGATAAGATCGGACAACAGCCCGAAACGTTGGGAAAATTAAATGTAATATAACCTTTGTAAGAGACTCCTTCATTGAAGAAAACTATAGTTATTTTCATTTTATGTAAATAAGAATCTTTAATTTATTTTTAATTTTTCCGTCATAAGAAGTATTCAGTATTTATCATTTTTTTTTTCATTAATTCTCATTTTTTTTTCATTAATTCTCATCCCGAACTTATCGTATCTAGTGCTGTGATCTTCAATGTGATAGCTGGAACTACAATTGGCCTGCAACAGCATTCCACTGCGAAAATATAAACATTTTCGTGTCTTTTGCTTTTTGAGTAATTAAGCCATGCGAAATATGTCATGGATTTGAAAATAATTTTAGACTTACAGCAGACACTGAATACTTTTAGCATAGAAACTCCGTTGATCGGGCGAAAATTGTACCCTCACAATTTAAACACCGTAATTGATAAGCCATTCGGACATGTTTCATTTGTATTTGTATACTGCACGGAAATAATTGACGCTTCTCCCTGGCAATACAATGATTATAGTCATTCAATTGACACAGTATGTAAGACCTCAATATTCAAACTTATCTAATGTTGGGGAAAAATCGATTCATCTAATTCAACACAAATGGTACATTATATTATTATTCCAACGTTTGTCGAGGTATAATATACATATAACGAGGAGTGTATTGAATTCTAAATCTATATTTTAGGATTTGAAATAATTTGCAAAGTTATATTTCACAACATCAAACAAACAATTAAAGTTCAAATTAATAACAACGTTACAAAAAGTAACAACAAGTGACTCAAAAGTAACCATATCATTCGATGTGGCTTAATTTAATTTTAAGGCTAATCAAAGCCCCTAGTCTATCGCTTCTTATTTAGTCCCTAACAGAACATCCAAAAAAAACAAAAGTCTGGAACTCTTATGGTCGGTTGTAAAAACAGGGAATAAGGTAAACGTAGTTTGAACAAGATTCCGTGTTTGACCACAGAACCATATTAATCTGTTGTACAAAAAATATAAATCAAACAATACAAACAAAAATAAAAAGAACTTAGGAGGTAACAAAAAATGAATATTATTAGAAATTTATGCAACAGGCACTATGGCCCAATGAATTACTTAACAGTAATAGTGTTAGGTTATAAGTAAATCCGTGTTTAAGCAGACATTTCTGGCTGTTTAACTTTAAACTTTGTTTGGCGCTGATCACTAAATTTGATTAAGCGATTCCACATTTTACACCAAGAATTAAGAACATCCTGTGTTTAACCATTTTTTTAAGTAATCGATCCGATTTAAACTACTATTTTACACCGGGCCATTAGTTGTAACAGAAATAATCATCTCTTTTTATTTCACTTCACAATATTTTAGAATATTTCTATGAAATGAAAAATATGAAAAAAAAAACAACATTGAGAATTTCTCGACTTGGTTGGTACACTGCCAGCTAAATTGAGGTTTAGAAGCGGAAACATTATTGGCAGCCTGCGCTCCACACCCCTTTCACCATT
Organism: Aelia acuminata; assembly: GCA_911387785.2. Taxonomy (NCBI): domain Eukaryota; kingdom Metazoa; phylum Arthropoda; class Insecta; order Hemiptera; family Pentatomidae; genus Aelia; species Aelia acuminata. The sequence continues at coordinate 33,275,002 of OU426979.1, read as the reverse complement.
GAGGTAGCCACTTCCCCCACCAACGCCCACTCTACAGATAACTCTAGCTTCTTTCATACCCATCCTAACAATTTCACGTTAAAAAAAAATACCGAGGCTTTCAGTTATGACCTGAATTTTATTTAGATCGAAGAGTTAGAAATTCTATGTTCCGCTTTGCTCAACACGATTCAGTCAAAACATAGCATAGCGAACACTTGTTTCAGAAAATTCTTTGTATATTTTTTATTTTAGGTTTTCTACAATTTTGTATATAACTATTATTCTTCCAATGGTCCTTTAAAAGTGATCGCTGAAATTGAGGGATTTTTGAATTCAATGGCTAAGGGTTTTTGAAAATAAGATATAAAGAAGAATATTTGGACTGAAATGGGATGAATCGACCAGAACGTTTACACAACGTCGAATTGAGTAGCAACGCGACGAATAAAATGGGCATGTAAAATTGGGAAAATAGGTGGTGAAGGAATTCATAAAAGATTAATAAGCACAGGGAAACGTCCGAGATGTAGACCGAGACGGAGATGGGAGCATTGCGTGAATGGAATTTGGTCTGGATAGCGGTCGGTGGATTGTGGTGTGTTGGGAGGAAGTTGTGGTTTATATAGCATTATCACTAATATTGGCATGATTATGCGGACAATATAGTCTCGATAATATAATATATATATATTATCGTATGCATTGTATTATTGATCCAATGTGTACATATAATACATATAATTTAATTAATAAAACAATTAATTAATTGTTTTAATTAATAAAACAATAATATAATTTTATATTAATTCAACCATCATTGTTGGTGACCACCTATTTTTAAATTATTTTAAATAATTTATTTTTGAAGAGAAAAGATTTTGCTCCGCCGGGAATCGAACCCGGGACTTCCGCGTGACATGCGCGGTATGCTATCCATTACACATATTTAGTGTATTATCCATTACATTTTTAGTGTAACGGATAGCATACCGCGCATGTCACGCGGAAGACCCGGGTTCGATTCCCGGCGGAGCAAAATCTTTTCTCTTCAAAAATAAATTATTTACAATAATATAATTGTTTATTGGTAGACTGAACCTCAAGAAACCAATTATAACATATAATATCAAAAGTCAAGAAATTGACATATTTTTTAGCCAGAATGGAAATTGAAACATTGAACGTCTAGTACAGTAACATGACTAGAATTCATAAAAATAGAATCTCCAAGTCTAATTTAGAATTTTCAAAACGAATTGGGACAGTACCAAATCAAATTTAGACAATTGCAAACAAATTTGGGATATTCCAAAACCAAATTTATAACTTTCCTCTCAATTCAAGAATTTCCATAACACCATATTATTCAATATAGATAATGATTCTAAGGAATGTAACAAAGCTATACAATTACTCAACTATACAACTAAATTCTATTCAAAAACTAAATTCTATACAATTGTATTTTCCAATAAAAATTCTAAATTTTGTTAGCTAAAATCCCTTTTCGGTTTGGAAGGTATTAAATTTGATTGGGAACATTCCCAATATGGTCTGGAAAGTTCTAAAGTAGATCTGGAAATATATCTTTAAATATTTATGTTCACGACAATATCTAAGTACAACTCGTAAGTTTGTAAGTAAGTAACTCGTAAGTTACACTCGTGAGCTTAAATAAAAATTACTATGCCACACAAAAATTTAAAAACAAATAATTGACAATATTCCGAAAAGTATCAATTTGTAACGATATAGCAACAGGATGGTACTATATGATTATATCTTCAGAGCAAGACTTAACTCTTAAGCCCTTCAATCCTTATATTTAGTCTTATATAAAACTGTCTGGAAATTTCTAGGCTAGGGTAGATGATACTCCAAGAGTCACGAACATGTACTACACGAACAATATTTTTTGACTGGTCAAACAACAAGTCACAAATAATCAAACAGGTTATAAAGATTATCATTTTGTGCTTCAAAACAAAACTAACTCTCCAGTCCATCGCTCCTTATATTTACTCATAAAAAGAACAGTCTCGAAGGTTCTGACCGGCGTAGACATCATCATAGTCACAAACATGTACTGTGACAGTTTGTTCTAACTGTTAGTCCGTTTCAACATGTCCAGAACTATTCCAAACCACTTGTTTTGTGTTTTGATTCACGTTAAACTATGTTTTGTGTTTTTTATTTCTTTATTTTTTGTTTCACGTTACTGTACATTATATAATGTAACGTTAAATCGATAAGCAAATAAAAGAAAAACATATGGCGTAACCTCCCGGACCGCATGTTGGAACAAAATAACCGGTTGGAACGAACTGTTTTTGTCTAGATCATTCCGGAATGACGGAGAATTGCCGACATTGTTCTAGAAGATTCCAGGCCCCACTATTTACGATATATATAAGGGGCAGAGACTGAATGAGTCGAAGTTGAAGTCTGTGTCTTGACTGTGTTGCTCAAGTCATATGATTGTGTGTGATAAAGTCATCATTTTTGTAACCTGTAAGTTGTAATAATTCGTTGGCATTGTGATAACTGTATATTTCAATTAAATAAATATTTGTTACCCACATAAGTGTTACAACTGGTGTCAGGTGTGGGGTTGAGAGAAGAAAAAAAAAAAAAATGCCAGGTAAACGAATTGGAGAACTTAAAGTTACGGAGCTGCGGAGAGAATTAGAAGAGCTGGATTTAGACACTACAGGGGAAAAAGCGATCTTGTTGGCCCGCTTACGTGAGTATTAATCGAGTCAGGGCGTAGATCCTGAAACTGTAAAGTTTCAGGATAGCTCTTTTAAAGCCGCTATAAATAATTTGTCTGCTGAAATAAATGATAAATTAACAAGTCAATCGGCAGAAATAACTGATAAATTAACAAGTCAATCGGCAGAAATAAATGGTAAATTAGCAAGCATGTCTGGTGAAATTAATGACAAATAGGCCAGCCAATCAGTTGAAATAAATGATAAATTTTCAAATTTGTCTGGCGAATTAAATAATAAATTGACTAACCTGACTGGTGAGTTAAATGAAAAATTGGTCAGCTGCTGAAATAAATGGTTTAAATGAAAAATTTACCAGACTTAATTCCAATTTGTCTGCTGAGTTTAATGAGAAGATGAATAGCCTTAATAATAACCTTTCGGCGGAAATAAATGATAAATTGAGCAATTTGTCTGGTGAAATAAATAACAAATTCACAAACCAGTCGGCTGAAATAAATAACAAATTGATCAATTTATCTGCCGAAATGAATGATAAATTGGCCAGCCAGTCAGCTGAAATAAATGAAACATTGGCTAGCCAATCGGCTGAGCTTAACGAGAAGATCGCTAGCTTCAAGTCGAGCATTTCGGGTGAATGAAAGGTTAGCCCAACAAGATGCGAGGGCTGTTGCTTTACAGGAAGAGGTTGAGAGACTCAAAAGGACTCTGGAAAAAGGGGCCCAGGCGGTCTTCAGGGATCAGCTCTGCCCACATCCGTTACAAGATGGACAAGTATGTGAACCCGCCGTTACGGAGAGCCGCGCAAGGATAAAGCCACCGACTTTTGATGGTAAATCGTCCTGGGCGAATTACCTGAAGCAATTCAACGCAGCTGCTAGTGCTAATGGGTGGTCTCCAAGAGATAAGGCGGTTGCCCTTACGGTGGCTCTCAGAAGCGACGCTTTGGATGTCCTACAGACCCTCAACCCTGACGACGCATACGATTTTAACATGCTAGTAAGCCGGCTAGAGATGCGGTTTGGCCACGCCCACCTCGAGCAGGTATACCAGTCCCAGCTGAAGAGCAGGAAGCAGAAGGCAGCCGAGACTATTCAAGAGTTCGAGGCGGACGTCGCAAGAATGGTAAGACTGGCTTATCCAACAGCTCCGGAAAGTTTGTAGGAGTGTTTGGCGGTTCAAGCCTTCGTTGACGGCTTGCGAGACTTGGAGCTCCAGAGGGCGGTGCGGCTTGCTGGTCCTAAATTGCTGGTGGAAGCTCTATCCACAGCATTGGAATTTGAAGCAGCTACCGAGGCTTCTCGTAGTCAAGCACGTGTCCGAGCCATGAACAATGACACAGACGATGGGCAGCAGGAGTCAGAGAACTATAAACATTTTGAAGACGCGGTTCTTAAAGTAGCGAAGGCTTTAGACTCGCAGAGAAGACCCTTCCGGTGTAGGAACTGCGGGGAGCCGACAATAACTGCGGACTTGGAGAATCTTATTTTGGAGATTTTAAAAGTCCTACAATTCCGTAAAAGGAGACCCGTACGGTGCTGGAGCTGTGGGGAGCTCGGACACATTAGGAGATCCTGCAAAGGAAAGGGCGCTTCTGACACAGGGAAAATAGGACACGCCAATACCCGGAGGTTAAAAGCTTCCAGGGGCAGTCACCAAGGTGCTTCACTAATAATGGTAACCTCCTTGGGACACCGAGACGACAGCGCATATGTGGATGGCAGCGTCAACGGCAAGAGGCACTTGATGCTGATTGACACTGGAGCTACGAAGACTATAGTCTCTTCAAGTGTGGCTGGCAAGAAAAGACTGACGCCCTCCAGATGGCAGCTAAGGACTGCGACCGGAGAAGAAGCCAAGGTATTCGGGGAAACCGAGGTAAAGTTACAGTTAGGCTCAAGCCGTGTCTCACACTCGGTCCTAGTGGCTGACATTGAAGAAGATGTGATCCTCGGGATGGACCTTATGAGCGCGTATGGCCTTCTGGAACGGAGGAGTGTCAAGATCAGTGGAGAGGTGCTGCCCTTATGGAGTCGGGGACCAGCCGGTGTGGTAACCACCGTGGAACAGAGTGTAAAACTTCCTTCGAGGGGTAATCTCTCAAGTATTCTTCGAAAAGGCACTAAGGCTGAGACTTCAGCGTCGATTACCTCGTTGGTTCGGCAGGCGACTACGAAAAGCGAGCTGAAATACAAGCAGAAGGACAGGGTGATTGAAGGCGTCGATCCGTCATTGCCTCGAGAAGAGAATCGAAATCATCCTATCGCTGTCAATAAGAGGCACGTCGCCAGAGATCGTATGAGGAGACAAAGCGGGAGCAGGGCCAACCAGGGTGGATACGAAGAAGGGGAACTTGCTTGGCTCTACAACCCACAAGGAAGGCGGAAACTATACGTGATTGAGAAGAACATCAACGATCTGGCCTATAGGGTGTTCAAGTACCCCAAAGGAAAGCCCATTATTGTCCATAATGATCGTTTGGCGCCATATACCGGGAACCATGAAGAAGAAGCAGCGGATTACGGAAGCGACCTTTCGTTTGACCTAGGGAGCAGAAGCATGGAAAAGAAGACATCCAGGAGGAATGTCTCTAAGGAGGGGGCAGTGTAACGTTAAATCGATAAGCAAATAAAAGAAAAACATATGGCGTTACCTCCCGGACCGCATGTTGGAACAAAATAACCGGTTGGAACGAACTGTTTTTGTCTAGATCATTCCGGAATGACGGAGAATTGCCGACGTTGTTCTAGAACATTCCAGGCCCCACTATTTACGATATATATAAGGGGCAGAGACTGAATGGGTCGAAGTTGAAGTCTGTGTCTTGACTGTGTTGCTCAAGTCATATGATTGTGTGTGATAAAGTTATCATTTTTGTAACCTGCTCAATTGTTTAAGTTGTAATAATTCGTTGGCATTGTGATAACTGTATATTTCAGTTAAATAAATATTTGTTACCCACATAAGTGTTACAATAATTTAACATTTTACAATTACTTGTTCTCTGATGTTTCGGGCGTTTTCTTAAATGTTTTGTTTTATTTATTACTTAAAATACACCTATAACTGCCAAGATTTGCATTTTTTTCTATGTTTAAAAAGTGCTCATTGTCTGGATCGATGGAATAAGAAAAAACATTAAATGCTATCAAACCGAAGCTAAAAGGAGGAAGAAACAAGAATGAAGTAGATATGATCTGGATATTATTGCGATGAAGGTGATTAGTAATGAATTGAGTGAGGGGAGGAATTGAAGGACGATAAGGAAGAATTGAATTGGGCTCTTCGTGCAGATCTTGCGATATCCGATCCGCATTAAACTTCTCCCTCTACAGTTCTCTGATTGCCGGTTCTTCAGCCCTTACCCGCCACAATCAAACCACACCCTTCCATCATTTCACTGAAAACACTGGAATTAAAAAAAAAAAAAAAAAAAAAAAAAATCCTCGAAACGTAATATAAAACTGCGTGATGGACAGAAGCGAGAAATCGTTAGATTGATGAAACTGTTGCGTGATTTCAATGTGGCGTGATATGCATACCGTATGGCTTCTAGCGGCCATCTTCGTTTTAATGAAGTGGAAACGAAGCCAATACACGCCACGGTAATGGTGGGTGATTGCTCCATTAGCTTTTTTCGCAATTTAATTTCAGCGATAGTAATATAATTGGAATGAAACATTAACAAACAGACATTTATTATTATAAACCTGCAAATTATTTTACATTACACTGCTTATGAAAGCTTGAGTTTCCAGGATATCAGCCGGACTGGAATGTTACTCATTACAGTAATGAATCAAACCACACCCTTCATCATTTTTACTAAAAACGCCAGAATTAAAAAAAAAAAAAAAACCTTAAAACGCAATATAAAACTGCGTAATGGACCGGAGCGAGAAATCGTAAAAACAATACTTGAGAAAAAATACTTTATGATGATAATGAATAGATAAACAAAAGATTGGCCAAGGTTGAGCTTCGAACACGGATCTTCAAATCACCGTTGCAGTGCGGTAACCAACTACACTACCAGTGTAGGCCTGTGTCCAACCCGTCAACCTTCTCTCTTCAATGATCCCAAGACAGTCGGGTTCAAATCAATGGCTATGGCCAATATTTTCTCTTCGGATAAAATTATTAAAAAATATTGGTTAGCTGATTGGTTAGTCGTGTTTTCGCTTATTTCTCCAGACAAATTGGTCAATTTATCATTTATTTCAGCCAACAAATTAGCATTTAGGATGGTGAATTTGTCATTTAAACCATTTATTTCAGCCGACAAATTAGAATTTTGGCTGGTCAATTTTTCATTTATGTCCGCCGACATAGCCTTCAAGAAGCTATCCTCAAACTCTACAGCTTTAGGATCTACGCCTTGACCCAAGTAATACTCACGCAACCAAGCCAACAAGATCGCCTTCGTACCTGTAGTGTCTAAATCAAGCTCTTCTAATTCTCTCCTCAGCTCCGCTACTTTAAGTTCTCAATTCGTTTACCTGGCATATCTTTTTCTTTAACCCCACACCTGACACCAGTTGTAACACTTATGTGTGTAACAAATATTTATTCAACAGAAATATACAGTTATCAATGCCAAAAAATTGTTACATATTAATATTTGAGCAGGTTACAACATTGATAACGTTATAACACACTATCATATGATTTGAACTTCACCGTCAAGAAACAGACTTCGACTAACTCGTTCAGTCACTGTTCCTTATGTATAATCATAAATAGTAAGGCCTGGAATGTTCCAGAACAATTTGGACAGTTCTACGCCAGCGTGAACTAGGCACGAAAGATCTAGACCCAAACAGTTCGTTCCAACCGCTTATTTTGTTCCAACAAACGGTCCGGGAGTTTACTCCATATGTTTTTAGTTTTTTTTGCTTCTCGATTTATCGTTACACTGCCCCCTCCTTAGAGTTATTCCTCCTGGATCTCTTCCTTTTCATGCGTGTCTGCTCCCTATGTCGTACGAAAGGTCTCTTCCGTAATCCGCTGCACCTGTTCTTCTTCGTGGTTCCTTGTATATGGCGCTAAGCGATTGTAATGGACGATCATCGCCCTTCCTTTGGGATACTTGGAGACCCTGTAGATCACATCGTTGATGCGCTTCTTTATCACGTAGGGTTTGTCACTGTTTTGAGTGGTAAAGGGTTCGAAGTGGATTAAATGACAATAACAAATTTAAATAAATATGTGAATAGAAAACGATACTAAAAAAAGAAAAAAAGGATGATTAAGAGAGACAATGAAATTAATTTTGATACGGAGACGGTGTTAGATACAGTACAATGAAACTATCGGATAAAATAAACGTTATTTTGATACATTATTATTTCTCACAAATCTTTGCTCATCAGTGTTAGAGGACTTGGTAAATGAATAGGGTAGATACGATAGACATTTTTGGATAACCTTTTTTTGGCGCAGTGTTAAGTTAACCGCCAAACACGGTTAGTCTGAAATTCCTACTTAGGTCCATAATATCCTTCAACTTACTATCAATATTTTCATAGCGATTTCTGCATTTTTAAAAACTTAATCTACTTAAATTAAAACTAAAATTAACTTCTGGTGTTTGCTAATTCAATATCGGAATTTTATGTGAAAAAATCTATATTAAATTTCACGAGATAGGCGCAGAAGCTGATTTTAAAAATATATATTTGAAGCTAATATAAAAATATACACAAATTTACTTTTTGTTTACATCAGACCCTAGGAACTGCGGGTTCGCGTCCAGCGGTAGCCTTAGGAATTTTTAATGGGAGTAAAAAATCTTTGGCTATGCCGTCCCTCGGATAGGATGTAAAACGGAGGTCCCAAGCCTGTACTATGTCAGGTATTCGTTAAAGATCGCTATCCTAATTATATCTGGATAGGCAAACTTTAGTGCTCCCACTGTAGCATCGTCCGATTAGCCTAAAGTCACTACAGTGTTTGTTTAACGTCACTATTAATTGACGTTAAACAAACAAAGAAACCATAGGAACTTGTATTTCGTATATTTTTCAAACCTTGTAATTATAATTTTTTGAATATTCAATATCAGGGTTTCGTTTCGGAGTTGTAATGGGGGGATATAAATTATTTATAGCCATGAAAACAAAAAGAATAAGGAAATCTCATCCCATTAGAGCAGTATAGAGAATCATAAAATGGAACACAAATTTCTACCCAGTTTGAGAAGTAGAAAACAATGAATGGATCGGACCAATGAATAATTTCCATAGCTACCGAGAGCTCATTAAGGAAGGTTTTTGGAACCCCTCAACCGACAAACGAAGTTTATAAATGAAATGAAAGGGAATTAGATGGCAATTGAAGTTTCCCGTTTGTTTGCGAGAGGGGACAGAAACGTGTTTAGGCGGAGTTGCATTGTATACTCTAAGCAGATTATCCGACCGGCGGCCTATGTCCTCTGTCCTAGCAATCCAATCAACGGTGTCTCCAACTCTTTTCCTTCAATCGGTTTTCTGTAACGATTGATCGTCTAACGGGAGTTTTCGGCTGTAGAAAAGGAAAAAAGCCAGGCTCCGTCTATTAAAGATACACACTGCCATGGTATAAACTATAAGACAGTACAATGAATATCTGACAGTTATTATTTTCTTACATTTCTTATCTCGCCATATATAACATTAATGGGGAGGGGGATTAAGGTCAACTTAGACAAAACAGAACTATTCTAACATGCTTTGGAAGGTATAGATTTATTTTGGGATTTTATAAAAAAAAATATTTGGATCAATTCTGCTCTGTATATATTTAAATAGGCCTCGGCTACAACAAGGACTTTAAGATAACTGACGCATTAAAAAACTTGACCGTCGTAGGTAACCAGTAACCGCCTCGGTACCAAAGTGTGTCAGTTGTTTCCATTAACGTTTGTAAATAAAAAAAAAAAAAAAAAAAAAAAAAAAAAAAAAAAAAAAAACAGTGAAATTTCTCTAAAGTAATGATTTTTTACGGAACAAGTTATTTGTTTACATGTACTGTTAAGTTTGTTGAATTGTTTCTATTCATCATTATCAAACTTTAGGTAAAAAAAAAAAAAAAGTGAAGGAAGGCTTGACTTTTTCAGACAGGCATAGAAATTATGGAATCATTATCAACTGAGTACTATAAAAATAACCCGTCTATTTGTAAATTATAAAACCTTCATTTCACCTTGCGAAATTTCAACATTACTCATATTTATTTAAAAGCAATTAATAATTTTTTTCTGTCAGTTATTATTATTCCTGTTCTGCTGTTTAATTAATTGATTCTTATGAAAGCAAAACATCGATGTAGATTACTTTTGTGCTTTACGCCTCCAAGACAAAATATGGTGTTATTATAAATTCTAAGTCTTTATCAGATCTCTTATAAAATTTGCAGAAAAATAAAATAAGTCCTTCAAGAAAAACCTAAAATCAATACGAAATAATTGTATTATTTACATAGGGAGAAGGAAAGCTAATATAATTTTCTTCATAGGCTTGTATAACAGGAAAAGTAATTTCGGAGAAAATCCGTAGGCAGGAAAGAATGAGGAAACACAATAAAAACGAGCCCTCTCCTCGGAAAGGGAAAATAATACAAATTTAAGAAAGAAAAAAGCGACATGAAAAAAACCTCCTGGCGGATGGAAATGGGGATGCTATAGATAGCTCGCAATGACATTAGGGGCAAAAAGAAGATTTCCCTGACATTCGACAGTACTATACAGTTTTTTTTTTTTTTCCTTTTTTTTTTTTTACTTAGACTGTAAAAACTTCTTCATAAATACAAGCTTCCCAAAACCGTAACAATCTTTTAAAAAATGAATTTCATTTTTGTGGTTGCATGCTGAGCTTATAACGATTCCATTAGAGAATTAATTATTTACTAATTGTGGAAAAAAGTGATTTAAAACAATCGATAGTACTATTGAAACTTTCGATAGTTGTTTTCTTTACTAACGATTGTACTATCTAAAATTTTCTTTTTAAAGGGGAAAATAATAACATCTGCTTCTAAGCACCCAGGTGCTGTATAATTTATTTAAGTGAAAAATTAACTTTGTAAAAATAAATAATGTTAAATTGTAATTTTATTTATTTTTCTAACAAAATATTCGTATCAACATTATTCGGAGACTCAATGATCGCGTTCTTGTACCTCACAAATCAACTTCGTCGATAACTGAGGATTCTGGACAATTGGTTATTTAATCAGGGTCCGTGTCAACTTCTTTTAAATCTAGTTGTCTTGGTTTTTTGATACAGCTTTGATTTTTTGTGTTAAAACTAAATTCGTTTTGTCAAATTCGGAATTGACAAAAATTACCTCTGGCTATAAAGCAATCCATCCCCGATTTACAGAAATATTTTTTAAATCCCCTACTTAAAAGAAAAAAGGTACAAGTATTATAGCTCCTACGTTTCAAATCATAAATAAAAGATGATCTGCGGTGAATAATAATTAGGAATTTTAGTGAATCAAATATTTCTTTACGTTAACAGACAAAGTTTCCAACCATACGTGGTTTTCATCAGGGCTAGGTTGGCGTTAAACAGAGGCTGCTTAAATATAGCTCTCTGAGAAATATCTGAGAGAAACCCCAGTAGTCACCTAGCCTTGATGAAGTAACACATGTTTGGGTCGAAACGTCGGATGTCCAAAATTTTTAATGAAACTGTTTTTGAAGAAACTTTTGTGAATGAAATTAATGTTGATTAATATTCTCAAATAACCATAAATAGTACATTGTATTTTCTGTTTTAGAAGGATCAGAAAAAAATGAAATTACGTGATTACGTTAAATGCGAGTTTGTCCGCTACCAGGTGGAAAGGGGATATATATCCTATTATAAAAAAATAAAAAAAGCTTGTCTAATATGAAAAATGTAAAAAAAAAAAAATCTTCTTTTTGTAGTCCCCCTGTCATTCTGGGGCGAGTAAATCACAAGTCATATAATGGCACGTGTATAAATACCTACCTTTCCAAGAATGGGATTTTTTCGTTTTTTCACCCTTTCGTATATTAGTTCAAGTTGTTTGATCGGTCAGCTTCACGGAGAAAATAGCACTTGGGATGATTAAGTCGATCTACCAACTCACTCGTGATGGTCTTCATCAAATAAGGAGTGCTTTAGCTGTTACGGCTTTATCGACTCGATATCATATTTACTCAACAGCTGTTGACAGAGACGCAGTATTGAACCAAAACCGCTTGAATTAGCTATATTATTTTCGTCGTCTCAATCTTTTTCATTACCACGAGTACTCCTTCGGTATATAATAATTCTAAAAGCATTTCCCTTCTTTTCCCGAGTCAAAAATATAATCCTTTAGAGGTGGTAGCGATAATATAGAGCTCTTCAGATCCGCCCGTTAGGTAATGGTTCGAATGGAGAATTCATTTGCAATTTTCAGCGTAAGATTTATGAATATTAAACACTGGGATATTCAGGAATTCGAGCAGACCCCATGTTCAGAACTGAGGGAAAGAATACTCCAGGGACTAATAAGAATATTCCGAACGCTAAATATATATGAAGAGAGAGAGAGAGAGAGAGAGAGAGAGAGAGAGAGAGAGAGAGAGAGAGAGAGAGAGAGAGAGAGAGAGAGGGAGAGAGAGAAAGAGTGACAGTTAAATTACCTTCTTGTGTTGACTGATTCAAATATTTTTACATATATAATTAAAATTTATGATTTATAGAATTTTTTAAATATTTTTTGAAAGAAGATAACAGATTGGCCTTAGCTAGGATCCGGACCCGGATTTCCGAATGCACCGCCCTATTCATCACAAATCACATATCACGCTACAGTCAATCCTTTCTCTTCACTAACCCCCTCTCTCAACGATCTAGCAAATTTTCTAAATTATACCGGGTAGTGGGCACTTCGTCCAGATATTATGTTCTCTTGGCCATCGTCTGTTGACCACTTTTAATTAAGGCACTGACATGGAAAAGGTAGTAAGTAAAAAAAAAAACTGATTTTGAGATTTTCATTGGAAAAAGTAGTAAGAAGTCATTCCAATAGTATAGGAAGAGTAGTATGTCAGTGTTCAAAGTGGTTTAGTTGCTATCAACACCAGAAAATGCTTTTTATGAATCAGCTTAATTTCAGCAGTTCAAAATCAAGATTGACTTATTACCTTATCAAAGTCAGTACCTCAATTATTTTTAAACAACTTTTTCTATGAAGACTTAATCAATGAATAGACTTAGGTCAAGAGACCTTGGATGCTGATTGGACGAACAGTCCACTTCCCAGTAATATTTAAAAATTTGAAAAATCGGTGAATAAAGTAGATTTGGCCGTGATACTTGCTTAGTGGTGCAAGCGGCAGCGCGCTACACCAGTGATACAGAAATTCGGGTTCGTAACCAGGCCAAGGCCAATATTTTTCTTTATATCAATCATATTCTAAAATTATATATTTTTTATGATTTTTTTTCTAGCATGATTGTATTCAAGATGATTAACAACACTGAAAATTAACTATAACTTTATTTATATTGGTCACTCGGTATTCACTACTTATCACATATATACTTACTCGTATATACAAACATTTTTTTCTTTCTCGATTCTATATTTATATATTATGTACTGTCAACTAGAAACTGTCATCTCTACTGTATACAGACTATGAAAAATGTTCATGCTTAGCATATCATAGCTCACTACATCTAGTTAGAATTATTAATGAAGCAATGTTTTCAACACCTAAGCCCACAATGGAAGCCAAATGACCAAGTGACGGAATTTTGACAAAACTAGCAAAAGCATCATTTATCTAGGAAAGAGCAGAGCTGGGAGCAGACTATAAATCAGGTTTATACACCCTGTGCGGGGCTATTGTTCTTGCTCTTGTTCGGGGCATGTTTGAGCTGAAAGGTTCTTTATAGTTCAAGTAACGACGTGCATATGCATTCAACAATATAACGTATGATTCATAAGATTTTATGAATGAATGGCTCATTTCATTCATTTTCTTTTGAAGTATCTTTATGGGCAGAAAAAACAATATACAATCTATACGGTTTCGTTCGATTACTATTGCCCGAATATAAGGCCGAATCATCGATCACACTGCAGAGAGGATTTGGAAAATATCCGAGTCGGTTAGAGATCCTATTTATGTGTATTCCATAACACCAAAAGGTAAACCTTAGTACCTGCACAAATTTTTAGCATCATTTAATGAATTATTCGTACTGTTAATTTTATTGTGGGAAGCATCCAAGAAATTAAACATTCGAAAACTTCGAGCATTCAAGTTTTAAGAATTACGAAGAATAGTGGATTCATCTTTCTATGTGACAAATGACTTATTAATCAAAATCCAACGAAAAATATCGGGCTTTCGGGCTCTTTAAGCCTTCATTATTTTTCTTCTTTAGCTGAATAAGATTTTTTTTAAAAAAGAATAAATTTCAAATGCGAAAATTCTCTCAAGGGAAAACTAGTTTATATGAAATAGCAATACTTTCTTATCCAGTAGCTCGTTTACTTATAATATGTATCGTCCAGTAATCAATCACTAATATTACATCATTAATATTTGTTTCTGCTAAAATTTAAAACGTACTATTTGTATTAATATATATATATATATATATATATATATATATATATATATATATATATATATATATATATATATATATATATACCTATTACTATACAACGTTCATGAATTAAAAAAAAAAAAAAAAAAAAAAAAACTATATGATTCAACTAAATCTCTCTTCCTTAGGGTACGAGTAGCTGACTACAGTACAAAGCACTAAGGGCTTGGAGTACATGACACGTGCTAGGAGAAGGCCCTAGGGATGGGAAGGGACTCCCTCTATTCATATAACACTAAACAATTCCACCTGTCATGTGCACACTTCACTTTGGATCTTTTGTCCTTTTGACAAGAAGCCAAGTGAATTTGTGAAGGGAAATTGGACAACGGATATATAAAATGAATTTTATACAGAGTTAGAAATGGAAAGAGAGAGAAGGGAGGGGTTTTGGAATAATTTCACATTTTAAAGAAACGTATCAGCACTTGATGCTTAGTTTCTATCTTTCCATAGGTAGAAAAGCCAAGTAGGAATGTAGCGACTAGGATTTTACAATGTAATACAATCAAGAGTTGATTTATTTATTGAATATAGGTACCATTCTTTGCTAGTTAATGACAGCCAAAAAATGTCCTTTTCATTTTTATTTATTTATTTATGAAAGTTTAATCGATTCCTAACATCAGGTTTGAAAAAAGGGTATACTGTAAAGGGAGGTAAGTGTATATGGTGGTTAGTTAGACTGTCTTTTTTTTTTTTTTTTTTTTTTTTTTTTTTAGGGGACACATGTATTCATAAATCATACAAATAATACAATCGAAACAGGTCAGAATAGTTCGAAATTTTTGAAATCAAGGTACATCCAATTTTCTGATGATCGTCTAATTAATAATAGAATAGAATAAATATTTATTTGCTAAAGAAAACTTCTTGCACAATTTTTTTATATTAATCATTATGAAAGATTTTAAAAGTAATCCTTGATTCCTTACAATGTTGGGAATTATAACCTTCTTTAAAAGTAAATATATCTAAATGAAAATAAACGATAAACGATAATCATATTTCTCGATATTAAAAAATCTACGAGTCTATTTTAATGTCACTCTTGTACGTCAATATTTCACAATGAACATATTAACAGTACTTATATGTCAATATAAACATTTATTTTTTTTTTTTTTATACAATACACTATAAGACTAAAACAGAGTTTTTTAATTACCAAATAGAGGTCTAAATCTATTTATTAAATCTTACGTGTGCTAAGTTATCCTAAAATTTATAAATGAATTCATTTGAATTCCAATTATTATTAAACTTTGTAAAATACTGTTACAATGTAAAAAAAAAAAGAAAATATGTTATTAAAATGATCAATAGTTTCAACTGAAAAAAATGTTTTAAACGTCAGTCATATCGGAGTTGCCAACTAAGCAATTCTTTAAGTAATTATTGATAATGATTCTTGGAGTGAGGAACAATGAAGCAGTAGATGTTGAAGACTGTTCTCAACAAACAATCCAAAAGAGGTACCTACGATTCTTCCATATGGCTTACGATTCTTTGCTTGCAAATGTTAACTCTAAAACGGAGAGAAGCTTCTGGGTTTCTGTAGTTGAAATTATAGATAGTTCGGTGAACTGGATGTTATTTTGAATGTAGATCTCTACTGATATCTATTGAAGTAGAGTGGATCTTAATTTTTTCTAGAATGTCCTCTTTGTGTCCTGCCAGTCCGTTTTTGTGGATGTTTGAAAGCTCGTTCTTAGACCCAAAATTCTCGGCAAATTTTTTCACTTGGGTGACCCGGTCGAAATCTAATTCGTGTTTATTTATTTATCTAACCGCCTCATCAAGTTTTCTTAGTTTATTAAAACATAAGCGTGATAATCTGCCTTCAGTCATTGCAGAAAGCTTATTCTTACTCAATAGTTCGTGTAATTAAGGTAAAAGTATTAATCGCTACAAAATATGTGTGCTATCATCAATCGGTAGTTTCTCCATAAATCATATTGCTGTGATAAACCCTCTTTAAGTAAATTTTTTTACATTAAACATTTTATTTTTGTTTTATCTTCATTCGTTTATCCGCGCCAGTCAATAATATATAGACAATCAACAGATGTGATGGCCGTATACGATTGCAAATGATGACATGTCAGGCATGGGGAATGATGGCACCCAACAGTACTTCTTCCCTGGCTTGATTCAGTAATTCAGGTCGGTTAAAGAAGGAGATCTCACATCCAACGCCTTTTTAATCTCCTCCTCACATCCATGGGCATTTCATCTGTGGCCATAACTCTTATTAGTAGGTTTATATGTCCGTGTAGTTTAGTGTGGAGACGTTTGCAAAGAGACTTGATTTGTTGGTCGACTGTTGGCATGTGGACGTCAGTATGTAAGGTTTGATTAGTCACGTACCAAGGAGCTTTGAAAAAAAAATTTAAATAATAGAAAAATATACGTCAAAGGATTTGAGTGATTTGTGAAGTTAAATAGAGGCGTTTCCCAAACGTCGTAAACTGATAAATGTAACTAATATTTTATATTTTCATGCCACGATCGTGATATGAATCAAGGTAAACCTTGACGGGAACAACGATTTATGCACTAAACAACACTTTTATGCATGTCGCAACAGACGACTTGAAATGGCGTAGCGAAACGGCAATGCATCAATGTCTATTGTAGCAGTTGAAGCAATGAGAGAAACTATTGATGTGTGGTGTCAATCGAAGTTAGATGAATCGCGACAGGTCACTATAACCACAAACCCCTGACTCAAAGTCTCTTGTTTCATTGCACACGCGAGAGTGCTTAAATCACTCCACTTGGATGACCCCATCACACTTGATCCGGGCATCAAATATACCAACCTTAGCTTGGGCTATGATTGTCGAACGCCCAGTTAATAATTAATTAACTATATCTTATTCTATTCAGAAACCATGTAATTATAATTGGTTTGCTAGAAAATATAATAATTGAAAAATAAAATAAAGAATACTTTTAGGTGGTTAAATGGTTAAAATTAGTTAGTAATATTAATCGAACACCTCGACAATCGAATACGTTCATTGTCGAAAAAAAATCGTTTATTAATTAAAAATTATTATGATAGGTGAAATAATGGTCAGGATTTGCAGTTTGAAAAAAATTTTATTTTCGAAAGCCAACGTTTCGATCCAATTTGTGGATCTTCATCAGGGCTAAAAGTAAACAAATATATGAGTATCTATGCTAGAGGATGACTATAAATGAATATTTTACAGAACTGATAATAATATAAAATATGGTAAGCATTATACATGAATATTTAAATAAGTAGCTGGTTAGCAAGATAAAATAGAATCAGATATTTACCTTCTGTAGAACAGGAATACAAAGACTGAAGGTAAAATAAGGTAAGAGGTAGTGGTCGGGGGTAGTTTGCCGACTTCAAAGGATTTATGACGGGGAAACCCAACGCTTTTGAAATGAAAGGCTATATGACAACTGAGTGAAAATAAAATATTAAAAACTAACAAAATATATGGTACTGTATACAAAATTTATCTTGCTAACCAGCTACTTATTTAAATATTCATGTATAATGCTTACCATATTTTATATTATTATCAGTTCTGTAAAATATTCATTTAATGTCATCCTCAAGCATAGATACTCATATATTTGTTTTCTTCTAGCCCTGATGAAGATCCACAAGTTGGATCGAAACGTTGGCTTTCGAAAATAAAAATTTTTTCAAACTGCAAATCCTGACCATTATTTCACCTATCGTAAGATTAACAGTTGACTATCTCTCACCTCTAAAAAATATTATATTTAATTTATATATTTCTAATTCAAATAAACGTTTCTATCTATTCATCTATCTATCTACTTTCAGGTGGAAATAAGAATTTGTCATTTTATCAATTGCCTGGCTAATAAAAGCCGTATTTATGGCCTAATGTAAGATTACAATTGATCAAATAAGTACACCATGTTGATTGAATATATAAATATTACACTATTTCTTTTTGTCTTGTTTTGTAGAGCTCGTCAACAAACCTAGAGATTCAAAGTCAATGTTCACGACTGTTATGCTAATCTAACTATGTACAATCAAGAATGAGAATGGATGGATCTTAACAGTACATCTTCCCTGGCTTGTTTCAATTACTCTGGTACGTTAAGGTCTGAGATCTCTTATCCAACTCCTTTTTAATTCCCTTTATTGGCCTATCAGCTGTTGCCATGTCTCTCATCAAGCGGTTAGCATTTCTGTGAAACTTAATATAAAAACGTTTATAAATGGTCCTTATATGAGGGTCCAACTGTTTGCACGTGTAAGTCAGTATGCAGGGTTCTGTTAATTACGTACCATGGCACATAGAGCTTGAAAGAAAGTTATTTAATTTTAAAAATAATATTAGAAATATTCTACTTCGTTTTTGCAGTACTTCTTTTTTTTCCTTTTCATATAAACAAATTTTTTTAGAACCACACCAAGAGCATTGCTAACAAATTAATTCACTCGCTGATATCAATTTATCAACATATATCAAATTGTTTATAAGCTTGAGAATAAAGAAGTACTTAAAGGAACAAAACAATGTAACTAATTAATAGGTGCATAATAATCGTAATAATTACCATCAAACTAAATCATTTATACTTATTTATTTTCGTGGTACTAAAATCCGCCTTTGGTTATTATTATTACTAAAAAAAAAAAAAAAAAAAGAAATCTATATAATTTAGGGAAATATACATGTGTAATTGCAATAAATAAAATTGTTTATAAGCTTGAGAATAAAGAAGTACTTAAAGGAACAAAACAATGTAACTAATTAATAGGTGCATAATAATCGTAATAATTACCATCAAACTAAATCATTTATACTTATTTATTTTCGTGGTACTAAAATCCGCCTTTGGTTATTATTATTACTAAAAAAAAAAAAAAAAAAAGAAATCTATATAATTTAGGGAAATATACATGTGTAATTGCAATAAAATAAAACAGAAAAAATACTATTGATTAAAAGAAAAAGCTATGGGGAAAAATTCAATGGTGCTTCAAGTTTTTAACCCAACAATGTCATGGCGGGAAATAAAAAATTAAAGTACTACAGAAAAATTTCTGTGAAGTGAACACTTCCCTGATTAAAAATAAAGTTGTTGGGCGTTGTTAAACACTCGGAGGGGCCCATCAAAACTTTCCCATGTTATCATATTGTCCTTGTTATAACGTTTTTTACAACAAAAAATAAACTTCTGAACACTTTACTTCCGACCTAATTAAACAAAAATGTAGGGAAAATCAAAATGGGGGACTTACCAAAGTCAAACAATTAATTTAATTGTAAAAGGTTATGTTGATTAATTAACATTACGAAGAAAAATTAAAATTTATTTTCCATAATGAACACGGTGAACGTTTTTGGGTAAAGTTATCGATGAAGCCGGAGAAAAATGTTATCAAATCATAACTCAATTTGGTTCTGAAAATTGATTCGGATTTCAATTATTCAAACAAGATTACGCTTCATAAAACTCACTTCGCCAAGCACCGACCGGATTGGTTCATACGAAGTTAAAAGTTCAATAAAATGGAGTACAATGTATGATTGAGGCGCCTATATCAGATGAAATAGAATGTATTGTAACAATATTGTGTGTTTAAATCATTTTTATTAAACTTTGTCAATGTACGAGTATATCTAATTTTCTGTAAATGTAGTTTGTGATTTTTTAAATTATATGGGCCGGTCTGTGGTCATGGTTTATTGATAAAATTTCTGCATGATTATATTATACAGTAACAGTAGAGACGATTGTGGAACTCCTGCTAAGATTGGTCGGACTGACTAAGTCTCTGTGTTGTACACACACACAGACCATTTCGCGGGACTTAGTTATTTGGACTCAGGGGACCCCAAAACGTGTATTTCCGTTGAAAACCGGAAGTCGAAATTTTTCACGATCGCAATACTTTCCTTACTATATATTTCATACATAGGTAAGTGAAAGTAAAAAATGAAAACCTGCATTAATGCCCTGGACAATTTATTATTTTGAAGACAATTCATTTTTCAACATTTCCTCTTAACCTAACTTTTCCATTGAAAATACAAGACCTAAGAGGAGGTTCTTTTCATTGAGGAATAGTCAAGCCCTGACATCGTTTAAAAACACCTTTATTCGATTTTCGCATATTTTATGGTTTATTTTATTATTTCCTTCTCGCTGGTGAGTGTATCTTGCCACTTGATTCACTTAGGGCACATACCTGGTCAAGTCAATCAGGGCCTTCTCTTCACTAAACTCTTTACCACCAATCTCTTAACTTTTTTTCGAATTTAACGGGGGAGTGGACAATTCGTCCATTATGTGAGATCGCCATTGTCAACTAATTCAAATGATTATTCACAATTATTTTTCTTCTTATGATAACATTAATATTTTTAACATAATCTTTAAATATTTCTTTTAAAAGTGTAAAAACTGGCCTTGGCGGGGATATGAACCCACATTTCCTTATCGCTAGTAATGCGCTTTTGCCACTTGAGCCACACGGTCACTAATTATAATTAATTAACAACTAATTAAATTAATGGGGATTAAAATTATTTAAATGATATTATCGTAATTAATTAAAGTTTGAAGTACTAGCATATTCAAACGGTGACGATACCATCAAACTCCATTGACATGCTTCATTAGGAACTGTGCGGGATGAATGCGAGAGATGCCGATCGCTGGGAACGTGGAAGCGCGAACTAAACACACGTCGGAAATGCAAGATATCCTTGATATACGTTCCCCAACACGAGTCCCCTACATGCCAATAACATAAATCACATAGCATACTAACAGACATAAACACACAGCTTTTGAATACATTGTATCTAAAGTATAGATTACACTAAAAATATGGTCTCACGGATTTCATGCTAAACATTCACATATGCGACAATAAAAACGATATTTTTTCACATAAAAAAATCGATATTTCAAACAACTGATGTTTAAATTTAAAATGATATTAAACTTCCAAATGTTTATTGAAAATTTAAAACGTAGAATGAATAGGAATCTCTTCTAACCAAGAATGGAGTTCTACAAATGATTAGTTTCTCTACATGCGCGTTAATGCCGTTATTGTTATCTATACATACTGAATCTAATATGCTTAATTTTTTTAATCTAATTTATTAAAAATAGATAAAACCTTTCTTTAATAATTTTCAGTTTTAAAAGCATTATGGCTTTCATCAGTTTACTAAATTTTGTTTCAAAAGAATTTTACGATTAAAACAAATGAATTCACATAATATAATAGGTTAAAATTTTAATCAAATAACTTGGAATATGTTAAGGATGCGGATAGTATATTACATAATTTAATCGCTCTGATACGTAAATTAGTTTTGATTCATCAGGAATGCATTAGCTATTTGACAATTCATCTTGATTCAATTAAATTTAATTAATTTATGTTCGTTTCGCATTAATTTAGATCAAAATAGGTAACTCAAGGGTTACATTTATAATCGACGCAAACAATGCCTTTGCTGGTCTCAAACATGTAAAACCACAACTAATGAAAAAAAAAATGCATAGTGGATAACTTACACATTACCGGAAAACAGCAGAGAGCTTACCTGAAAAAAAAAAGAAATAATTAATTATTATAAAATAAAATGTTAGTATGATTAGTCACGTACCAAGGTTTTTTTTTTAAATGAGTCGTAATAATTTTGACTGAAAGGTCTGGAGTTTCTGTAAAGGTATTTTTTTAGCAATACCGTAAATCTGTGAACAGTAAATCCATTTAGGTTTAAGTAAGTATGTGTACATATTTAGTTTTTGTCTCAGTCTTAATTTTGAGGATTTAGAAAAAAGTGGGTAAAGTAGCTTTAGTCGTTTGTTTAGAGTTTTCCTTTTCATTTTAACGTGCGGGCCCCATGTCATCCTTCTTCTATCGAGGGTTAGTCCGAGGTACTGTACTGGGGTACTGTTTCTGTTTGGGGAATTTGGACATTTTCGATATAAATTGGCTCGCGCGGGTCTCATTACCGTGTATGGGGAGCGTCCCACGGGTGGCGGATGTGGGGATGGTCGGTGGAAATTCCTAGGAAGTTCCTCCCGGCTAAGTCCGTAGGACTCGCTGACCAACAATGAGAGCGCCCCCCAAGGCTTGCTGGAGGGTGTGACGTAGGTTTGAACGCCCTACTTACATTTTTTAGTTCACCCAAACACCACAAACAGTCATGGATTCTCCTAAGGTAAAACGCTCATTATCCGGAGGTAAACTAGTCCCCCGTTCGGGTCTCCGGGTGGGGACTGCTTTAGGGGAATCATGGCGAAAGTTGAAATTAAGAGATTTAGTATTAGGGACGTGGAACGTCAGAAGTTTGAATACAGCGGGTGGGTTAAAATCGGTTTCGAATGAGGTTGAGAGGTAAGGTATAGATATCGTGGCGCTGCAAGAGGTACGCTGGCCGGGGGAGGGCTCTTTAAGAGAAGGTAAGTACACAATTTGGTACGGCGGGGGCGAAAATTATTGTTTAGGCACTGGGTTTCTGATTAGGAATAGGTTGATATCCGCTTTGAGGGACGTTCAATTTTTCGGGGACAGGATATCAGTAGCTGTATTTCAGGGGCGGTGGTTTAAAATCGCGTTAATAAACATACATTCTCCGACCGAAGACAGCGATGACGAAGTTAAGTCGGAATTTTACGATAAACTAGAGTGGGTCTTCGATAAATTACCGCGAAATTACATGAAGATAGTTTTAGGAGACGCTAACGCAAAGGTGGGCAGGGAAGAAATATATTATCCGACAATTGGAAAAGAAAGTTTACACGAAATTAGTAATGATAACGGAATCCGATTGATTAACTTTGCTACTTCTAAACATTTAATAATCAAAAGTACAACTTTTAAACATAAAGATATTCACAAATATACCTGGACATCACCGGATTCACAAACAAGAAATCAAATCGATCACGTTTTGGTGCAGCATAGGTGGCAAAATAGTGTTATTAATGTTAGGTCGTACCGAGGGGCGGAATGCGGGTCGGATCACGAACTAGTAGTCGCTAAAGTTCTGCAAAGACTTTCAATAAAAAAAGGTTAGAAACCGGATCTCATACCGAATATTTTAATCTGGAAAAACTTAAAATTCCGGCGATTAGAAAACAATTTGAAATTGAACTCAAGAATAGATTTGATGTATTAGAACCATCGACAGAGAATGGTGAAGACATTGATCAATTGTGGGAAGGGATGAGGGATAATATTAAAGAGGTCAGTAATTTGTGTCTGGGCACAAGGGAAAATAATAAGAATAAACCATGGTTCGATGAAGAATGTTTAAACTCGTGTGAGAAAAGAAAAGCCGCTAAACCCAAAGTTTTAAATAATCCTAGCGAAGACAATCGTGCCTACTTTCGAGGCATAAGGAACGAAACGACTAAATTGCTTAAAAATAAAAAAAGAGAATATCTCAAAAACAAAATAATAGAAATAGAAAATAATGGAATCCAAAATAACGTTAGAGATATGTATAAAGGCATAAATTTATCACGTATACGTCTAGGACCAGTTACGACTGGTATTAGGGATAATAATAATAACATCATAGCGGATCCGGTAGACATACTAAGGAAGTTCAAAGAGCACTTTGATAGTATTTTGAATCCAGAAAATACCCGTCTATCACCACTTTTGGAATTTCAAAGTGCTGAACCGTTATTAGAAGAACCGAGTATAGGGGAAGTCGAAATAGCTATCGGAAAATTAAAATCCTATAAAGCAGCGGGGACGGATAATATTCCTAGCGAACTAATCAAATCATGTGGGGAAGCTGGGATTTCAAAAATACATCTTTTGATTAAAAAGATCTGGGAGTATGAGAAAGTACCCGAAGAATGGAAAGAGTCTATACTTATACCGATTCACAAGAAGGGGTCGCGGACAGACACTAATAACTACCGTGGGATCTCACTACTTCCGGTCTGCTATAAAGTATTTACGTCAATACTGACTAGCCGAATAACCGAATACGCCGAGGAAATTATAGGAGATTACCAATGTGGTTTCAGACGGAACCGATCTACCGTAGACCAAATATTCTCCCTCCGTCAAATATTAGAGAAAAAAATTAGAATACAATGGTATTGTTCATCAACTGTATGTCGACTTTAAAAAGGCTTATGATTCAATAGACCGCAATAAACTGTATAACATCCTGACTGAACTAGGAATACCGAAGAAGTTAGTAAACTTAGTAAAAATGTGTATGACCGAAACGTTCAATAAAATAAGAATCGGTCGTTATTTTTCTGAGAAGTTTGAGGTTCACTCTGGTTTGAAACAGGGGGATTCGCTATCCCCTGTTTTATTTAATTTAGCTCTAGAATATGTCATTAGGGAGGTGACAAATACCGGAAAGGGTTTGAATCTGGGGGGAAATATATCCGTACTCGGTTGCGCTGATGATTTGGTTTTGCTGGCGACGACCTGGAAACGATAGAACTAAATGCAAAAGCATTGATGGAAGCCGGAAAAGAAGTAGGGTTAGAAATAAATACGGAAAAAACAAAATATATGGTTAGTTGTAGAAACGGTGACAATTTTGGCGACATTGAAGTAGAAGAGGAAATATTCGAAGCCGTTGAGAAATTTAGATATTTAGGATCTACAGTAACTAGAAAAAACGAAATCGAAGAGGAAATTAAGGCTAGACTAAAGGCAGGAAATGCTTGTTATTTCTCGGTTGCAAAATTACTTGGGTGACGCCTTTTATCCCGAAATTCAAAAATTAGGATTTACAAAACTATAATTTTTCCGACTGTTCTTTACGGTTGTGAAACATGGCCGCTTACAGTAAGGGATGAGAAACGCCTTATGGTGTTTGAAAATAAAGTGCTGCGTAAAATATTCGGGCCGAAGAAAGATTAGTCAACAGGAGAATTTAGACGGCTACACAATGCGGAATTGCGTGAGCTTTACCCGGCAAATGTAATCGAGTCTATTACTGCGCGTCGGCTAAAGTGGGCATGCAAAATGACGAGTCTTAGTAGTGAACGAATTCCTAAAAGATTGATAAACGCTTTGCCGACTGGAAAACGGCCGAGGGGTAGGCCTAGGCGAAGGTGGGAAGATTCGGTGAAAGCAGATCTTGTGAATTTGGGATTGGACGGTGGTAGGTGGATGGAGGTATGTAGGGACCGATTGGTGGTGTCGGCGTCGGGCCTTCGGGTCCGTTAAACCTTATTGTATTGTATTGTATCGATATAAATTGGAGGACGAGTATTTTTCCGGGGAGTAAAACTTATATGTTGTGATTTACCGTGATTAAGTTTAATTTTCGACAATTTGCACCAGTCATTTAATTTATTTAAGTGGTTTTATAAGGTTAGTGAAGCATGAAACGGATCTTGATGTTTTTTTAGTATTGCTGTATCGTCTGCGTAAGTAGCGGTTAATGGTTAAGTCATTATAATAAACAAATAATTGGAAGTATATAATTATTAGATAATAAATGTGTTAATTCATTAATATATAAATAAAATAAACATTTAGGCATTATTAAATGTAAGACTTTTAATATTAAGTTTTGAAAAACTTTTATTAATTTTAATGTAATACTATAATATTGGTTGATATTTACAGGTGAAACAGGGCATCGAGTCAGTCTCACCTATGTCCTAAGTAATGGAATTTAGGTACCTAGTCTCATTCTCCCTGGGGGTAAACCCTCTGCATCGGTACATAATTGGTTATACTTTTCATTTTATCAAGAATTAGAATAAATTTTCAAAGTAAATGCGTAGGGTAAACCATACCGTTATTGGGACTCAGTACAGTTACTGGCACCCCAACTTTAACTTAAAGAAATAGGTAAATAAGTCCGAATTTAAATACAAGATAAACATGAGTCTAATGTTTGAAGGGTCCTATAAGTCATCTATGAAGTAAGACTTTAACAAACTAACCATAGGGAAGATTTCACAATTAAATCTACAGGGTGCCGATAACTAGATTTGGCACTTTTAACAATAAATATTGCCATATTGTAAAACTATTGAACTTTTGACCCAAAAAAACCTCTTGAGTCTTTATGAGGATAGATAATGAGGAGCTATAGGAAGTTTCTGTTTGATCCCTTTATAAAAAGAATTTTTTTTAATTTAACCACTGAAATGTAGTCTAAAGGGTGCTAATAACTGTACTTTTACCCTATGTAAGCATAAAAAACCATATATATCGTAAAACGGGGTGACATTGTGACTAATGGGGTGACTTTGTGACAAGCCTATTTTTCTAAAGTTTTTGAATTTCCCTCCTTAAATAGAATCAGGTTAGGCAATTCAGTGTAACTTTCAGGTAGTCAGTAATGTGCTGCAACCAACTGGCTACATATAACTTCTTTCATTCCATTTACCATGGTGCTTTATTTCATATATGTTTTATTGTTATCATTTAGTTGAAACCTTGAAATAAAGCACCATGGTAAATGGAATTAAAGAAGTTATATGTGACCAGTAGGTTGCAGCACATTACTGACTACCTGAAATGTACACTGAATTGCCTAACCTGATTCTTTTTAAGGAGGGAAATTCAAAAACTGTAGAAAAATAGGCTTGTCACAAAGTCACCCCATTAGTCACAATGTCACCCCGTTTTACGGTATATGTTTTTTTTTTCGTAAATTAAATATATGAAAAATGGTAGATCATTCACATACAAAAGAGAAAGTTTCAACCTCTGACTATACATAATTTTATATTACTCAGTATGCCGACGTAAGGATAGGAAGTAAGATTCGGACTTTTAAACAATTGTAATTTTAATCTAGGACATCAGGATCTTTTCTGAGACGTGGTATTTATATTCAAGGAACTATGATTCCCTCTCCGGTTTAATCTCAAGTTCTTGTTTTAATAAAAATAAGTTTTCGTATAATTCAAAGCTAGAAAAATTAAATCCAAGACGGTTGAAATAAATGTTTCTCAGTGATATTAAATAAAAAAAAAAAAAAAGAATATGAAGAAAAAATATGAAAAAGAAAATGTATACGAAAATTAGAGAAGAAGAGAAATAATAAGAGATCCTTGAAGAAACATGAGAAGAGGGAATAACCTTACAAAGAAGATGAAAAGCCCGAGGGGGGCGAGGGGGGGGGGGGGCTTTGCGCCCTGCACCCGGCAATTCATAGCATCTCCTTCCGTCACCGCAAATATACTATTTGATAAAAATGCTTAGCATAGCTTAACTTCTTCCCAGAAAGGTGTTCCTATGATTTAAGCAATGTTTTTTATTTTTTATTTTTTTTTGCTTGTTTCACAGGATGGGTTCTGAATAAGGAAAAGAGGGGGAATATACACTTATGCAACCGTCTGGAGTGCAGAATAATTGTATTCAAATTGGCTTTTAAACTAATTTGAATAACGTATGTATACAAAAAAAAAAATTCAATATGATCCAGTACACATCGTATAGGTTATACATCTTTGTTTAAATCATTTTTAAGTTTTATTTGATGTTTAAATTTGAATTTATTATACTATAACACTTATGTGGGTTGAAAAATTTGAAACAATGAAAACACAAATAATTAAACAGGTTAAAAAAATTATCACTGCGTAACACAGAAATAACCATATGACTTGAGCTTCAGATTAAGACTAATTCTCCAGTACATCGCTCCTTATATTTAGTCGTAAGCCGAAAAACCTGGAAGGTTCGAGGCTAGCGTAGATTGTTATCGAACATCGTAGTCACAAACATGTACTATGACATGAGTTTGTTCAAACTGTTATTTCGTTCTAACAAGTCTAGAAATATTCTCAACCATATTTTTTGTGTTTTTTTTTTTTCAAGTAACAGTATAATAGAATTGGGGGGGGGGGGGGCGGTTGTCGGTATGACCGAGTGGGATAAAGCGCTTTCAATTTGGTAATTAAATTTCTGTAATTTCTGGCATGGTTAGTACTTGGTTGGGCGAACTTTTGGATTGGAAGCCATCTCTGAAGTCTGTTTCCTCCTCGGCTATATGAGTTCCGTTAGCATACTGGAGGCGACTCGGGACAGATTGATGAACCTGCTTCGTATATCCAATCGAGTATGGCGATGTTGTTTTCCAAGATACCGGTTGGAGCACGAACCATGGTCCAAAGAAAGGTCTGCATTCTAAGAAAGAAATAAAGGTTCTCTGAGCATCCGTAATCCATGAACCTAGATCAAATTGACACTTTGAGAGAGTTTACTAACGCTATTGTTAGTAAGAACAGAGCGAAATGGTCCCGAATGGATTAGTTCAATAGCTACTGCAATGCATGATTTACAACAATGTGATGTTGGATTACTAGTTCCAGGCTGTCAGTGCTCCCGCAAGTAATATTTACATTAGTAGGAGCATCTCAATGCGTGTTCAAAGCTCTTAATAGGTCAATAAATACATGAAAAAATATGTATAGTAGAAGTATATACTACATACCGTACCTCGTTTATCGCATGAAAATTAAAAAAAAAAACAAAAAAAAAAAACATGAATACAGCAGTATGACTAAGTATGAATAATTACATATTTAAGTAGGCTCTTGGAATTACGTTAGAGATCATTGGAAGATATTAAGACGGTAAAGTAAGAATGATATTACAGCATCAATTTAGAGGAGGTGGACTCCAATTATAATCACAAATAATAATAATTATCACAGAATAACGATGAGATGGAAACAATTAATTTTTCTCTTTTATGTTAGTTTTGTTGACAGTAAACATAAGTTATGTTTTTTATCGTGTGCACCTATAAAGAGAAATGTTTATTAAGCTGAATCGTAAGCAATACTTTTTTAATTATCACTCCAATCATTCGCTTTAAATGAAATATTTACAATTTTCTTTCAATTTGGGTACTAAGCATATTACTAAAAGCATGGTAAATTTACCACACTAGGGAACCTAATAACAAAAAATGCTTCCTTTAAACTATTTTATGGATGTGAATTCCAATCCAGTTACATTGGTCCTTCTTGGACATTCTTGGGTCCTGATTTAAATGGTGACAAGCAATAACATGCCAAAAGTGCATTATTGGTTTTTGGTCGTAGATGTACAATAAGAATTTCAATCCTTTTTAAGTTAACATAGTTCTTTTCTGCACTACAAGCAATGTGAGCTCCTATTGTTTCTTTCTATAGACATTGTAAAGTAACAAGACCTTGAGTTTAACTTACCTTATTTAACTTCATTGAATCTTTGAACTCTTTCCTTATTACCTGGAAAATTGATTACGGAGAGTGAAACATTCGGTTGAGATCGTATTAAAACTTTCTTAACCGATCCGTATGTTAAGTTGGCAACTGTAAAGTTACCTGTTACATGTGGAGCACGAAAATGGATAATCCTCTAAAACTTGGCTTCCTACATTGGGGCTATAACTAGTTAGCCCTTGACTTATTCTTGTTTGAGAGCTAAATAGATACGGATCAAACAAAGCCCAGCAACTATTCCATTACGACTTGTAACTACTAGGATTCTCCGAAATTCATTCATTCTATTCATTGTTTTGTAGGCTTAATTTAAACTTTTGATTGTTAAATATCACATTAAATCATATTAAAAACATGCATTTTTTTTTCTTTCACTTCAGACTTTTATTTGCAACTGTCGCAAATAACAAGCGACTATCAGCAAATGAGATGAAAACTGCTGTGTGTTGGCATTTTAAGGCTTGAGGGAAGATAGTTCCCAACAGCAGATCATCACGGTATTGTTTCAGGAGGGGAGGTTTCTCATTCAACTCCTTTTCCTTATTTTTTTTTTTTTTTTTAGCATATTTTACATCTACACACTTAAGTGTGATGATAAATAATGAAAAGTTTCGAAATCTCTTTATTTAACTAGTAGACGTTTATAGCCAAGCCTGTAAGCCTTCATTATGGATAAAATTATAAGAAGAACGACATTATGATAGGAAGTATAAGTCTGTACCCAGAAAAAAAAAGTTTGAAAAAAACCTTCTAGGCCAACCTTTCAGACGTTTTCCATTCGTCACCGCGCATATTATTTATGGAATTCGTTCACTACTAAGTTTCGCAAATTTACAGGCCTATTTTATTCGTCTCACAATTTTACAAGCCCAGTTAATTCATCAATAGATATTTTGTTCCTATATGGATAACAGAGAAAAAATAAATATTTGCAAATATAAATAATTAAAGATAATTTACATGATAAGAATATAAAAATATATAAATCAACATGAGATGAATATTGTGAAGGCACTTTTTAAATTTAGAGTATAGCTGATACTGGCTTCAGACTACTCAAAAATGAAAAATAATAGTAGGAAATTAGTTATAGTGCCCCCAGGGCTAATGTTTAACTTAGATCAACTCATAATTAATTATTTGACACCAAATCACTTTAAACTAAATTGATTCAATTTGATTATTAATATATTGACAAAAACGATTCCTTTAAGCGGTGGTAATTTTAGTAATAGAATACATGCAATTTAAGTAATGTGTTGAGTAATAGGTGATTAATGAAGCCTTTTTATTTTTGTAGTTGCTCCAACATGATAATCATGGGTTCATATGCAGACTCTAATGAAATAAGTTGGAATGATGATGTTTGTACCGAATGAGTAATGTTTTCTTGTCTAATTATTAGACTACTGATGAGATATATTGAATTTTTTTCTCTTATACTTAGGCTTTTCTTGTCCTGATGATGCTTGATCGGCGTAAATTATAAATATAAGTTGTTTCGACTTTATTTTATAGACCATAAACCAATAAAGAACGGACCCATGCGAGTTTACAGCTAAGCTAGTCAAAGACCGTTGAGCGAAGTTTTTATAGCAAGTAGGTATTATTATTATATCAAGTAAGTTATAGTGAGATAAATAAATGCCTAGTCATCCATTTACTTTGCAAGTACATCTGTTTTCACTTGGACAATCCACAGATAATCCTTAGTGTCGCCGTTTACCGGGACAAGAAAGAAATCGAGTTTGTTTATAACGGGCAATCGTAGTGAGTGGAAGGAAATATTCCGTGAATGGTTACTATCCCTGAATGGCGTTGTATGAAAAAGAAAGAAAAAAAAAACTGCCTCTCTTGGGAATGCTCCTTTCTTCAGCCATCTCCGAAGCCAGCAAATAACAAGCTCTCCTAACGGAGGGCTCGCCTTGAATACAGGTGCCAATTCTCGCGGAGGATATATTGGATCCTATCCAGCTTATTGTTTTCTTTTGTAGTGTTCCGCTTATAATAATACCATCCAATTTATAGAGCAGACTATAAAAGGTATTTCATCCGACTTAAAATATCGATACTATCCAGAGTCGATATTTTCATCGATTTATCGGTTTGGTATTCAAACTTAAGTGGACTGAATCATCTTATCATGAAATAAATTCTAATCAATAAACAAATATTATATTTGACAAGGCAATAAATTAAAGACAAACGAAAGAAAAACAACAAAATAAATGAAAACGAAGAAATTAAAACACATATATTAACAGTCGATAAACTAAAAATAACTAATGTCCCTCTAAAATATTTACACTGTAACCTACAACTAGTACGTACTAGCGTGCGTGTTGCCGTTTGGTCTTGGCCAATGCAATGTATGGTAAGTGCAGTGATGGAGCGTCCTTAGATGGCTCCAATCAGGCTAATAATACTATAATAATATTTACTATAGGAGGCCTATGGTATGAAGACGGGCTTGTCCTCACTGTTTAATAAAAACATAATATTTGAGTAAAAAAAAATAAATAAATAAAAATAATGAAAAATTTGAATATCTATATTAATTTTGGTTCTCTACCAACGGTACTACCAAAAGATGAGAAATAAATAATAATAAGAATAAAGACCTAAGGAACCAGAAGGCAGGATGCCGACATCACCAATCGCTCTCTAAACACCTTCATCCACCTTCCCCCGTCCCGTACCATCGTAGGAAGGTCGAGATTTAGAACGATGAGAAGGGAGGTTGACTTTTATTCCGGTTAACTGAGGTTCTACTATTTTTACTTTCACTTACCTATATTAAATATATAGTAAGTGGAAGTATTGCGATCGTGAAAAATTTCGACGGAAATACACGTTTTGGGGTCCCCTGAGTCTAATTAACCAAGTCCCGCGAAATGGTCTGTGTGTGTGTGTGTGTGTGTTGTGTGTATGTGTGTGAACAGATTAGCTCAAAAACTATAAACCGAGCGAACCTGAAATTGGGTATTTAGTGTATGTATATGCCCGCGATGTGACAGAAAAAAATTCATCAAAATTGCTAAAAGGGAGGGGGTACTTTAATTAATAACTTTTTAATTTTTTTTCGATTTTCTCAAAAACGGCTCTAACGATTTTGATTAAACTGAGTATTTGATCTACTTATATGCCCGAGATATGACCGTAAAAATTTCATCAAACTTGATCAACCGGGGACTTTACTTAATAAATTTTGTATCATTTTTATGTGTTTTTTTTATTTACTTAAAAACAGTTTTAACGATTTTGATCAAACTGGATATTCGATGTATGTATATGCCAAAGATGCGATAGCCAACACTACATCAAAATTGATCAACCGGAGGGGGCTTTATTCCATAATTTTTTTTCCAATTTTTACCTTTTTTTCGATGATCTCAAAAACGGCTTTAACAATTTTTTATCAATTCGTTAAATGAAAATTCGTCATGTTTAATGAAAATTAGGTGTTCTTTAATATCAGGTAAGCTTTATCATTATTAAAATATTCTGAGGGTTTTTTTTTTTTTGGGGGGGGGGGAGTTGGGGCCTTTTTTGTTTGTTTGTTTCCTATAAAGTACCTTTGTTTTTGTTTATATGTATAAATTAACTGTCTCTCGTCACGCCTAAAAATAAGAAATGGCTTGATATGAGATATGATAAGAATAAAGAAAACATAAAGAGGAGAATAAAAGAAAAATATTCAGTCAACTCATACAACTCGTTGAGCCCACGCATGCGGAGTTCGCCTCTAATGACAGACCAATGTTCATAATTAAAGCCGTTCTGTTCATTTGAGAAGTTGCAATTAACAAAACGAATTAATTTCTAATCTAAGTAAGTTGGTAAGTGAAAGTTGTGTGTTGCGCGCACGCACCAGGGTTTTTTTTTTTATATTTCTGGTAGTAGTAAAAACATTTTTTTTCCTTTTCGAGTACCACACCAACTATGCTAAAATAACCGGTGATTTCTAAAATCACTAGTATGACATTCGATGCTAAATTAATTATGTATATAATGACAAAAAAATTAAACATTTACTTATATTGTTAAAGCATAATGTAATATTAAAGTAATAAATAAAGAAAAAGATTCATATTTTCAGGTTTAAAATAGAAACTTGGAGTGTATATGAAATTGGTAACGAGTTTGATGGAGATGGTTAAAGTAAGCATGCAAAATATCATTCATTATTATAGAAATAATAGGTTCCTAACTGCAGTACCTAACACGTAAAAGACCCTAAATAGGTATGGTGATTATAATAAATATACTTCAAATGAAACTTCTCTTGAATGAAGAGCCTAAGATTGGTATATAAGTGATACTGAAGAAGAAAGGCTAAGTGAAGAGGAGGATGGGAATACAATGGAGTGCGGTCTGGGGGGGGGTGTGGGAGAGGGGGGCTTGTTGAATTGATGCCGGCAATGGGAGAATTAGGAAAGGGGGGATTATAGAAAGAGGGGGGGTCCTCTTGCGGAGTGAGTATTCTTTGTTGTAGGGAACCGCGATATTGCCTCTCCGGGACCTTAAGCAAATAGTCGGAGGTCTAGCTACTGATTCGGTTTAGACAAGGGCCCTCCTCCCTCTCTCCAATACTCTATATATTCATTTATACTTTTCCCTTTCGGTCCCCTCCTAAGGTAAATACTCAAAACCTTGCTTATATACTCCAATATTGGATAGCTCCGAGTGTTGCCATATCCTTATCTCTTCAATTGAAATAGTATCACATTTTATCGTTGCCGAATTCAATCAAAATAATTCAGATAGAGTGTAACATGCATCCTCGAGCTGTAATCCTGTTCTTTCAATCAATTTGAAGGGTGGGTGTAAACCATTTTTAAAATAAATAAATAAAAATGATTAATTAAATATTGAAGCTTAAACAAGCTACTTAGTCTAAATATCTTCACATAAAGGCAGGTAAATTTAAATGGTGGGATATGTAGCTAGAAGCATTCAATCAGGCCGCTCCTACACAATGATGAATGCTTCAATCAGGGTCGGTCCCAGGTGGGGATATGGGTGATAGATCCCCAATAGTTCTGGGAAAAAAAATTAGTGAACTAAAATTACATATTTAATGGTACCAATTTTTCTAATAAGATTTAATTTTAATATTTATTTGTAGTAATTAATAGTCTTATAGTAGTGTTTTATAATAAACTAGTATAGTATATTATGATAGTTTATTACTATAGCAATTACTAGCAATATGGTAATATTTATGTATAAGAATTAGTCCGAGCGCGATGCAGAGCAGAGCAGAGCAGTTTTTGTAATACGTGTGGTAAATAGGAAACTGCGCTGCCCTGATCTGCGTTCCAATGTGCGCGGTTCCTATCTAATTCACTTTCCACAAAAACTGCTCTGCTCTGCGTCGCGAGTGTCTCAATGTGCGCCTAGTCTTAGGTAAGGCGCATATTGAACTTGTGCCACGTAGGCGACGCAGAGAAGAAAAGGGCAAGTAGACACAGGTCATTGCAGGGCAGCACGTAAAAAAAAAAAACTGCGTCGCACATTTTTCCGCGGACATTGGGCCGCGCGCTTCCTTTCTATTTCACGTTTCACAAAAACTGCTCTGCGTCGCGAGTGTCTCGATGTGCGCTCGGCCTTAGATGCAGTTCTAATTCTGTTAGTAACTTAATAAAAATTTTTTTCCGGTCCTCCCCTTCATCGCCGGTTAGTCTATAGGCGGTTTCCCGGCGAGTTATTAAATTTTCCCTATTGTTATTAAAGTGCCCTGTGTTTTCGCTTTAAACATTTTCTTTTACATTGATCAAAACCCCCACAGCCAATTTTTTTTTCAGGGACCACCACAAGCTTCTATAGTTGGCAAATGGCCAAATAAGAAGGCTAAAAGGGGATAGATCATCTAAGAAGTTGTCAATGAAATGCTTAATAAAAAATACTAAAACTACAATTCAAATGACTAAAATTACTTAACATAAATATGTTAAATGTAGATGTGTTAGCATGTAATATAAACACCTCTATGATCGTTATTCTGCGTACAAAAATCCTTTTTTCTACTCTTCCACATATAACCTTTATTTGCAAGAGTAAAATCTTTTATAACTTTTAAATAAATATTTTCATTCTAATTTTTTTTTTTTTTTTTTTTTTTTTTTTTTTTTTTTTTTTCCTTGTTTCTCGCCTCTACCCTACAGGGTCATTGGCGATGCGTTCACTTATATTCTGCTATAGTACGAAATTTCTTTTAGGTATTTAAACAGATTGTCTATTTTGTTTTCCTCATCTTTTAACAGCTCATTTAATGTTGTTTCCATATTAAGCTTCTTCCTCAGTTCATTATACTTAGAGCAATGGAGTAAAAGGTGTTTCACCGTTTGGGGTACATTATTGCATTCCTGACATGTGGGTGCTTCGAGTCCTCGGAGAAGGTATCCGTGTGTGAACGCGCAGTGGCCAATTCTGATGCGACACAATACGACTTCTTCTCTTCTCGAGTTTCTCGAGCTTGTATTCCACTTTTTGCAATCCAATTTTATTTCAGATAATTTGGAGTGTTCGCTCTTCCACCTCAACTCCCAAAGTTTGTTTTGGTTTTTTTTCAGTTGGTGTAACCAGTCCTCTTTTGTTACTTCTTTTAGTATCGTTACTTCTACGTTCTCGGTTACATCTAATCTAGCCATATTTGCGGCCTGGTCGGCTTCTTCGTTTCCCTTAATTCCTTTGTGGGATGGTATCCAGATGAACACTATTTGCTTTCCCATCAGCTCAAGCTCCCACCACATGTTGATGATTTCTCGAATAAGAGAGCTACTGGGGTTCCGATTGCTGATCGCCGCTAAGACGCTTAGGGAGTCCGTTATGATCGCCGATTTGTTCGTTCCTGATTCCGCTATCCATTGAAGAGCTTTTATAATTGCTATAGCTTCTCCGGTGAAGATAGAGCAGGTTCCAGGTAAGTTATACAAGCGTCGATTTTGTAGAGTGTGAACCGCGCAGCCAACATTATTTTCAGTTTTGGAGGCGTCAGTGTACAGTTCTTCAAACCCATTGTATTTCTCTAGGAGCTGCAAGAATGACTTTTGTATAACTATATGGCATTCCCCCGAATATTTTTTCATTGATATGTCAATAATAAGTCTTTTGTTCTCCCATCCTGGAATTTTTAAGTTTGGTATGGGTCTTATATTCAGATCTAGATTTGTGTGTTCTAGAAACTTTTTTACCGTTCCTGTGAAATTGCTGCCTCTAATATTTCGAAGACCGAGCAGTTCCGAGTCCTCTTCGAATAAGATTCTATGTAAGGGATGCTGAGGATACGTTTTCAATTTTGAAATATATTTCAGTGAAAGGTACTCTCGCCGCATGTCCAGGGATGGTTCACCAGACTCAATATATAAACTTTCAACTGGTGAAGTTCGATAGGCTCCTGTACATATCCTTAGAGCAGCATTGTGTAGTGAATCCAACATCCTTAATGCGGTTTTTTTTGCCGTACTGTATATTGGAGCACCATACTCAATTTTGCTTCTTATTATACTGTTGTATATCTTTATCAAAGTGTTTCTGTCTGCACCCCATTCTGAATGTGAGATGCATTTTAGAATCCCTGTTCTTTTCATGCACTCTTCTCTCAAATGTTTTATATGTTGAATCCAACATAGCCTTTTATCAAGTACCATTCCCAGATAAACATATTTTTCTACGTACTCGATAATGGTTCCTTCTAACGTGATTTGGGGGTTATGTTGGCAGATCCGTTTTCGGCAGAAATGCATACATTTTGTTTTTGGTGCTGAAAGTTTGAATCCGGCCTCATTCACCCATTTCGCTACTTTATCGATCGCGTTTTGCAGCTTCCATTGTACGAATGCAAGGGATTTACTTCGACATAATACGATAATGTCATCGGCGAAAAGAAGGCACTTAACAGGGTTCGTGATAGTGGACGTGATCCCATTTATAGCTATAAGGAATAGAGTCGCACTGAGTGGTGATCCTTGCGGAGTACCATTTTCCAAGACGTAATCTGAAGATAACGTATTCGCTACTCGCACACAAAATTTCCTTTCTGATAGGAAATTTTTTAAGTAAACCCACATATTTCCATTTATTCCCAATTCCTTTAAAATTCCTAAAACGCGCTCTCTTACCATTCTGTCATAGGCTTTTTCCAAGTCTAAAAACACTGCAATTAAGTGCTCTTTGTGTGAAAAAGCCTCTTCTACTTCTAAGTTTAATGATAATAAAGAGTCTGTTGTTGAGCGTTGGGCCCTGAAGCCGAATTGATGAGGGGAGAGGGCATGTTTCCTTTCTAGAGCATCGATAAGTCTTCTGTTCACCATCCTTTCTAACGTCTTTGATACGCATGAGAGTAATGAAATGGGTCTGTAATGTTTCGGATGTGCGCCATTTTCTTTTTTTGGTATTGGTATTATGATTGATTTTTTCCAGCTGGATGGAAATTCTCCACTATTCCAGATTTCGTTAAATATTTGCAGTAGGCATATATTCCCTTCTTCTGGCAATTTTTTGAGGAATTCACCTGTAATGCCGTCTAGGCCAGGTGCCGATCGTCCTTTGAATCTATCTATAGAAAACTTGAGTTCTGCCATACTCAATGGTTCGCTGCATCCTGGGAGTTCAATCGAGACTGGATGGTTTTTAGGCTGAGTTACTATGGTTCTTTGGTGGAGCGAAGAAGAGACTTCCTTGAAGTATTTAGCTAAATTTTCAGCTATGTCTTCGGGGCTAGTAATAATTTTGTTGTCCAATTCTAGTCCTGAGATGTTTTGTTTCTTTCTAACTCCTCTGATGCTTCGGATTCTTTTTCATACTTCATCTATCGGAGTGCTGCTGTTTAGAGATGATATGAACTGTTCCCAAGACTTCTTCTTGCTAATTTTTATTATTCTATTAGCAATAGCTCTTAGTCTTTTGAATTCTACCGCGTCTTGGAGAGTTCTACTCCTTCTGAATCGATTTAACGCCCTCTTCTTTGCTTTTATCGCATCACTGCAATCTTTGTTCCACCATGGGACGTTTTTGCGATTAGGGTTGCTATTAACAGTCGGAATCGCTTCTTTAGCTACCTTAAGAACTGTTGTGCTAAAAAAATCTGTTCTTTCATTTATGTTCAGGAAATTAGGTATCGTTTTTAGTTCCTCGCTAATCCTTTTTTCAAACATTTCCCAGTCTGCATTTTTATATTTCCATATGGTTTTAAATGGTAATTCATTAATTTTATCTGATGCCTCTATAATTATTGGGAAGTGGTCGCTTCCGTATAGGTGGCTTTTTGTGGTCCAGTTTTGGACTAGTGGTGCATACCTGGCGTCACAAAAACTTAGGTCTATAGCTGAAAGACTATTATTTTTAGAACTTAAGTGTGTT
This sequence comes from Aelia acuminata, assembly GCA_911387785.2. NCBI lineage: Eukaryota > Metazoa > Arthropoda > Insecta > Hemiptera > Pentatomidae > Aelia > Aelia acuminata. The sequence continues at coordinate 33,236,073 of OU426979.1, read as the reverse complement.
TTCTTACCTGTGTTTAGTAGTATTGTCGATGTATTTTCTTCGAGAAATTTAATAATTTTTCTCCCTCTATGGTTTGTATCTGGAAGTGGGGAACCCCATAACGTGTTGTGAGCGTTAAAGTCTCCCAATAAGAGAAAAGGTCTTGGCAGCTGCTTTGTAATGTTCTCAATGTCTTCAGTGGAAAATATCTCTGAGGGTGGTATGTGAATGTTACATATTGTTAGTGGGTCTTTGAGGTATAGCTTGACTGCTAATGCCTCAAATCGTGTCTGTAGTTTCAGTTCTTTGCTATGAATATTATCGGAGACTAATGTTGCCACTCCTCCCCACGTTCTTTCTGCTTTTCTATCTTTTCTATAAATTTGGTACGATTTCATTTTCACTATTTGTTTTTCATTTAGGTGTGTTTCCTGTAGGCAGCAGCAAATTGGGTTCTCTTCAGCTACCAGTTTTTGGAGATATGGTAGGTGACGGAAGAACCCGTTACAATTCCATTGGATTGTTTTCACCATGAGTAATATTATCGTTTTTGGATGTAGATTCATTCGAGGAAGATGTTTCCAAAGTGATTTTGTTACATATGTTTTTTTTAGATTCTTTCTCTTGAATTAACTTCAGAATTTTGGTGCTCCAAATCTTGATACTTCTGTTGGTGATTGATCCTTTAATGTCCATAAGCATCTTTTTTAGTCCTTGTTTATCTTCCGTGAATTGTTCGATTAAGTCTAATGTACTTTCAGAGAGTTTTTCAATTTTTATGGTATCATATAGAATACATATCTCATTGAAGCTGAGAGGGTAGTCGTTATTCAGTATTAAACCTCGGATTGGTTCTAAGATGTTTTCTGTAGCAGGATTTGTTTTTGGTTGTTGTTTATTTGTTTTTTTGGTTGCTTTATCGATTTTTAACAATGCTGTTACATTATTTTCTGATGGTTTAAAGTTGTTCGGTTTTTTAAGTGTTTCTGGTTTTGTTACGGTGGTTTTGGTAGTAGATGGGTGATTCTTGCTTATGATTGGATTGGTGCTCTTTCTTTTAGTTTCTTCGGTGTGTTTTTCTTTATTGCTTATTTCTTCAGCACGTTCAAGGGCAGGTCCTTTCTTCGTTATAGGTTCTATAGTTTTGCTAGTTAGCTCATCATTTTTGTTGATTTCATTGTTTCTTGGGTCTTCTAAGATTATAGAATCATTTTGAAGTTCGACAATTTTTATGTGATTTATTTTATTGTTTTTTTGATGTGCAATATTGTTTTCTTGTACAATATTGTTTTCTTGTGTAGTATCTATTTGTTGTACTATATTTTTTTGTTGCATTGTATTGTTTTCTTGTACTGTTTCAATTTGTTGTGTTGGGCTGTTATGTTGTAATGTAATGTTTTGTTGTATTGTATTGTTTTGTTTTATCGTATTGTTTTGGGTTATATATTCGTCGACTGCGTCTGATTCAGGACAATTAGCAGCGTAGTGTCCCGGTTTTCTACATAAATAACATATTAAGATATCTTCCGCTAGAAAAATACGGTGTGGAACACCTTCATTGTTAATAACAATTGAAGATTTTAGTAGCCCTAAATCCTCTGGGTTAATAAACACTTGCCTTTTAAAGCTTAGTATGTGGCTTGTTTTTGGGTTTTGATAACCTGCTTTTAAGAATGAGATGGTCGAAAGTAATTTGATTCCCATTTTATTCAGCTCGTTTTCTATTATGTTGTTTGGGATACTGGGGCAAGCGTTAGATATTATTATACGTTTAGCTACGTTCAATAAGCGTCGGATAGGGATAACGTTTTCGTCTATGGTAATGGTCTTATGTTTGGATAAAAGTCTGTCTACCTGTTCCTTACTTGAAAGGTGAATACAGAATCGGTTGTTTGATATACGTGACGCGAATTTAATGGATAGTGGTTCTACAAGGTCGGCTATTTTCTCAACATATTGTTTCTGTTTAATACCTTTTATAGTTTGGAGAACTATTGCGTATTCTCGATTGGATGGTTTCTGATTTGTAATTATTTGGGCATATGTTGTGTTACTGGGGTGCTGATTTTGTGACAGGTTAACTTGTGATTTCTCAGTATTTTGTTGATTTTCTGTCAGGATAACTTGTGGTTTCTCAGTATTTTGTTCACAGCTAATTCTCTCTATTGGTGGGAACTCATTAGTTGCCACATGATCAAAGGTTCTCTTACCTTTCATTTTTGCCGAGATGCGTTAGTTTAACGCAACCTCGGGTGAGGTCTTCAAAATGGACCCCGGAGAAGGACTGTTCTCTTTCAGCGCAGTAGTATGTTCTTTATCTCTTGAAATTTCCTTCCTCTCTGTCTTCCAACCTCTGCAAACTCAGTTTTATTCTTAGGAATTATTTTTGAACTTTTTCATTCAAAACGATTCCAGCTGTAAATATCTCATTCTAATTATTATGATTTTTAAATTATCAATCTAATTTTAAAATCTTTTTTTGTAAAAAGGGAAAAGGCCTTGGCCGGAATTCGAACCCGGATTTTCTTATCACTAGTAAGGAGCTCATACCACTTTAGCTATTAAGACAATCAGTTTATTATTTTAAAATCTTAGTTCTAATCGAATTGAACTTATTAATTTAGCTGTTCTTCTTTTTTTTTTTTTTTTATTTCCGTTTTGACAGGTTTCCGTTTTAGACAGGTTATGCTGGAAAGTATGAAAAAAAAGCATCTATAACTATTTTTTTTGTTTAAGCAATTTTATAAAACTCCAGTAGCAAGATAAGCATTTATTAAATTAGAAAATACATAAATACGTTAAAATAGTATAATAAAAAAATAACATTTTTAAGATAAGCATTTATTAAAAATAAAAAATACGTAATTACGTAGTGATTTTTTTATACCTATTAGGATAACGTCATATTAGGATCTTTTGATTCTCCAGAAATTATATTTAACACTATATATTGTGCCTTTTTCTGAAGCTGTCAAGCCATCCAGATGATGCTCTAAAATCCACATTACCTATTTTTTGGGGTACTTCCAAAGCTTCTGCTTGAATCATTGGTCCAGAAATCGGCATTCCTCTCGCTCGGGCACTTACGAACCATTCCCAAACAGCTTCATTAATTTCTTCATTTGAGCCAACTTTTTTGGCCCGTTTTGACTGGCCTGCTGTTCCACTTAACCACTGATCTTTAATTTTATTCTTATTTTTAATAGCTTTTTTAACTTGTGTTTACCCAAATTGATATTTTTCAGCTAAAAGTTTAACCGATGTTTTTTTTCATTTCGTGCTATGTCAATCAGTTTCACTTTTTTACGAACTGACATCTCGAATAAGAAAAATTAATTTTGATAAAGGCACTACTCACAAGTGTATATTTCAAAAGCTTTAAAAGGACTAAATAGAAAAGCTAAGAAATAGAAGGAGGATTACCGGTACAGCCATAGTAAGGAGGATTACAGGACGCGGTTCTTCGAAAATTCGATTTCCTGACTTTCAAGCTAAAGCGCTCATAAGAGCAGAGTATAATTTGGATTAAACACAGAATGATTCTTTGAAATCTGTCTCCTACCGAATAGTTCATTAATGCGACTAACAACTATTTTCCGTTTTGTGAAAATTTTCGTACCAAAAAAGCCTTCCGTTTCCGGGTTAGACAGATTTCCGGCTTATGCAAGGTGGTTTCAGGTATAAATTCGGTGCGTTCCGAGATACTTTTTCCGTTTTGATAGAATTCCGTTTTATACAGGTTCCGTTTTAGACAGATTTCACTGTATTTATGCTTCTAGCTGAAACATACTTGTTCTTCGCCATAAAACATGTAGCCTTAAAAAAAATTATATAATTCTATTCCCTATAGTTATATGAGCAGTAAAGTGCTCATCCTCAGTTGAGTCTAAAGTACTTAAAGAGTTGGGCATGTTGCAGTGGTGTTGGATTAGGATTTGGCTCGGTAGTCTGGTCACGTTTAGGTGAGAGGTGGGCAGCGTTTGTGTCCACTAGTGATAAACTGCACATAATGCTATCATATAATAAAACCAAGCTGCTATTATTTATTATAAATGATAAACATATGTGAATAAGTAACATCCAAAATTTAAAAAGTATATCCTTATTATTAAAACTATGTTAGAAAATTTTTGGTTACTAACGACGCTATCCTTGAAACAGACCATAGGACTTGTGGTTTAATATTAAAACAAAATATATTTACACAAACTTCAATATGGCCCCATTTGTCCCATTGCACAGTAATAAAAACTTGATCATTTCTTTCTCGGTCATTTGATAATAAATTATTCTGAAAATATTATTTTAGTAGACAATCCGAACCTACTGCAAAAGATATATAGCCCATCGAATATATATTTGGTACGGAATATAGAACTTATTTGAACGTATATTTTACATGGACATATTTATTTGTAAAGGAACGGTAATAACGTAAAACATCCAAACCTCTAGAAATATACAAGTGATATAAATTTCAAAAGGAACGATGAAGGTACTACGACTCCAGTGCCTTTAAAATAAAATGGAAAACAGACAAACCATACAGAATATGGAATGGCTATCAAAGAGGGAGAGGGGGGGGGGGGAGTTCACAGCAGCGCTTGTGCATAAGAAAACCTATATTAAATAAACTGGCTATAAAGTAGACCTTCCCCTATCTATAGTAACATTTCCCATCCCGCACCTTTGAAATTTTTCAGAGGGAAATTTTACGAATGGAGGGAAACTAGAATCAATTTTTCTTTAGAATAACTTTTAGTAAGAGAGAAAAAAAAAAAAATACTAACTTGAGAAAGTTAGTCAATCCAATGAATTTATCAGCACCTTCAGACTTAATTGAGTAAAAAAGTTCATCCATTCATTAAGGAGCGGTTCTATATTTTTCTATTACCTTAATTAAATTAAATAGTGTCCTTAATCAAATTATTAAATAAATTAAACTTTGGTTCTCTATGCATTCTTAGTTCGTTCTTTTATAACAAAATACTTTCGAACATTTAATTATTGGAACATTTTGAGGTTGTTGGTTTTTTTAATATAATTGTTATAAAGTTGATCACTTAATGGTTTCATGTTATTGTTAAAAGTATTGTTGTTTTAAATTAAACTAAAAAAAAAAAAAATCTGGTGTGATGCGCGCTACACACAACTTTCACATACCAACTTAGATTAGATATTGACGTGTTTTGTTTAGATGTTGCCATTTCTCAAAGTCCCACTTTTTTCCACATTCATTTCTTATTCTTGTTTTTATTTGCTCTCTAAAGTACACTAAATTTTTTTATTATTAAATAAAAGTTTTCACTTACGATAATTCGGCAATGAAAGCAAGCATACTCCAAGTCGTCTGATTTTATAATTCTCTATGTAATTTTTGAAAACTTAATATAGTTACCATGAATCAAATAATTTACATTAAATGAACAGAACATCTTTAATTATAAACATCGTCTGTCATTAAAGGCGTACGTAAATTGACGGAATATTTTTCTTTTTTCACCTGTGTTTGTTTCCTTGATTTTTTTCATATTTCATATTTAGCCAATTCTTATTTTTAACGGGACACAAATGATTTCTCCATATAAACAAATACAAAGGTAATTTATAGGAAAACAAGTCCCCTTCCCCATTTAAGCCCCCTCAGAACATTTTAAAAATGATAAAGCTTTCCTGATATTAAATAAGACTTGATTTTCATTAGTCATGACGAATTTCATCAAAATCATTAATTCGACTCAGGGGCCCCAAAACGTATATTTTCGTCCAAAAACCGCGTAAGTAAAAACGTATTTTTTACGATCGCAATACTTTCCCCAACTATATATTTCATACATAGGAAAGTAAAAGTAATTACCATGAACGTCCATGAGGTTAATTACCCATAATTATTTCTCAAATACCGCCATGTTAACTTTCTGCGAAGACGTTTTTAATTTATTAGACACGTGTTTTATTTTAACTGAACAATTAGGCTAGGCGCACATTGGAAAGTTAGCGACGCATAGCAGCGCACCGCATTTTTTATAATACACGTATTAGGCAAGGAGCTGAGCTGCCCTAACATGGCGTCTCAATGTACCTGTGCCCCAAATAAACATAATTAGAAGAAAAAATATGAATGTTATATTATTGCCTTTTTTGCTAAGCTTGTACACATAACGAAAACTTCAACGCTGGCAATCCCCCACTGTTTATTTGATACCATAGCAACAATTCTTCTAAATTATATAACCAGGTAGATTATTAAAATGTCATTTTAAATTAAGTGGGTTCAACAAAAAAATTAGGTTGATATGAATTATTCTTCGATTTTTAAATAATTTCTTCAAGAAGAATGCCGAAGAAAGTATATATTAAATACTTTTCCTTTATCGATTCAAAGAAGAAGGATATTTCAAAACGTCAAAAGAAAAATGAGACAGGCGCAATAAAAGGAAAGCTTTTATTTTATTTTATTTTTTGTAAGAAAAAAGTAATTCGCCTATGAATTACAATGCCGGTTAAATTGAATCGGGCCAAAACACACGAGATGAAATAATGAAATGCGTGGCTTAAACCAAGGAAATCCCGAGAAAAGAAGAAAAGCGGTTGTTACACGAAATGGCGTACTAACCTCTACACACACTATTCCAAGTGGTCGGGGATGGGGGAGGCTCTTGTAAAAAATGCCCCCTACGTGGAAGCACTACACTCCAAGGGGGATTAACTTTTTCTGCGACCCTTGTACGGGTTCAGGTACTGTGCTGGGCAGATCCCCCCTACGTGTCTAAGCTCCCATCTGTAATTGCTTTTGTTAAAGAATACAATAGTCTATTTAGCAAGCTCTCTCCACCAAATGTATGAATCCTAAACCACTCCCACATACGCCCTTCTTTTACCGGCTTTATTCCTTTGTTTGAAACGGGATAATATCCTTTGTGGGATAGTTATACGCGTTTATGGAAATAACCTTTCCTATATTTTATCCAAAACAAGGGCTGTGATAACTAGAAAATGGGCGGGAAATGGATTAGCCTTATTAACTTTTCAATTGCGGAAGTACTTAGCTCACGACTTCTTTCCCGAAACAGTTGCATCCTCATTAAAAAAATATCTGGCGAATGGTTCAAGTTGTTTGAGATTGTACATGGAACACATTTCGCCTTTGGGGTAACCTGTAGTACCTATAGTGGTTCGCAGGTTCGCGTCCCGCGGTGGCCCTAGTATTTTTTAATGGGAGTAAAAAATCCTTGGCTATGCCGTCCCTCGGATAGGACGTAAAATGGAGGTCCCGAGCCTGTACGATGACAGGTATTTGTTGAAGATTCCTATCCTAATTATACCTGGATATAGACAAAGTTTAGGACTCCCACTGTAGCATTGTCCGATTAGCCATAGTAACAAAAAGTGACGTTAAACAAACAAACATTTCGCCTGCGCTTATGTTGTGGCTCTTTTCGTTAAAACAATAAAAAATGTGGCCGTATCACACTGCGGAAAAAACAAAGGCACTAAGTACTGTCTTTTTTGAGTTAACAGCATGATAACATGTCACCCCCAACAACAATTATGGTTTAATTATTATAAACTTCACTAAACTATTGTAATTTGTCATTTCATAAGCTCATTACTAGTTCGAAATCAATACATTGATTCCAACATGCTACTCCCACAACAAAGAAATGTTACCTAATTCTAATTCTACAAATAGCCAATATTTTTATACAGAAGAGAGCTACATATGAACTCGGTCTTCCGTAATTTTATACTGAAGTTCTGAATTAAACAAGTTTGCGAGTTTTAGAGCAACTAAAAAATAAATTTATTCTTTTTTAGTAGCAGCGCGGCGAATAAAATTTGCTTGTAAAATTACGAAACTTTGTGGAGAAGGAATCCCTAAAAGATTAATAAGGAATGAGCCGACTGGGAAACGTCCGATGGGTAGGCCCATACAGAGATGGGAGGATTCCTTGTAGGTAGATCTGTTAGAGTTGGATCTGGATTGCGGTCGGTGGATGGAAGTGTGCAGGGAGCGAGTGGTGGTGTCGGCATCGAATCTTCGGGTTCGCTAGGCCTTTATTATTATTATGATTCTTTTAATAGGCGATGGTGAGAGACCTTTACGACAGTCAAGGTAATTAAATCAATCCAGGAAGGTAATTAAATCACGCCTTGACTATTAGACAGTTAAGGTAATTAAATCAAGCCAGTATACTGCTGGGTACCTTCACTCCTCATGCCTGACATATTATTTCTACATTTGTCCATCTCATTCGCTGATTGTCAGTACATTTCTTTCTAATAATGAAAGTCCAAAAAAACAAAAAAGAAGGAAAAGTTTTCAATTTTCATTTAATTTCACAATGTTCGTTGTCTTGTAAAAAAAAAAAAAAAAAAAAAATTAAAAAAATAAAAAACCTTTTTCCTTTTATGTATTAGCAGACTATGGAGCTTTGCATTTTTAACAAGCTTGTCGCTACCCTTTCTATTCAACTACGTTAATTATATCTATTCGACTGGTCATTGACCTCCCTTGAGGTAAACGACACTTTAATTTCAGGAAAATACTTTGTGAAAGATTTCTATTCAATTCCATATATAGATCTACCATTGCTTTATTATCCTTTGAACTGCTATAAATCCACTTCCTTCAATGCGAGTGACGTTGCTTTTGATGGAAACTCCTGGATTATTTAACCCTTAACTACACACGTCGGGTCATATTGACCCGTACCAAGTTTCATTTCATTCTATTTACACCTTTTTGGCATTGAATGATGACCAAACTTTGATATATCCTTTGTTTCTGCTCCAGTTACATCTTGGCTGTGTCTGAAAAATAAGGAAGGTGTTTATTCCATCTAAATCGATATTTTGACCCCAGGTGAGTAGTTGTGTAAGCCATTTTTTGTGTCCGATGCGGGAACTAAATTTGTATAAAACCACTCATTTCTTATCTGTATTAACTGCAAAGGTTGTTCGTAGAAAAGTTTTTGAATTTAAATCAAAAGAAATTATGTTAATAATAGTAATGTTAAGGAGTTCCTTTATTTTAGTACTTCACTTCAGACCTATCATTCAACATGTAATTCATATTTTAAAACTTTCATTTATTGTATACATAAATAAATATACATTTTCAAGACTTCTCCTGTTGTTTAAAACTAATATGTTACACCCTAAGGCTGTTTAATTTTTATTTTTTGTTCTGGGTCATATTGACCCGAGGTTAGTAGATAAGTAACATTGATTCAGGTGAGTGGTTAAGGGTTAAAATGACTCCTCGCCCTCGAGACCTACGAGCCCAAACTGGATTCGAAACTTCCTAAGGAGAATGCTGACGCTTACAATTCGCTCATACATTTTGTCTTTCATTTGATTTCGTCTTTCTTTTTTTTTTTTTTTATAATTTTACTTTTCTGTCTTTCCTTCCTTGCTTTCTTTCAGCATATTTTCCTATGGATTAAATAAGAATTTATAGGATATGAATATAAATATAGGATGTATGGTTAAATATATTAATACTAGTTTGTTACAAAACTCCTTGTGCATATCAAGTTGTTTACATTGAGGTCTCTAATTTAATCCTTATTTAATCTCTGACGAATACAATTCTTATGTCAATGTTTACATTAACTAATCCTCTAATTATCTATGTACGCCAACTGTCCCTGCCTTTCATTCAGTTTATTAAATTTCACTAGAAATGTCGGAAGAAAAATTTGTCATCCGCGGTTTTCTTAGGCATTATTGGAAAAAAGGTTTTAGTGCAAAGGCCTCAGCCGAGGAAATTTGTGCAGTGGAAGGGGAAAGTGTGGTGCATCGAAACACGGCCGCATTTTGGTTCAGGCGGTTTAATTCTGGGAATACAAGCCTTGAAGATGAACATAGATCAGGTCGTCCTAGATCACTTCGAGCTAGTTCCAGAGGGCAGGGCTATCAACGCTGAGCTATACTGTGATCAGCTCGGTAGGGTATATGAAGTTTTAAAAGTGAAATACCCCCCTTTGATTAATAGGAAGCAAGCGTTATTTCAGAAGAGACAACGCCCCTGCTCATCGCTCACGATTAGTTAAAGAAAATTTTTCAGAAATGAACGGGATTAGCGTCTTGCCCCACCCTCCTTACAGCCCAGACGTCGCACCGTCTGACTATGGTCTTTTCAGGTCAATGGCGCATTTTTTGAAAGGTCGGCGCTTCGAAAACTTCGATGATGTCAAATCTGGATGCGAGGAGTTCTTTGCCTCGAAAACTGCAGAGTGTTATCGACATCAAATACAACTTTTGGCTGAAAGATGGGTTAAAGTAGTTGAAAATGATGGCCTGTATTATGAAGAATAAATTTGATTTGTAAATTTTGTACTCACATTTGAATAAAATTAATTTTGTGAACAAGGACTTTTGTAACAACCTAGTACAATGATAGTGAGCAAAATAAATCCAGAAGCAATGTATATTTAAACAAATAAACTTAAAAAATATATTAATATCACAAGTCCTCAACAGAATGCTGTTGAGCTTAAGAAGGGAAGAATAAATATCTTAATTTCAATTTCTCTCTCTTAGGGAAAGGAAGAAGATGGACGGAAAATAATAATTCGGAAATCGTCTGTAGAATCTAAGACATGAAATTAAAAATAAGCTAAAAAGAAATATTTATAGAAAATGTCCATATAAGGGTCAATGTACTTCCTAAGAAGAAACGCCCAAAAAAAAAAAAAAAAAAAAAAAATCAAGAAATTTTAATTTAATTTTCTTTGGTCCTTGCCTTTTAGGCCATACGGGTTTTTTGGCCAGGGGAGATAGTGTGAAATTAATGCCAAGTATTATTTAAACTCACTTCGCTCCGGATTTTGAACTGGCCATCTTCCGGAGAGGAAAAGGATAAACTACTGAGCGGGATAGTTCCAAAACCTCATTGCCTCAGCTAGTCGTAAGTTTTACGATGCTTCAACCCTCTCCAGGGTTGAAAAGTTTAGGTAATCCTTCTGTAAAATCCAGCTTACAAGCTCCAGAGAAAAAAATCTAATTTTGTGTTCCATTCGAAATCTTTGAGCCTTCAGCAGAGCGAATAACGGGGATTAAAATAACGAAACGAGTAAAACGATGGATAATAGAATCACCTTGGGCTAGGCAGGGATCGGGCTGGCTGTCCGCAGTTAGGGGGAGAGGGGGGATTAAATTCCATTATTAAATGGCCGTGTAATGGCCTCGTGAAAAAATAAGTAGGTAGAAGGTGGGAGAGGAATCGCCCTGTTTGTATTATCACCACGCCCAAAGAGAGTCGAATCCATATTCTCAGGATTTTAAGGCAGGTGGATTCATTATTGCAGATAATCAAAAGTACCAAGAAAAAGAATTATCGTTGTAAAGAAGTGAAAGATTATATACTATGTTTAATTACGAGATCATCGAAGAATGATTTTTATGGGAGGTAACAACGGCATCTTCTTTACTGATCATTCAGCGAAATGACGGGTGCGATAAAGAACGAAATGATTAGTCAACGTATTCACTAAAATATATATCAACGTTTCTGTAAGTTGTAGGACATCAACAAGAGAAAATACTAAAACATCCATCACTGTACATAATTCATCTATTTCTGTTACTAAATTAATATGATAGTGCTTAACAACTAAGTATTGTCAATATAAATCCATCCTAACTTTTGATTTTATTACAGAAATTTTAATACTTATTTATTAGTAAAGTTGTAAGCGATTTATATAATTCAAAAGGTTATTACAATCAGGCATTCTAGAAGGCCTTTTAAAAGGCATTCTAACAGGCCTCAATAAAAATACATCTTTCTGACTTAAAAAAAAAAAAAAGAACGAACGAACCAAATAAATGTACATATTCCCGGTTATAATAACAAATAAAGAACTAACAGAAATAAAAATACTAATCAGGGTCAGCGAACCCAAAGGTTCGATGCCGTCACCACCACTCGCCTCCTGCTCACCCCCAGCCAACGACCGCCTTCCCAATCAAATTCGGATAGATCTGTTTAAACGTCATCCTCCTTCTAGGCCTACCCCTCAGACGTTTTCCATTCCCATCCAGTTCATTACTAAGTTTCGCAATTTCACACGCCCATTTTATTCGTCTCGCTGCTATCACCTCAATTATATTTGCCGGGTACAATTCACACTGTTGGGCGTTGTGTAAGTGTCTAAATTCTCAGACTAGCTCATCCCTCTTTGGTCAAAATATTCTACGCAGTATTTTATTTTCAAAAACCCGAAGCCCTAGCTCATATCTCGATGTGAGCGTCCACGTTTCGCATCCTTAAAGGACCGTTGGAAGAATAGTAGTTATGAAGATTTGAATTCTTAAGGTTCGGGAAAAATGCGTGAACTTAGCGATTTTGTTACTAATAAGTAGCTTGCCTTCCCGCCTTCCTCCCTATTAGGTTTCGTTTTTTCTAGTTATCACAGCCCTTAAAAAAATAGAAGGAATTGGCACATTTATTTTTCAGTTAGTTTAGAAATGCATAATTGTTGGCATTATGTAAACTTTCTATTTACCAAAGGAATGAGGAAATAAGACAAAGAAAAAAAAAATACAGTGCCTTATGGAAGCAACTCTAAAAGGAGTACTTTGAAAGAAGAGTTTTGAAAGAAAAATGATACAGTAAAGAAAGAGTAAAAAGTGCTTTACTAAGTGCGTTAAATAAATGCTCGTTTTTACAAAATTTTGCGAATCTCTAGAAGATTAATAAGCACGGGGCCGACTGGGAAATGTCGAAGGGGAAGGCCGAGACGGAGGTGGGAGGATTGCGTTAAGGCAGATCTGGCGAAGTTTTGTCTGGAAGGCGGTCGGAGGTGCGCAGGAAGCGAGTTTTGGTGTCGGCATCGAGCCTTCGGTTTCGTTTAGCGTTCATTATTATTATTATTTTTAAAATTTATTATAATAAACTCATATTCAGAAAAGGATTGCAGAGGTCTATATTCCTAATAATCTTAGATTTTTTATACTATAGGGATACCCATAATTTAAAAATATATATATAAATAAAACGGGGATAAAATGTTATAAATATAAGGAGGAGATGGGAAGTTGGAAGTAGAAACAAAAAAGAAAAGGAAAGAGCAAACAGCGTTTGTCCCTGACAGTTTTATTGAATCCACTGGAATCCGACGCTGCAATGCACCTTTCCTTCAAATCCGGAATTCAATTATGCATTACCGGCTGCTAAGCTTGGTCAGATCCACACTTCGAATATACTTCTTACAGCTAATAACATTTCCTAAATGTTTGTTCCTGAGATCAATTACTCATATTATTTTTTTACTCTCTGATCCGCATTTCGGCCATATCTTGAGAGGATCATTAAGAAATAAAATCTTGATTTTAAAAGCTTTTTTCCCCAAATATATTTCTTCAAGGTTATTTTATTAGTAAATATAATCGTCTTATGTACAATACGGTTCGCCCTCCATTCTTCTATATGGGAGTGGGTCATGGTCTGATCTGCTTGCGACTCTTTTTACTCTAAAGTTTAAACGTCCTAATGTCTATATATCATCTATGCCACATTTTACAAGCTTACACAAATGTAATAATTGAAGTATTGAACATCTATCCTTAAGCTTTTGAGGTATATTAAATATTTTCATTAAATTTTCATATTTAGTTCTCCTATTTGGATATACTCCTGGATATACTCACAGCCACATTCGAAAGCAAAGTGAAGACCCAAGAATTGAGATTCCTGAAAAATGTTGCCAGAAGACTCGCAGGGACAGGGTAAGAAATAATACAATCCGCAAGTCCCTTGACGCTGAGTCTGTGCTTGAGATAGTGAAAAGGAATCAATTGATATGTTTCGAGCATGTGGACCCTACAAGATATCTATGGCAGGCAATGGAAGCAAGAGTTGACGAAATTAGACTACGAGGTAAGCTACGAACAACTTGGACGGAAGGTGTCAATAGTTAGATGGTCTAATGGACTAAAAGTCTTTTTAAAAAGAGATTTATTGAACTAGATTACAAAACACTGGATAACAGAACTAAATCTAACAGACTGGGAACAATCGGCTCTAGTTGCCGGGGTTTATGTACTGTAGGAATGCGGAGTCAGCTGGGAGTCTGCAGGAGGCATATTCCTTGGGTATAACTCGCCCCTCCTTAAGATGAAGCCGTCCTCGGCGAAATAATTGGAAGTTGAGGATAATTCTGAAATTGAGGAACCGGAGGTGTAGACTTGTCGTTTCTATTCCATACAGTACAAATCTTTTGAATTTTTAGCCGATTGTGATACAAAAAATAACATAAAAGGGATATTACAATAATTGTTAGTAGGGAATATAAAATAGTCACATGATCTACATAGGTTTCATCAATAAAGTCTAGAGGTTCTACATTGATATTAGCTTTATGGATGTCTGCAAATGAAAAATTTATATAACGTTTTACATAAGGAATTTCTGATGGTAATAAAATCGTGCTTTCCCAATATGTATAAGGTTGAGGTACATTTATGAGAGTTTCTGATCTGTCTAAATATAATAATGAAGTTAACTTAGGATGTATAGTCTTATTGCTATTGTTAGTACTTAGGACTAAATTATCAGTATTAAATATAAGATACTTATTTGCTAAGGGGATATACTTTACAAAAGGTTTAGGGTCACTAATTACTAGAGACTTACAATTATTTAATTCCTTATCGTCTAACAATTCATTAATACATCTATTTTCTATTTTTGATACATTTTTACAATAATAGTTTTCATTAATTAAAGAGCAATCACCTGTAAATAATTCCTGATATCGTAATACCAATGAGGGATGTACATGAGCTGTTATAAATTCATTATCTTTTATAACGGGATAGGATAAAAGGAAGAACGTTTCATAAGTAGGAGAAGATAAAGGGAGTTGGACAAAATATGAGATATAATCACTATGAAGGGAACAGTGTACCTTGCCTAGTTGCCATAAAATTTCTGGTACTTCAGATATAAGTTTTATTTTGGCGTTACTTACAACTTCTTCAAGTTCCACAAGGGACAGAATGCTGGAGTGTATAATATTAAGTTTACAGAATTCAAGGCTGGTGTCTATATCATTAATTTTATTATAGAGTAACAGGAGATTATTCAGTAAAAATGAATATTGTTGGTTGATTTCTATTTCATTAGTTTCTATTCGATTTGAAAGGTTCTGGAAATAGTATTTTATCTTTTCATTATTATTTTGAATAATTTTAATATCGTTATTGAAATCATTGATAAGTTTTTTATTTATTGACATTTGTTTTTCTACATTATGTTCTAAGGTGTATTCATTTGATTGGACTTTACTTAAAATTTGGTCATACTTAGAACGGTCATCATCGTCCATCATGCCTGTGACCCACGAAATCGCTGAACCAAGCCCGTTGATTATGCCACGTTTAATTCTACGTTGATTTAGATTAAGGTGTTCAAATTTTGACTGAGTATACTTTAGGTGGGCTTTTATGATATTGATGTGATTTAGATTTTTACTTTTAATGGATACGCTATTTATAGTTTTTGCAATTGAATTTAATTCATTTTGTAATAATCTTATATTTAAATTGTGCATGTATGTGTAAAAGTTTGTTATCACAAAAGAGTCCTGAATTTTAATTGGGGTAACTCCTGCGGTTTTACTTAGGTCTGTCATCTTGTAGGGCGTTACTGGTATTAGCCACATCGTTATTACAAGGAGGCAATTCATTGTGACCTGGAACAGACGAATTTTTAATTTGTTTTCTTGGGCGTTTCATTCTATTTGGATGAAATTTAGAATACCTTTTAACTTTTCCTTTATTATAGGTGATCATTTTATTAGTTGGGTTATATTTAGTTTTAAAATATTTCGGTTTATGCTTTTTATTATAAGTTGTTTTAAGATAAGGTTCTTCTGGAATCGGAGGTTCAGGTTCACGGTTTTCGTTAAGCCGGTCGGTTCGCTTTTGTTTTTCTTTTTCAATTTTATCTTTAACAACTTTGTGAATTATTTCTAAATCTCTAAAATAATTATTTGCCAATTCTTCCGTTATTAATGTTTCTTTGAGCTCATTTGAATACGGATTTTTGAAAGTACCAAAAGTTATTTCCATTGGAGTCATCTTTGAATTTGAATTAATTGAGTTGTTATAGGCAATAAGGGCAAGTTTTAGGCTATGCTCTAAGGATATATTTTTATGTTCGAGTTGTATTGCGTTAAGGAGTTCAATGAGAGTAGAATGTGATCTCTCTAAAAGACCTTGAGAATCGGAATGACCTGGGGTAACGTAATATGGCTCGACTTCATACAATTTTAAAAAATTTTGAAGACTGTTGTTATTAAATTCACGACCATTGTCCATTTGTATAATTTTAGGAATAGGAAACAGAGCGAAGTAGTTGCTTAAAATTTCCTGTATTTCTATTTGGTTTAGACTTTTAAGAGGATAAGCAATTAATTTCTTCGAAAAAGAGTCTATTAAGGTTAAAAATTTATGATTATTATAGTGAAAAACGTCAAGCTGAATTTTTTCGAATGGTCTATCCGGAGTTGGAACTAATTTATATTCGACTCTGATCGGGTTTCTCTCATATTTAACTTTTAAACAAATGGAGCATTTGTTAATATAATCGTTAATATCTTTGAACATACCAGGCCAGTAATACCTTCTGCGAATGTGCTCATATGATTCAGTAATACCTCTATGATAAGTTTTTCCTACATGATAATTTGAAATAATTTCTTTTTGTTCGGCTTCGGTAATAATATCTAAATTAAATTTACTGTATTGTTTTAATTTTATACTCTGAAAGTCATTAGTTATTATATTAATGAAATTTATGAGCATTGATTTATATTTGCTTTCTAATATCCCGTTTCTTTTGCAAAATATACCGTATGTTGTTTTGGGTTTTAAAAACTGAATGCAATACGTTTTCATTTGAATTAAATCATTGGGATTTTGAAAGAAAAATGTTAGACGGTTTTTATTGAAAATTTTTTGAACATTTGGTTCTCTATTACCTATTTCAAGTAATATTTGATTTTGTTCTACATTTATAATTTTATTTTCGTCACAAATTACAACTTGATCGTTAGAACTTTCTTGTGAATGAACTGTCATAATACTATCGTTATCGTTATTGGCTATATCGTTCTCGTTGGTGGCATAGTCTCGAATAAACTCATCGAGAACTTCTTGTGGATTAATTTCATCCTCTATTGCATTACATAACTGAATTCGGGAAAGAGAATCCGCAACAACATTAGTTTTACCGGTTACATATTTTATATCAAATTCGAAATCGGATAAAAGACATTTCCATCTTAATAATTTTGAATTTGGTTCTTTAAGACTATGAAGCCATTGAAGAGGTTTATGATCAGTTTGAATAAGGAATTTTCTGCCATACAAGTAGGGTCGGAAATATTTGCATGCCCATACTATTGCAAGCAGCTCTTTCTCTATTGTGCTTAACCTTTCTTCATGCTTATTTAAAGTTCTTGAAGCAAAGGCAATGGGGAGGTCTTTTCCATCAAAATTCTGAGATAGGACTGAACCTAGTGCGTACTTTGAGGCGTCAGTCGTGAGTATAAATTGTTTCGAAAAATCGGGGAGTTGAAGGATGGGGTTATTTTGCAATAATTTCTTTAGAGTTTCAAAAGCATTTATATATTCTTCGTTTTTTAAATCAATCTTAATATCTTTCTTTAAGTTTATAGTTAAAGGTTTGGCTATTTTGGCGTAATTTCTAATCATTTTCCTGTAATAACCAGTTAAACCAAGAAATTGTTTAATTTCTTTTTGGTTTTTAGGCAATGGGAAATTTCTAATTGCTTCTAATTTTGCTGGGTTTGGTTGAATTCCTTTTTCGGAAATTATGTGGCCTAAATACAGAAGTTCCCTTTTGAAGAACTCCGTCTTATCAAGCTGAATCTTTAGATTATGCTCTTTCAGCTTTTCAAAAACACTTTTAAGATGCTTTAGGTGTTCTTCCAAATTATCGGAAAATATTATGATGTCGTCCATGTAAACAAGGACGTTGGGCATTTTGGCGAAAATGATATTCATCGCCCTTTGGAATGTTGGGGGAGCATTTTTCAGGCCGAATGGCATCCTCAAAAACTCATAATGGCCATTTTCAGTACTAAAGGCTGTTTTTGGCACTGAATCAGGATCCATCTCGATTTGATGAAAACCCGAGGCCAGATCTATAGTAGAGAAGTATGTAGCTCTACCTATTTTTCCAAACAAGTCCTCTATGTTAGGTAATGGGAACTTGTCTTCAATAGTTTTTTCATTGAGTTTTCGATAGTCTATAACCATTCGAATTTTCCTTTTGCCAGAGGCATCCATTTTTTTGGGAACCACCCATATTGGGGAATTATAGGGAGAATTACTAGGACGGATAATTTTATTTTCTAATAGTTTATCGATCTCGATCTGGACGTCTTTTCTAAAACATTCAGGATAACGATAATTTCTAGTATACACTGTCAGTTCATCTTTGGTATTTATTTTATGTTTTAATAAATTTGTACTACTTAACATGTCTTGATTTCTTTTAATTATTTCTGGGTATTGGGAAACTAAATTTATTATTTTATTTTTTTCTTGCACATTCATGTGATTAGTTCTCAATAAATTGGGAATTTCTTTTATTACTTCGGCCGAATCCGTGGGACAATTGGTCACTGGATTCGCTGAATAAATAGATTCGACTTCATCTATATCCATAGGTTGAGGACAAATGGTCATCAACTCTGTGGCATAAGCTAAGCATTTAGCTTTGTTGTTTTCTATTTTTACTAGACTTTCGTCTATAAATATTTTATTATCAATATTTACCGGTTTTATTATTCCTGATCCACTATTGGGAATTGACCTAATAGGGACAGTTATAATATTATAACCTGGTTTCAAAGTAATTTTATTATTTTCATTATTATTATTTATAGTGAAATTTAAATTTTTATAACCATCTTCATATTCTAACTTATTTATATCAAAATTTACTTTGGCTTTGATTGAGCTCATCGTTTCGTGGCCAAGTAATATATCATATCGTTCGGAAAATTTAAAAATATACATTTTTATAAATTTAGTTTTGGGAAAAATATCATCAGAAGGGAACATAATATATTCGGAACCTTCGGTTTCACCAACAGGTGTTTTAACACAAAAGTTCTCCTTATATCGGGGCCAATCTGATGGTATTATTTCGGGGTTGATATAATTTTTTAAAGATCCCGTGTCTATAAGCCATTTTCTATTCCTTTTGTCTCGAAAGTACGGCAGCGATCTGTCAATTGTTTTTAATTCAAATTGATGTCTGGAGGCTCGTGAGGGCTCTGTCCTGGTTCTAAAAAATGATTAGTTAATTTATTAACGGATTCCGCTAAAGAATTAATTTGGTCCTGCAATTTTTGGAAGTCATGAGTTGGGGGCTGTTCGTAATGTTGCTGTGAGTTTGAATCTAAATATGTTACCTCATATGGAGACATAAAAGGTCTTGTTGGTCTAGTTTTCATGGAAACTGTGTTTTGAGAATTCCATTTTGGAAAGTGTTGTTGACGTGGTGGCTGTACGCTTTTCATTGAAACAGTATTTTGAGAGTTGTGTTTTGGAAAGTTAGGTTGAAACTGATTTCGTTGGTTAAATTGTGGGAATTGAGGTCTATATTGATTGAAATTATTAAAATTTTGAAACGGCTTAGGCTGTTCTTGGAATCTCGGTGGTTGGTTTTGATTAAAGTTAGGTTTAAAATTTGGGATTTGGAAATTTGGTTTGAATTTAGGAATTTCTATTTTATTTATTGTTTCAATCGTGCTATTGTATTTTAATTGCGATAATATAATACTACAGTCGTTTATTAATTTTGACCTTGCGTCATTTAAATTTTTAATTTGTAGAACTTGTAAATGGGATCCTAATACCGGATGCACACCGTGTATAAAAGTTCGGACTAGTGTTGCATCTAATTGCTGAATTAATTGTGTTAACAGTTCTCCGGTTACTTCGTCTAATTTATATTTGGTAACTATCACAGTTCTTTTTTCATCTAATTTATTTAAAAATTCTATTGGATGTTCGCGATTGTTTGATTTCATAATTGCTACTTCCGCGATTAAATCCGATACTGATCTATTATCAGCAAAGTTTTTTCTAAGCGCATCAATTAATTCCGCGACGCTATTACAACTATTATTATACACTACCGCTTCTGCTGGCCCTTCTAAACGACTAATAGCAGCTCTAAAAATTAGCCAGTGGTTATGTATTCTTTCGCTTATATCTTCGGTACAATAAGTAGTTACTAGTTCTTCACACATGCTAATAAATTGAGGCAATTTATAACAGTTACCATCATAGTTAGGAATATATCTTAATATTTCATGTGGAATAGGTTTGGAAATTGCCATTTTAGTTACAAATTGGGAAGGTTTTAAAGAAAAATTGGTATTAGAAATACAGGGGTTACTCACAGGAAATTGATCTTGTGATTCCTCTGGGTTCTCGTCTGATAAAGATGCTTCTGATGATGAAGAATCTCTCCTCGTCCTGTATCCTGTTCTTGAATCCAGTTTAGAAATGTTCAGGTTCCAACAGTTAAGGATTAAATCCAAAGTTCTTCAGATTGTGAGAAATTGATCGCACGTAGGAAAGTCAAATGGACTTACTCTTGAAGAACTCCTGAAGTCCCCTGTGTTTGGGCGCCAGTTAGATGGTCTAATGGACTAAAAGTCTTTTTAAAAAGAGATTTATTGAACTAGATTACAAAACACTGGATAACAGAACTAAATCTAACAGACTGGGAACAATCGGCTCTAGTTGCCGGGGTTTATGTACTGTAGGAATGCGGAGTCAGCTGGGAGTCTGCAGGAGGCATATTCCTTGGGTATAACTAATGTCAACTTGAAAGAACTAGGGCTAACTTGGAATCAGGCCAGAGTTAAAGCCTCAGATCGGAAAGCCTGGAGAAAGATCAACAACGTCCGGTTGAAAATGAACGGACTAAGTGAGTTTACAGTCGCAATTTATACTCGTGTATTTTTCTCTTTTTTTTTCTTTCCTGGTAATTTCTGGCTTGAAAGAACAGGAATGACTTGAAAGTCGAAATTCGTCACTTTGGTTCGCCTTGAAATAAATTATAACCCGCATTGGCCGGATTCCAAGCATGAACTATTTCCTCACACTTCGGTAGCTTTTAAGATGAAGATTCGATTTTTATTTATTTATTTTTGTTTTTTACCACAATGCTCTGATCAATCATTCACGTGTCAGATTAGGGCTTAGGCTTCTGCAAAAGATCGTATGTCAGAAATTTTCGATTTTATTGGGATTTTAATAAAAACGAGTAGCTCTAGGGTCCTAAAAGACGAAGTATGACAGCCGTAAATATAAAAGAAGAATCATGTACGGTAAAACAATATTAGAATTTCAGGATTCGCTTCGTCATTAATCCTGAGTGACACCAGCCTATAAGAAAAATTTAAGCACTAACAGATAATAACAATTTTAATGTTTCTTTCGATAATCACACACACCAACCAAAAAAAAAAAAAATAATTGCAAATAAAATGATTTTTTTTTGTTCTCCTGAAAATCAGCTTTTAATTAACATATGACCTTGACGATATGTTAAAATTTATGTTAGACTTGTTTAAATCATATGCAATGAACACATGTAATATTACTAAAAGCTATTAGAACACAGTTTTCCATTTATTTAGCATATAAATACTACGGCAAATAGTTTGAATATTCATAGAGTTATGTTAAATATCAACTCAGACGAAGGAAAATAACTTATAATAATTCCGAGTTGGGGAACTAGTTAAGTGCTAAATGGGAGAGGCGGCTGGTTCAGCCCCAGATTACCGGGCATTCTCATTCTCGGATTATGGAGGTCCCTCGTCCAGGATCCTGTTGATTCCTACAAGCTCATATTCAACATTATCAGCAATTACTCCTCAACAAAATACAATTTATATCGCAATAAGAGAGAATTGTCTCAGTAATCAGCAATTTAAAGAAGTGGAGATAGTAGTAAACACACCATAAAGAAACGAAATTTGTTTTCCCCATTTAAACTATAACATGAACAACTACGCAGAAATCTATATAAATAAAGATGAAATTCTGTTTGTTTGTTTGTTTGTTCTTTATAGAAATCCATACCGTTTGTCCTAAATTCTTCAAATTTCGTTCAGTGTTTCTTTCATACCAGGTGCGAACACATGTTCATATTAAAATTGCATAACTTCAGCCAATCTCTGAGTATATTCTTTGCTGTTATAAAAATCGTTATGATCTCGCTTTACATTGGAGACGAGTCGAAATTCCCCGGGTGAAACCTACAGCTAGTTACTAATAAAATGAAAATATGAAAGATTTTTTAACAGCTTATATAAAAAATAAGTATAGAAAGATTGAGACAGTCTAAGGATGAAGTATGATGCGTTGAATGAATTTCTTTTTTTTATAATTAATAACATTTTATTTTATTTTTATTGTAATGCTTATCTGTGCACGATGGTTTTGGTTAACCTGTCCTTTGCTTCGATGTTTTCCCCAAAAGTGAAAAGGCGAAACATTATTGCCCATGGGAAAAACACGGATTTCCCTAGTCCAAGCAAGAAAAAATAGATTTGGCTATTGGATGCTTACCCACCCTAAATATCGAAAGGAAATTAAGTGTTGTCAATAAATTAACCTAACCATCTCTTGGAAATGTGTAATCAATTGCTACGTTCCTGGTTTCCCGCTTTTCTAAGGCGGGTGGGGGTTACTAGAAACGGCTTATATTAGTTAATATATGAAATTAATATAATGAATATGTATCAATTGTATATTGGATACTTTTCCAGAGGTGACGTGTTTACCAATTCTATTTTATTTTAAGAAACCTGTGGCATAGGGTAAATGATAATAAATAGATAAATCTAGATTTAACTATATCTATAATTTTATTACCTAATAATATAAATCATTTATACCCCCTTTGATATATCATATAGAGATATTTTACTTTCACAAATTATTAATGGATGCTGACTGGCAATTTAACATTATTTAATAAATACTGACCACACAATATTACAACTAGTACTGTATATGTATTAACCTTATCTGGTGGCCACTCTCTGGTGTTGTCTCTGGCCTATATGCTGGATCAGTCCCTGCCATCTCTGACACTCTCTCAGACTCAGCACAGTATCCCATCTCGGTCTGTCTCACTATCTGTCTGGTCGTCTGCCCTTCTCGATCCACTCTCGCCCTCTTGACACACTCCCCGACCTTTGCCCACATCTAACTCTCTACCTCACTCGACTCTCCCTCGACCTTCCCTCTCCTCCGTATAAGTCTTCTATAAGTCATCTTTCCCCCACTCTCTTCAGACTTCCTCTGATTGGCTGGCTGCAGACTTCTCCTGATCAGTTGGTTCCAGACTTCTTCTGATTGGCTATCTGCCTCAAATTTCCATCCCTTTCTATATTTACTGTGTTTCCCAGCGGCCTCTTTGCCGGGGCAAAACCAGGGTTTATGGCTACAAATTTCTTTAACAATCTTCCTAGGTATTTCCCTGGATGTTTGTCGGCAGCATTGTCGGTCCTAAGCTTTGCTTATTTTGAATCTCTAACAGAAGGTTTATGGCCCCAATAACTTACAAGGCGGTATTTCCAAGACCTAGCCGCCTTCAGGTAAAACTGACCACCGGGTTGACCATATACAGTACTTTACATATTTCGATATTAAATTATTAATTCAATTTCCTTTTCCTATCACGGCAGCATCCACAATACATAGCACAATAAACTTACTAATAATCACACCCAATTATAGTATAATAAGGACTTAGTTTGCAATAAAAAAATATTGAGGCCAATAATCCAGATAAAAACTATCCTATCTTATAAGTTGGACAAAACTACACACAATGATCTTATAAATCTTATAAAGATCGGTTGAGCAGTTTCTGGTTTTACTCCCGACAAACACGAGATTTTTATATATATAAAGATTTTTGTGAATATATAGAGCATTAGCTGTATATACCAGTTTCACCCTGAGAATTTCGGATTTTTTTCGTTTTGTAGGGAATGCGGAGGAGAACTTTCACTTTTGCATAAATAACAAAAAATTTATAGTTTCTGAGTTATATGCCAATAAAAGGCATAGAACTTTAAAGAATAAGGATGGAAAGTTTGGAGACCCATCCTCCATAACATTTTTGCTTTTGTCCATCCCCTATTTTTACTTTCACTTACCTATATATGAAATATACTGTAAGGAAAGTATTGCGATCGTGAAAAATTTCGACTTCCGGTTATCAACGGAAATACACGTTTTGGGGTCCCCTGAGTCCAATTAACCAAGTCCCGCAAAATGATCTGTGTGTGTGTGAACAGACTAGCTCAAAAACTATAAACCTTACGAACCTTAAATTAGGTATTTGGTGTATGTGTATACCCGTGATGTGACAGCTAAAATTTCATCAAAATTTGCCAAATGGAGGGGGTACTTTATTGATTAACTTTTCAGGTTTTTTCGATTTACTCAAAAACCGCTCTAACGATTTTGGTAAAACTGGGTATTTGATGTAGGTATGTGCCCACGACATGACAACGAAAATTTCATCAAAATTGATCAAACCGAGGGGCACTTTATTTCATAACTTTATTTCCAATGTTTACGTTTTTTTTTTATTTTCTCAAAAACTGCTTTAATGATTTTAATCAAATTCGTCATGTTCAATGTAAATCAAGTCTTCTTTGATGATATCAGGTAAGGTTTATCATTAAACTGTTCTAAGGGCTTACATTTTTTATTAACTAGGAGAAATTAACTGTCTCTCGTAACGCATAAAAATAAAAACCGGCTATATATGAAATATGAAAAAAATTAAGTAAACATATAAAGGAGAAAAAAATATATATTCCGTCAACTCATAAAACGCGTTGAGCTCACGCATGCGCAGTACGCCTTTAACGACAGGCCACTGTTTACATGTTTTTAACAGACTAGTAAAAAACTCTAAACCACACAGAAATTGGGTATTTGGTGTGTGTATATGCCGCGGTTTGGCAGCGAAAATTTCATCGAAATTGGTCAAACGGAGGGGGTACTTTATTTAGAGAATTTTGTCTAATTTTTAGGTTTTTTTCGATTTTCTCCAAAACGGCTTTAACGATTTTGATTAAACTCGGTGTATGTTGTATGTATATGCCCGCGATGCGACAGTTAAAATTTCACCATAATTCATTAACTGGAGGGGGCACTTTACTTAATAAATGTTGTCCGATTTTCACGTGTTTTTTTTTCATTTACTCAAAAACTCGGTATTTGGTGTATGTATATGCCCAGGATGTGACAGTCAAAATTTCATCAAAATGGATCAGTTGGAGGGGGCACGTTACTTAATAAATTTTGTCCCATTTTCACGTTTTTTGTTGTTTTTTTTTTTACACAATAACGAATTTGACTATTTTGATCAAACTGGGTACTTGGTGTATGAATATGCCCGCGATGCGACAGCCCAAAGTTTATCAAAATTGGTCAAACGGAGGGGGCACTTTAATTAATAAATTTTGTCCCATTTTCACTTGTTTTATTTTTTTATTTGCTCAAAAACGGCTTTAACCATTTTGATCAAACTTGATATTTGATGTATTTATATGTGACAGCCAAAATTTTACTAACCATATTATGAAAATAAAAACTTTTATTTATTAATAAAAAGATTAATGTTAATTAAGAGTGATGCTCATATTTTTGAAGCATCGCAGGTGTGTAAAAATACGGTATAAGCTAACAGTCTATAATTAATATAGGTATATTTTAGTCTAGAAACTGTTCCATAATAAATTTTCGAAAACAATATGAAGCGATTTTAGAGGAACAGTAATCGTTCTTGATTTCCAGAAAGGCATTAAAGACGTAAATACACCTATCGATTCTCCTTCACGATGTATTTGCAAAAAGCAGCTCGTAATAAAAAACAAGCAAGTAGTAAAACAAATTCGACTGCTGATGAAATTAGTCCCTTCATAAATAAATTAGCAATAATGAATCGAAAATTGCTGAGAACTACCAAATTTTGCTATACAGATACTCTATAACTCATGGAGATATACAAATATAAGTACATTTATACTTAATGTGGAAAAATGTGTGAAGTTGAGGAAAGGCGTTTACATATTATCGAAACACGTCGATTTCTAATCTAAGTAAGTTCCTAAGTGAAAGTTGTGTGTTGCGCTCATCGCACCAGATTTTTTATATATAAGACCTAATAAAAATTTCAACCCTAAATGAAATAAAAAAGAAAATTAAAATCTACGATCTTCCAAATCGATACATATACAAAATAATTAAAAAATTCTGTAGTTGTTAGATATTTTTTTTTTTTTTTTTTTTTTATTTATTACATCTGTTATAGTCAGTTAGACACACAGAGGGAGTTGGCTTAATCTACATGGAATACAATGTAAAATAAAATTTAAAATAGATTTACAATATTTATATATCTACATTTCCATTCTTTCCACTTTGTTATCTTTACGTTTTCCTTCTTTTTTTTTTTTTTTTTTTTTTTTTCTACAGAATATACAAAGGAGAAAAAGTAAAAGAAATATTTATAAATACAATCATAAATGGTCGACTGTGCTGCCGACTATACAAAAACAACAAAATAATAAGATAACAATGATTATAGGTTTCTACTGTACATAAAGGCCCAAGAGGTATACATGTTTATAAACACTTTAGTGTTAAACTAGCCGTTTAAGTCTAGCCAGTTACCAGTTACATTATACAGAAATACATTCATATAAAAATAATTATTACCCATCTGTTAAACATCTTTCTAATTCGATTATTAATAATATCTTTCTAATAGATTAGATGGTTTTCCCTCAGTTCTTTTTTAAATATTACTTTTTTTTTATTCGTTTATAATAAAAGACCTTAATTTTAGGGCGCTAGCTACATATTTAAATACATCATTTATTTTATTTAAGTTATCTGCCATGAGCAGAATTTTTATTCTTTTATTTTATTTCTCTTTATATCACTTTTAGGATTAATATCCTTTATATATTTCTGTAAGTAATGGGTTCTTACATGTTTATATATTGGGCAGTTTATGAGGAAATGTAATAAATTCTCCTTTTCGTACATTTTGCATAGAGTGCATGTTTCTTCCGTATTAATTTTATAGTTGTTGCCGTTTAGGTAAAATCTAATTACATTTGAACCCGCAACCCTAAGTTGACTAATTATTCTTAATTTGTTTATTGATATTTTACTATTGAGATATGTGTCGCCGTAACCAAAATTTGCTATAGTTCTGTACATTGGGTTGAAGTTGCTATTGTTTATTCTTTCATAATCTATTGAGACTGCATTGTTATTCCATTGGTTGCACAGATTGTCTATTATTTGTTTATTGAGGTGTATTTCTTTAAGATTCGTTTTTTCTCCGATGATTCTGAACATTTACTTGGGAAACCCAGTTTAAATCGAAACGGTTAACCTTGCTACTGTGAAGGTCACAAAGTTTATGGTAACATTTTTTACTTTCACTTACCTATATATGAAATATATAGTAAGTGGAAGTATTGCGATCGTGAAAAATTTCGACTTCCGGTTTTCAACGGAAATACACGTTTTGGGGTCCCCTGAGTCCAAATGACCAAGTCCCGCGAAATGGTCTGTGTCTGTGTGTGTGTGTGTGTGTGTGTGTGTGTGTGTGTGTGTGTGTGTGTGTGTGTGTGTGTGAACAGACTAGCTCAAAAACTATAAACCGTGGGAACCTAAAATTGGGTATTTAGTGTTGGTATATGCCCGCGATGTGACAGCAAAAATTTTATCAAAATTTGCTCAAAGGGAGGGGGTACTTTATTTAATAACTTTTTACGTTTTTTTCGATTTTCTCAAAAACGGCTCTAACGATTTTGATTAACCCGGCGCTGGTCGCGCCCCTCCGTGAGACACCGTTGGTCGCGCGTGAGCAAATTGCTCACACCTCAGTTTTTGGCTATTCTATTATTTTTAAGCAGCATTCTTCGTCATATTTTTGTTTCTTTTAATTTAGAATATGTTTATCAATAAATTATTAATCTATTTAGGTGTTTTCATCAGTTTAATGCATTTATTATAATTTATTTATAGGAGGGGAATGAATAGAAGAGAGTAAACAAGAATTTAATGCTTTATTAAAACGAGTTTTAGTTAAAAAAGAAGTATTTATTGTAAGAAAAGTGCAGTAGCATACATTACCCAAAATTAGAAAAAGAAAAATAGGAAATTTTTAGTTGAAAAAAAAGCATAAAGTTGGTACCGTGGAATACGAAGAATATAATGTAAACAATAACGAATAACAATCTAAAAACGAAATACCCCATTTTACTCAAAAATATAAAACTAATCTAAGCTTTTACTAAAAAATCGAAGAGAAGAGACGAAAATATTTAGCGTCATTTTTTTCTTCCGGACGATCCTCCAAAAGCCGCAAAGGTTCTCAGCACGTCTTGTTCCACTCATTTTCCGAACTAAACTAACAAACAGAACAGTTACAATATTTTATCAAAGAAATACAAACGTGTACTGACAAGATTTGGGCTCATTACAGCGGAGATGGGCAAGTCCGTGCAGGCCTCGGAGCGGCCCACACGGTGGCTCAGTTTTGTGTCACAGATGGTCGCGCTGTGAGCATTTTGCTCACGCTCCCGTTTTTTCGAACATAACGTTTTATTGGGGCTTAGCGCGGTAATTTTTTTGTTCAAAAACAACTTCCTTAAGTGAGTTAATGTATAAATGACAAATAGAAAAAATGTCAGAATTAAAGAAAAAGAAATAGGCGAAATACACAAGATTTTCGGCAAGTGTGAGCAAAATGCTCACAACGCGACCAACGCCGGGTTAAACTGAGTATTTGATCTATTTATATGCCCGAGATATGACTGTAAAAATTTGATCAAAATTGATTAACCGGAGGGGGGACTTTACTTAATACATTTTGTATCATTTTCACGTGTTTTATTTGTTTACTCAAAAACGGCTTTAACGATTTTGATCAAACTGGGTATATGATGTATGTATATGCTCGAGATACGACTGTAAAAATGTCATCAAAATTGATTAACCGGAGGGGGGACTTTACTTAATAAATTTTGTACCGATTTCCCGTGTACATATTTTTTATTTACTCAAAAACGGCTTCAACGATTTTGAAGAAACTGGGTATTTGATGTATGCATATACCAAATATGTAAAAGCCAACATTTCATCAACATTGGTCCAACTGAGGGGGCACTTTATTTCATGACTTTTTTCCAATTTATACCTTTTTTTCGATTATCTCAAAAGCGGCTTTAACGATTTTTATCAAATTCGTCATGTTTTATAAAAATTAGGTTTTCTTTAATATCAGGTAAGCTTTATCATTAATAAAATGTTCTGAGGGGGCTTTTTTTTTTGGGGGGGGGGCCTTTTTTGTTTGTTTCTTTCTTTCTTATAAAGTACCTTTGTTTTTGTTTACATGGAGAAATTAACTGTCTCTCGTTACGCCTAAAAATAAGAAATGACTAAATATGAGATATGCGCTTTGCCGACTGGAAAACGGCCGAGGGGTAGGCTTAGGCGAAGGTGGGAAGATTCGGTGAAAGCAGATCTTGTGAATTTGGGATTGGACGGTGGTAGGTGGATGGAGGTATGTAGGGACCGATTGGTGGTGTCGGCTTCGGGCCTTCGGGTCCGTTAAGCCTTATTGTATTGTATTGTATTGTATTGTATTGTAAATATGAGATATGATAAAAATAAAGAAAACATAAAGAGGAGAAAAAAAGAAAAATATTCAGTCAACTCATAAAACTCGTTGAGCCCACGCATGCGATGTACGCTTTTAATGACATACCATTGTTCATAATTAAAGCCGTTCTGTTCATTTGAGAAGTGGAAATTAACAAAACGCATTAATTTCTAATCTAAGTAAGTTAGTAAGTGAAAGTTGTGTGTTGCGAGCACGCACCAGATTTTTTACTATTCTGTCAGACTTCATTTTTGAGATTTTACTTAGCCAGTTCAAAGTCCTTTTGAAAATAAACAACTAATTGGCTTAATTTGTGTTTCGGATCTTACATAATAGTTCGGTGTATTAGAGGGCCAGAAATAGATTGATTTAACAAATTTTGTTTGAATTTGTTCCAGTTCCTTGATATATCTCAGACTTCACAATTCTGCGTTATATAAGAAAACATTTGCAATTAGGCTTTGGAAAAGGTAACTTTTTGTGTCCCATGTTTCCGACTTTGCTTTTATAAGTATATTTCTCACCCTGTTTATTGGGATGTAAGCTTTATTTTTAAAGTGGTTGCTTGCTAATAAAAATTTACCTGAAGTTAGATATAGTTGTTAGATATATTGCTTAGGTAACACGTCTAAAATGACATTAGAGCTTGATATGTTTACTAAGGCAGGATTTTATTTTTAAACTTTTTTTTTTTTTTGTTCTTTGGAACGCTTAAGTACATTTATTTAAATTCTGTCAGCTTTGCCCGTCCTCTTAATCTATTGCGGAGATGTCCCTGCATACTAAAAAGAACAATTTTTTTTGTCTTTGTTTTAGAGCTTCACTTCATAGTTTTTTTAATTCTTAGCATATAACAATGCAAGGATTAAAATCTTAAAACTTAACATATTTAAAATTTGTTATAATTATTCATTAGGCATTATAAAGAAGTGAATAAATTCCGATAAAAAGCAAAAATGAGATAGATTTGGTTTCACAGTTCAGATACCTTCATTAAAAATTCGAATTTGAAAAAATGAATGAGAATGAAGGAGAAGACAAATTGAAACACAATTAAATAAATAGAAATAATTAATACCCAAATTGAAACATAAATAAATATTCACATAAAGTTTAGTTATTATTCCTTAAGTACCTAATAAGGTTTCTGACAATAGAAGATGCTATTTCAAAGTTTTAATATTGTTACATGGATTAAATAATTTTTACTGAAAGAGAAACTATGAAAATACAAATATTTAAACAAGATACAAAAATTATCACATAGGGCCTCGGCGCACAGTGGCCCAACCTGGGAAAAAACTTCATAAATGAAAGAAGCCCAAACCTAATTTCTTCTTGGTTTTCGAATACTTAGATACTTGTAGAACAATAGAAAGAATATATTTTTTTAAGTAGTTGAAAATTAAAATGTGTGTGTACCAGTAAAATTGAACTTTTTAATGATTGAAAAAATCGTACTTTTCTACCATCATAAAAAAAATTCTACCCTGTATAAGATTAACAATAAAATATTCCCCAATACATCAGGAGTATGTCATCTATATGTGCACTGTTATGGAGTAACCTTGTTTAAATAATATCAATAGTTAAAGAAGAAATTAATTTTCGAAATCGTTGCTGAAATAAGTGTGATTTTTTGATTTTGTTGGTTTATAAAAAGTTTGCGTTACGTTGCGTTACGGACGCAATGGTTTAATGTGTAACTGTAGGTAGTAGAGGAACTGAGGTAAAATTTTCAGCGCCAACTTTGGGATTTATAAGGATTTAAACCTTTAGCGAAGGTTCGATTGGCGAAGGCGGATGACCATGGGGAGGAACTATTAGTTAAGAAAAATCCTCCTATAGGTCTCTAAGGGAGGGGGACTGGCTTAGAATTAAAGTAAATCACACGTTATTTTCATTTTAATTCTAAAATACTGAAATAAAATAAAATTATTTTAATTTTAATTCCAAAATACTAAAAAAAAAATTGTTTTAATTTGTATTTTGAATAATCAAATAAACTACAACTACAGGTAGGTTGTTTAAAGTTGCACAGTTTGCTTTCTGTATATGGTGGTCCTTTGCACTAGAGCTATCACCCCTGAAAATTGAAGCGGTACATTTATTTCATTTTGATGCTGTTATTGTTGCAAGTTTTTTTGAAAATCCTTCATTAACCGCGCAAATTACAGGGATAAATGAAGAATTAATCATGAGATTAAAAATAGTACCTACTAGATGTGATTTGCTCTCTGTACCCGATTGATACTGCAGCATTTCGCAAGTGTGCAGCGGGAACGGCTGAGATAGCAGTGACTCAGTACCCCTGGTACTATCTCCCATCGACCGTCCACAAAATTCTTTTCCATGTAGCAGATATGATTGAGCACGCAGCTCTTTGCGTCGGTTCCCTCTCAGAAGAGGCTCATGGAGAGTAGGAACAAATATTATAAGCAGTAAGGGGGACATTATTCCAGGAAGATATCTCGATTCGCAACAAATGAAGATGTTTTCCACCAATTATTTGTAACAAGCGACCCATATATTACGTATTTAAGACCATTATATAAGTATTAAAAGAAAAAAGAGCTAACTGAGGAAGCATACAATTTATTTAAACAAGATTAAATAATTATATCCTATTTGTATTATTGTACATAAAAATGTTAAAGACTAAAATATTTATTCAAATTTTTATTTTCCACGTCAAATTTTAACTTGATCTGATGCTCTGATTTCGTTGATATTGATTTCATTAGATTTGGCAATTCAAAAAATATATAAGACTATATCAAACACGAATTTTTGACCTCAAATTTGGACTTGATCTGGTGGTCCCATTGCACTGATTTTGATTTCACCAGATTCGGCACCTCAAAAAATCAATACACGGGTGGTTCCAAGACGCTAGCAAAGTAATTATAATAGATATTAGTTTTTTTCCCATTTTCAGCTTTTTTGGACCACTGTGCGGCGTGACCGAGGGTATAGCGTCTCCGACTCCCACGCTAGCGGTGCGAGTTCGAATCCCGCCCAAGCCCGTTCGATTCTGTTCGGTGACGGCCTCACTGAACAGACCCAGCGGCTTGCCATGGATTAGAAGAGGTTGGTTACCGTAGATAGTCCGCCCCGATTAGCCCTTGTGGCATAAAGCGGACGTTAAAAAAAAATAAAAAAATAGCACTTTGTAACACAGAAATAACCATATGATTTGAGCTTAAGAACACGACTAACTCTCCAGTTCATCGCTCCTTATATTTAGTCGTCAGAAGAGCAGGCTCGAACCCCGTAGTCACTAACATATACAATGACAGTTTGTTCCAGCTGCTACTTCGTTTTAACAAAAGGTCTAGAACAATTCTAAACTAGATTTTTTTTTTTTTTTTTTTTTTTTTTAACGTTACAAATACCAAACATTTGATTACGTACTACTACTAATACTACTAGTGATTACTACTTATAATTGGGCGATTTGTCTGTTGGTGGAATTTTATATGTATAATGCTGCCTATGCGACCTAGGGGACGACCAAGGCGACCAGGAGAATATTAAATGAATTCCTATCTCACCGAATGGGGTAGGTTGGGGTCGGGGCAAGTTGCGGCAGAGGTATTTCCAGCATTTTCTTATGAGATATCGAATGGGCCCGATTACTTTAGTATTATTCCCATTATTGCAGACTTTTATTATATTGAAAAGTTATGGGGCCGATTAACAGAAGGAATTATGAACCTAATATAAAAAATTGACCCTTATCACAGAATTCGCTAAATATTACCTATACCGGTTTATTATTCAAGTAATTTTAAATATATGATCAGGAAAATTATTATTATTATTGTAACACAAATATTTATTCAACATTAATATACAATAGACAAGGCCACACGAATTATAACAACATAAATATCCGAGCGTTACAAAAATAATAATTTATAGCATCCAAATCATATGGCTTGAGCTTCACAGTCAAGACAAAGACTCAGACATACTATAAGTGGTTCAGTCGCTCGCTCCTTATATTTAGTCCTTAGAAGGTTCCAGACCATCGTAAAAGGTCCCACGTCTGCGTGGACTGGGCTCGGAAAATCTAGACCCGAAAACGTGCTCTGACGGTTTGTTCCGACAAAAGGTATGGTATTTTAAACCACATGTTTTTACTTAACGATTTAACGGTACAATACATAATTAATAAATTAATGAATCTAGGAATCTTTGTTGCACTTATAGCACTAATACCATTATTAAAATTAACGTACGGAAAAACTAAGGGGGTCTAAAAAAAATCGAAAAAAAAAATAAGGGTCTAAAAAGATAACTAAGAAAAAATGACGATTGTAAAAAAAAAAAAATTAAAAATACATTCCCTCAAAAAGCTAGGAATAAAGTTGAAATTCATTTATTTGTCTCCTAATGTGTGGTTCTTCACAACCTTTTTTTATATTTCCTTGAAAAATCAAAAATAAAAATGATTTTTCAGCATTTGAGTGGCAAATCCTCCTTATATTAAAAAACAAGTCAAAACAATACATTATTCAATTTACGTTTTGGATTACTTCCATCTTCATGGTTTTCTTTTAATCTGAATAAAATTGCACCATTATAAGTAATCAACATTAACAAAAAACAAATTAAAAGATTAATGGATATTATTATATTATTATTATTATATTATGTGTTATAATATTATTAGAATATTCCATATTGTGTTTTTTTTTTTCTTGAAATATAATAAATGCGGTCCAGACTTTTTATAATGATATTTGAATAAAATTGGTAGTTTTAATTTTATGAAAGGCGTTTTACTCATTTTAATCTAATTATCACTTCTTTAAGATAGAAAAAAGAAAAATAATCACATTGTTTTACTTAGTATTTATCAGGAAGAAAATCCTAAAAGAGGTAGTACATCTAAGGAACCTGATACAGTAATAAAGGAAATGAAACTGTTATCATAACTAAAAACATGTGTTTCGCATGTACCTTGCTGAACATTCAAATTAGCCAGATTAGAGAGAACATGGAATTCTATGAATACCACTTCAAAAGAGCTTTACGATTACGGTCTATAATTCCAAACCTAAAGCATTTTCCTCAATAATTTTCCTTATTAACTAAGCAGAATTCAACAATTTTGTATATCTAATGTTATACCAACTATTGAAGCAAACTACCAGCTAAAACTTAATAATTATAACGAATTTATAATATCTTGTTTGTTTAACGTCCCTTTATTTAAAATATCTTATTTAATACACAGTGTGTTTCAGATTAGTACAAACAAAAAAAATACTAGCCCTTTCAAATCAAATTTAATAACAAAAATGTCCTACAGAGGCATGGACTATTTATATTCGTCTCTTTTCGATTAATCATGTTTTTTTTTTGCATGTTTTAACTAGAAATTTGTTCTTCATTGATAAAATTTGAAGGATTTGATAAAAGGACTCTGAACATTTCGGTCTGTACCATTCTAGAGAGCACTAAATATTCTTCAAATCTGGTTTTGTAAGTTGTAAAAAAGGACATACTAAGTACCTAGTAACATTGTTCGTTGCTGACTTTTGAAAGCGAATCTAATTCAATCATATTTTCATTGGATTAACTCTCTTAACATGGGATTAACTTTTTAATGTTATGAATTAACTTATTTTTTTTATTACCGCAAAACTGGAGACATTAATAATCTTTAAAATGATATTGTGCCCTCTAATTTCTAATGTTTTGCAGATAAACGAGTAAAAACCTAACGGGAAAAAAGGTGCAATTTTGAAAATAATATACAATTTTTTTTCGCGGTCATTTCAAATTTCAGACTCGAAATTGAATTCTTAAATTACGCGCTATTCCAGATTTGTCACATAAAAGTTTTTATAATTTCGAAAATTAATCGATTTTCAGATAGAAAAATATTGAAAAAATAAAAATAATCGTTAATGAATTAAAATTTATAAAAACTAGTCTGATTATACACCATGATTTTACATTTATAATTCCTCTTAAAAATTTTCCAATTTTAATTAAAAGCCCTTTTTTTTTTAATTAATTGTATATTTATTAACATTAGAAATAATTTATTTATATCCAAAACTTGATTAGTTTTAGAAATTAGAAACACCCATTAGAAGGAGGGCATCTGGAATAGCGAATAATTTTAAAAATATAATTCCGTGTTTAAAATTTGTTTTTGCTGAAAATGTTTTAAAAATACTGTTTTTTAAAACTACTTGACCCTAATTTTTCATTTGTTTTTTACTCATCTTACCATGAAAGTTTATTAATACCTAATCATCATATATATAATTTCTCAAGGTCTTTTTTTTTTTTGTCGGTACCAAAACTTCATCAAATTTCATGAATTTTTTTTTTTTTTTTTTTTTTTTTGTGGCCTCATGTTTCAATTAGCGCCTTTCAACAAACATAGACAATTAGCAAATGTGCGTTGCGCTATTGAAATAAGGGCATTTCAGGCATGGGGAAGGATGTCACCCAGCGTTACCTCTTCCCTGGCTTGTTTCAGGTAATCTGGATTTTTAACGAAGGAGATCCCTCATCTAGCGCCTTTTTAATCTCCTATTTATGGGCATATCAGCTGTTGCCATGCCTCTAATCAGTTGGTTAAGATGACCGTGTAAGTGTGTATGGAAACGTTTGTAAGGTGTCTTTATATGTTGGTCTACTGTTTGCATTTGTAAGGAGTATGTAGGGTATTGTTGGTCACGTAGCATGGTGCTTTTACTATGAGTCGACATTTTTGATTGAAAGGTCTGAATTCTTTGTAAGTGGGTCTTTTGAAGCCTCATTTTAAAGCTCCCCTTTTAAACCGCTACACTAGAAAAATATACAAATCACTCATTTTACCTACGATTGCGATTTATAAGCGCAAAACCAAAAATGGTCGTAGAGGTTTCTAAATTGTGTCAATCGTTTTACGTTTTCGAGGAAAACATTTTTTCGATTAACCCCTTCGTTTGCGAGTTATAAGCGAAAATTTCAAAATAGTCGAAGGGCTTTTTCGAAGATGTCATTTTTTTCAGTTTGTCGAGCCGGATATTTTTGGTTATACACACTTCTCCGATCGTCACCGTCATATTGCGAATTGCAAGCAAAAAGCGATTTCAGCCTAGAGTCAGCGCACTCGCTTACCGCGAAACCGATATGTGTATTTAAGTATTCCGCCTTCTAACCTCACCTCTTCTCTTAACTACAGGTTACTTACTCATGGCTACTCCTTTTGTTTACCAAACCCCCCTCTCGCCGATAAAAGAAGCGATAGTAAACATATGGAGTGGGATTTAAGTAGATTAGAGTACGACTGCTTCGCACGGGTCAGCTAGTATCTCTTCAAAGCTTGCTAATTTTTCCAGTAATAAAAACTATACCTTATCATCCCACTAAAATTTACTGAATTTTTTTGCAAACTAAAAGCGTATAAAACCCACAATATTATTAGTTTCTTAATATATTAGATACCTTATCATATATATACCTTATCATATAGATACCTTAATATATAGATACCCTATCATCCCACTAAAATTTACTGAATTTTTTTGCAAACTAAAAGCGTATAAAACCCACAATATTATTAGTTTCTTAATATATTTTTTTACAAACTAGATAACCGTAGGTACTTGATGAAAAATTAGGGCTCTTTAGAATAGTAAAAAATAAATATTTCAATATTTTTTTATTTAGATTCTAACACAGACATAATTACAGTAATAAACGACAAAACCAACTTCATGTTCAGGGAATATATGAATGCATCGTTCGGTCAGTTTGATACAGTGAGTGGCAAGAACTGAGGAGCACGGGGCCGAAACGACAATAACTGACCCGCAACACCGAACTGCTATGCGGGCTTAGCAGGTACATCTGATCAAGGCGACACACAGTGGGGCGAGTCCACTGTCCGGCCGGACATTAGGCCAAAACATGAAAGTTAAAATTTAGAGATTTCATTGTAATATTGATAAACTAGAATCATTTCCCCGTCATGTGCACGAATTTTTAACTCAATCTTTGCGTTAATAATGATACAATATGAGTTGAAACATGACAGTAAGACATTCATCTTTTTTATATTTAAAGTAAGTGTGCCTATATTTTTTGGCTAAACCTAATGAAATATTTACAATATGATCAAGCATTGCTAACGAATTGTAATACACCAGAAATATAGTTTTGGAAAAACATATGCAACAGTTACGATGGTTCAAACAAATGTAAACTATTTGGTACAATAT
This sequence comes from Aelia acuminata, assembly GCA_911387785.2. Taxonomy (NCBI): domain Eukaryota; kingdom Metazoa; phylum Arthropoda; class Insecta; order Hemiptera; family Pentatomidae; genus Aelia; species Aelia acuminata. The sequence goes on along the minus strand of OU426979.1, from coordinate 33,198,075 downwards.
AGTAAAATGCCGGAAATTGCCCAGAAAATTACATATACCCTATTGTTAGCAAAGGTTTGAAGTTTTATAAACAGTTTTCCGATCTTGCCACAATCTGCCTATTCTCATTTAAATGAGATTTTACCACGCGTGAACACTGAACTCAAGAGTGAATTTGGTTATTTAGAACATCTTCTTAGCATATTTGGGTTTTCATCAACCCATAATCCTTAAAATAATATATTTCGAACCAACTGCAACAATTTATTCACCAAATTACGATTTCCAATAGAATATCTTTGAACATTTAAAAAAATTGTTAATTTTTTTAATATTTTATATTTGTACTGCACTATAATAATTAGTAAGTTAAAAGAGTACACTGTACACTAAATATTGTTAACAAAAATATTTCACTGTCTTTAATTTACATTAAATTATAAATAGACAGTAGTTGCTTGGTTAAAGTAGGTAGTTTGGAATTGACTAAAGTTATAATTTTGGTAGCCTTTTTTTTAAGTCCTGTCAAACAAAATCAAACGTAGGTATAATACGACTTTTGTGCTGCTAACATCATAAATATAAAAAAAAAAAAACAATGACCTTATTTTTTTCAAAAGAATAAGATAGATTTGACTGATACGACCTGGCTTCGGAATAAGGATCAAGAAACAAATCAGAAACATTTTTGGGATTATAGAGAGCAGCATTCCAGAAAAACGTCAAGAATCGGTAGTTTGCTATAAACTCCGATCCCATTTGAACCTCAATGTAATGGTGTTGTGTAAAGTAAAATGTCCCAGGAAGCAAGAAGGTTGCTCATAAGGTAGAATGTGAAGCTAATGAATAACGTCATAATTTTAAAAAAGGTATATCACATTAAATTTGTTATTATTTAATTACATTTTTAATCATAGTAGTTATCTATTTATTATTGGTTACAACATACTACTGTAAACGTAATTGCTATAAATTTTAATATAAAATTGTTAATGAATTTTGAATTTATACTAATATATTTTATAATTATAATGTACATATATATATATATATATATATATATATATATATATATATATATATATATATATATATATGTAATGATTATGAATGATATGACAATAATTGAGGTTCTGCATTCTCAAAAACATAAACTGACAAAATTTGAGAAGCCCAGCGAAATTTCTTTGAGAGTTATAGCCGATGTCCAACAGGAGTGTGACTCGTCCCACTGTGCGACAGTTTATTTTGACTTAAATTGGAACTTACTTTGTTAACCCTCGCAAGGCGCACTGGGGTCTGACAGACCCCAAGAACACATTATGTACGAATATCTAATTGATAAAATTATTCGAAGTTGGTACACCTACCGCCTTAGCGCCTATGTTGGAAAAGTTGTAGTTCATCATGTTGTTTTTATAGAAAATTAAAAACTTGTGTTGGGGTCCTGGAGACCCCAGTGTGGCATCTAAGTTCTTCTTTTTGTTATTACACTTTTATTACAATTTCCTTTATAAGTGAGGTAAGTGTAACAAATATTTCTTTCAAAATGTTTTATTGTGCGGTTTATATTTCTTTTTGTGGGTTATGTTTTATTTTTTATTTATTGCTTAACTTTCTGATAAATGTGAATTTTTTCAGAATGGCTTAGGCCTAAAGTGAGAAGGTCAATAAAAATTTTAATTAAGGAATTAGGAGTCAATGGCACGGGTCCAAACGCCCTAGGACAGTTTAAAAAGGAAGATGCTCTTATTGTTCTAGACAAAAAGATAGGAAAAGAAAACTAGTTTGTAGGGAATGCCATAGCCACACACTTGTGCATAGAATGCAGTCAATGTATCAATGAGCATGCAGCCCTCATTGATACATTGACTAAGAAAAGTGGTCGGTAATAAATTATGTAAAATATATTTTTTATATTTAGAATATTATAAGTAACGATAGAAAAATAATGAATCTTGATTTGTATAAAATTTGAAATTTCTAAATTCGTTTTTTCCAAACTGTAAATATTACTTGAATAATGTGCATTTTACATGTGTTTTTTTATATAACGTAAATTAAAATAATTTTTTTTTTTTTTGCTTCATATTTATATTCGCACCTGTCGCAGCTAAGCGACAATCAGCAAATGTGATACTATACTATAAACTACTTTGACGTTGGCATTTTATGCATGAGGGACTATAGTGCCCAGCAGCACATCATCCCGGACTTGTTTCAGGAGAGGAGGTCCCTCATCCAACTCCTTTTCAGTCGCCTCATAAAAGGCATCTCAGTCGTGGCCATGTCATTAATAAGTCTATTGTTATGTCCGTGTAATTTAATATGGAAGCCAGAATAGAGAGTCCTTATTTGTTCGTCGATAGTTAGTAGTTATAAGTCGGTATGTAGTATTTTGTTACTAACGTACAAAGGTGCGTTCGTTACTAGTCGTAAAATTTTGGATTGGAAGGTTTGTAGTTTTTGTAAGTGTGTCTTTTTTGCTGATCCATAAATTTGTGAGGCGTATGTCCAAATGGGTTTCAGTAAGTATGTGTATGTATTGAGTTTCTGTCTGATTTTCAATTTTGATGATTTGGAAAATAGTGAGTACAGTAGTTTCAGTCGTTTGTTTAAAGTCTGTCTTTTCATTTTGATATGAGAGCCCCAAGTCAACCTTCTGTCAAATATTAGTCCAAGGTACCGTACTTTGTCTGTTTGAGGAATTTGGTGGTCGCCGATAGAAACAGGAGGGCATGTATCTCGTCTGAGTGTGAATGTTATGTGTTGTGATTTGTCATGGTTTAATTTCATTTTCCAAAGTGAGTAATATCTTGTCAAATGTATTAAGTGTTTTTGTAAGTTTAATGAAGCCAGTCTAGGGTCATGGTGTTTTGCTAAAATTGTTGTATCTTTTTTTTTTTTTTGTTCGGTACCCCTACCTGGCCATGTGTGGCATACGGGGGGTTACTCTACAGGTGTAACCGACCTATTCTAACCATGGTGGGAGGGTCGAGATTTATTCCGTGGGGCCGCCACGAAATAAAAGTCAACCCTCCCAGGGCGGATTCGAACCGCCGCCGTTCGGCTCGAGCGTGCAACAACGGGTCGCGCTCCTACACGCTCGGCTATCCCGGCCCAAAATTGTTGTATCGTCTGCGTACGTTGCAGTTAATGTTTCGGGGTTTGTAGGAATGTCATGTGTGTAGATAATGTATAGTAAGGGTGCGAGTATTGACCCCTGTGGAACTCCTTCTAAGATTGGTCGGTACAATCCTACCTCTCAAACAGGTTTTTCTCTGTCCGACAGGGCTCAGAGATTTCTTCAATAAATATTTTAAATCCAATTTATTGTTTTCTCGATCTTGTACGTTTTTTGTAATTGTCTAAATAAAAGCTTCAAAAAATATTTTAAAACTATAATTTATATAAAGGATTAACTTCTGGGCTCTGTAGGACCCCAGTGTGGCATGTATGAAAAAAAATATTAGTGTGCCTTTGGAGGGTTAAAAAAAATGTAAGATTATTATTACAAGTTAACAAAAATCTGGTGCGATTCGCGCAACACACAACTTTCACTTACCAACTTACTTAGATTAGAAATTTACAACAAATGAACAGAAGGGCTTTAATTATAAACAGTGGCCTGTCATTAAAGGCGTACCGCGCATGCGTGAGCACAACGCGTTTGATGAGTTGAAGGAATATATATTTTTTTCTCCTGTATATGTTTACTTAATTTTTTTCCATATTTCATATTTAGCCAATTTTTATTTTTATGCGTTACAAGAGACAGTTAATTTCTCCATTTAAACAAAAAGAAAGGTACTTCATAGGAAAAGAAAATATTTAAGCCCCCTTTGAACATTTTAATAATAATAAAGCTTATCTGATATCAAAGGAGACTTGATTTACATTGAACATGACGAATTTGATCAAAATCATTAAAGCCGTTTTTGAGAAAATCGAAACGTAAAAATTAGAAAAAAGTTATGAAATAAAGTGCTTTCTCGGTTTGATCAATTTTGATGAAAGTTTTGCTGTCATGTCGTGGGCACATACCTACATTAAATACCCAGTTTTACCAAAATTCATCATTCATGATATTTTAAAGGAAAAAAAATTGTTGTAAAGAAAAACATTAATTGTTTAAAATTCATTAGCAATGGCTTTATAAAATTATAGCTTAATAATTTTAAATTATATCCGCGACCCCACATGGGGATGTTTTTTTTTTTTTCACTTAACTATTTCTTCTGGATATAAAATGTTACAGAGAAACATCGCGTTTACTTTATTCTTTCATGTTTTTCTGGCAACTACCATTGTTTCAGTTTTTTTATTAATTTAATTAATTTAATGGCGAAACAGGTTGGAAAAATACTAATGGGCTTCAAGACGCCCCCCCCCCCTCTTTGGTATTCTTAGGGTTACTATACTGTTATTTTGCCATCACTTTCCGGTAAGGACGCAGTAGTCAGTTAGCGTGTTGGGTCACATGGAGGTTCGTCGGTCCCATGGCATCTGGCATGTGGCGGAGGGTGGAGATTGTGACCTGGGGCAACTCAATAGTTAATTTTATAAGTTTATTATAAAGAGAATAATCAAACTGTTAATTATATAGCAAGCACTGATTGCTATCTTGCGTTTCTCTTTCCGTAAATTTATTACCATAGGCTAAATAATTCTTTTACGATATGAAAATCCGTGTTTAATTTAATTCATTTTTTACTTTCACTTACCTTTATTTAAAATATATAGCAAGTAAAGTATTGGGATCGTAAAAAGTTTCGACTTCCGGTTTTCAATGGAAATACACGTTTTGGGGTCCTCTGAGTCCAAATAACCAAGTCCCACGAAATAGTCTGTGTGAACAGACTAGCTCAACAACTATAAACCGTACAAACCTTAAATTAGGTATTTGGTGTGTGTAAAACCCGCGATATGACAGCGAAAATTTCATCAAAATTGGCCAAATGGAGGGGGTACTTTATTGATTAACTTTTCAGGTTTTTTTTTCAATTTACTCAATAACGGCTCTAACGATTTTGGTAAAACTGGGTATTTAATGTAGGTATGTGCCCACGACATGACAGCAAAACTTTCATCAAAATTGATCAAACCGAGAAAGCACTTTATTTCATAACTTTTTTCTAATTTTTACGTTTCGATTTTCTCAAAAACGGCTTTAATGATTTTGATCAAATTCGTCATGTTTAATGAAAATTAGGTGTGCTTTAATATCAGGTAAGCTTTATAATTATTAAAATGTTCTGAGAGGGCTTTTTTTTGGGGGGGGGGGTTGGGGCCTTTTTTGTTTGTTTGTTTCCTATAAAGTACCTTTGTTTTTGTTTATATGGAGGAATTAACTGTCTCTCGTTACGCTTAAAAATAAGAAATGGCTAAATATGAGATATGATAAAAATAAAGAAAACATAAAGAGGAGAAAGAAAAGAAAAATATTCAGTCAACTCAAAAAACTCGTTGAGCCCAAGCATGTGGAATTCGCCTTTAAGGACAGACCGTTGTTCATAATTAAAGCCGTTCTGTTCATTTGAGAAATGACAATTAACAAAACGCATTAATTTCTAATCTAAGTAAGTTGGTAAGTGAAAGTTGTGTGTTGCGCGCACGCATCAGATTTTTTCTAGTAGAAAACCAACTCATCCCCATTTCAAGCTCTGTATTTATATTTTCCCCTACATTTATACAACACACAGAAAAATATAACTTTCGGGACTGAAGTTAAAAATACCCTAATTAAAACTTGTAAAAATAAACCTATTTCATGATTAGGTATCTTGTATTGGTCACTTGTATGAATCATAGAAATCTGTGAAGTGAAATTGTATTCTTTTGTTTTTTCGAATCCAAGAACAGCTTGAGGCCTCAAGAGGTACTAAAGCACCGGAGAGGTTATTGAGTGGGAGGTTTACAGGTGGGTGGAGGGGCTGGTTTGCCGCTAGGTGGGCTAATGACCAAGGCTTTGACAAGAAGCGGTCAAATACACTAGAGCAATTGAATTGCAATAAAGGGTTGGGTTGGGGACTCAACGGCCCTAAGATGGCCCTAAACCATTGATAAAGGACCGTCACCTCATCCAATATTCACCGTGGCCTGCTGTTCCTAATTAGATTTAGCTACCCCTTCCGGTACACGACCATCTTAAATGTCAATAATTCATCACTGTACAGGCTATAAAATTTATAGAGTATAGTTCTATAAAATTCAAAAGCTGACATGCCCGTACAGTCAGTTTAGTAACTGAAGCAACTAAACTGAAACAGAATAACTGCTGAGTGTTATCCTACCTCATGCCTGATATGGAATTATTTGATTAGCGAAAAATTAAAACCATTTTCTGATTGTCACAGGTTTATTAATCGTCCGGGATCCCGTTCCGCTTCTGTGAAAATATTAACATACGGCTGAAAATTCGTGAGAATTACTATAACTTTTTTATCTACGAAAAATCTCTTGTACCATTTCTTCAGACCTACACCCGTAAAGCTGTCGATCTTTGGGGAGTAGGCTCTAAGAAACAGTCCATTTTGTACGTAGGCTATGACCATCTTATTCTATTGATACTTATTAAACAGTATCTTTAAAATTAGCTGGATGTTCACAAATGTTTACATAAGATCGTTATGTGGACATGATAGTGGCTCGCAGTTCACGACAATCTGCCCAGATCTGAGAATTTTCATAAATCAGAAAGTTGTAGCATTAGTAAATATGCTAATATGGAAATATGGAAAACAAATTAAAATATGGAGAAAAATAGTTCTGTGTTGTTCTTGGAGAAGTCGAGGTTAATAAAAGTTTATCGGGATAATTTTCCGTAATTTGAGCCGTTTATTACGGGGTTTCCAACAGACAATAGAAGTTAGTATGTACTAAACTATTTTTAAATGTCCAAGGACCTTAGTCATTAATATTAAATTATATAAAAGTATAATTATTTAATAAAGAAAACTGCTTCCGTATTGTTAATTGTAATATTTAAGAAATATTTCATTTCAATAAATTAATGAAATCTTCAGCATAAAAATCTATGAGAAATTTCAACCATCCTTTAACAATACATAATTAATAACAATCGCAATTGACAAACATTGATGCTTATTTTCATTGGATAAATCCGAAACAGCTTCACAACCACTTCCTGACACGCTATAAATACAGGTAATGTTTTCGTTTATATGGGGCACTTAACGTCAGAATTAATAGAACCACGATAGAAAGAGACTGTATACAAATAACAGCTGTTAACAAACTTTCAAAACAATTAGCAATTATTTCTGGTTAGACTTGGAAAGTTCTTCAAAGCACTCCAAGGGTCATCTTCGAAATGAGCTTCCCTGACTTGAATTAGCTTATGACTTAGCCTCCTGCAAGTTTTGCAATATCCGATCAATTATTTATTAATATTTAAAAGATAAGGCTTAAAGTTTACAGGAAATGTTAGAAGTGTGGGAGGGAGGAGAGCTATCATAATATCAGTGAATATTAAAGAGCTGTACAAGACAATTAGGGTAAAACTTCACTATCTTCTTATCTAAGCTTATAACTGGAAAATGTAATTCAATTATTAAAATTAATTATTAAAAATTAAGAACTTAAACGAATGAAGAAACTTAATAATTATTAAAAAAATATAGATAGGAATATAAGGAAAAGGAACAAATATTCATTTGAAAAATATTAACTTCTATGCTCAATAAATAATTATGTAATAAACTTATAATCCATTTGAAATGGACCAGAAAAAAATAATTAGGTTGCTCCATCATATTAGGACTTTTTTATAATTTTACCAGTAATGACGTAAGGAATCAGTAGTTCAAAACAATTTATTTTTTATTTTAGGGTCAACTTTTTCGAAATGTCAGCCATTTTAGTTTCACCTTTCAGGCCGATTTTTATGTTTTAAAGCTCTTACAGAAAACTCATTTTCTCAAGACTGGCAAGTCATAGACTAATAATTCCAACACGAACTAATATCATTGGTGGGCTACTTAATAAAAATCTCATTTTTTTACATGTTATGCTTACATGCAACATAAACCTACTGCAAAAAATTTCAACCTGTATATTTGAGTACTTTAGAGTAGCTACGAATTTTTGAAAGTGGTCATTTTCGTGGTTATTTAACAATGCGTAAACTTCATCATAATTCATTAAAATTTTACTATTTGTGAATTTTTTTTATAACCCCTTTTAATTTTTTTGTTTTTTAATTTTATCTATGTCCACGTAAACATTTTTTAAAAATTATTTTCTTAATGAAAAAATAATTACAATTTGTTAACAACTCGTGGGGGGGGGACTTTAACCTGCAATGGGGTACCGCTTCAATTGTTTGATGTCTAAGAGTACCTGGGAGCACCTATTTGCAGAGACGGAAAATTAGATCATGAGTCGAGTCAAAAAAGCAAACAGTATACTCTCAGATCGCTCTCCCATTATAGGAAGGAAGGGGATCATCCAAAAAAGTCTTACTATTCAAAACCGTGTTCCTACCAGTTTTACTGTATTGGTACAGAAAGTTGGACGGTCCTGGATCGGCATGCAAGCAAAATTGCAGCATCAGAGATGAGATTCCTGAGATGGATCCAGGGGAAAACCCATAGGGACCCTTTCCGGGATCCTTTCATTGCGAATTCGGTCCCTACGGGTTTTCGTCTGGATCCTTCTCAGGAATCTCATCTCTAATGCTGCAACTTTTCTTGCATGCCGATCCAGATCCGTCCAACTCTTTGCACCAATACAGCAACTTGGAACACTGTTTTGAATAGTAGGAACTTTGTTGGCTGATCCACTTCCTTCCTATAACGTGAGAGCGATCTAAGAGTATACTCAGTTTGCTTTTTTGACTCGACTGAGTAACTCATTATCTAATTTCCCGTTTCTGCAAATAGGTGCTCCCAGAAACTCGTAGACATCAAATAAATGAGAAAATAAAGCAGTTGTTTTCAATAGCACTTTTCAAGTATTGGACTTCAAATAATAAAGAGAACACGAAAGATAGAACAGACTGTAAGAAAAACAATCGTGTTTGAATTATTAGTCTATGACTTACCAGTCTTGAGAAAATGAGTTTTCTGTAAGAGCTTAAAAAGTCAAAAATCGGCCTGAAAGGTGAAACAATAATGGCTGCCATTTTGAAACGTTTGACTCTAAAAATATTTAAAAATTGTTTTTAACTACTGATTCCTTACGTAATTACTGGTAAAATTATAAAAATATTCTAATATTATCTAGCAACCATCTTTGGACCACTTGATATGGATTGACCATTTAATAAATAAGGTTAGTTCAATATATCCAAATGTATATTTTATAGCACTAGAAGAATAATACAATAAAATAGTATAATACAAAAATACTGTATAGCATGTTAATGATCAAAGGGCATACATTTTTATCTCTCTTCCACCGGGTTGTTTATGATACCGTTACTTCATTTAAGATTTCTAATATAATTAAAACTCAATATACTTTAATTATAATTATAAATTGACTTATAATAATGATTGTTGTTCGAATTATAGCAAAAGTTAATTAAGGATCCCTGAGAGTAAATCATAACCAATTATGTATGAATAAACCTATACGAAAGATTCACCCATTATTCAAAATTATTAATGAGTCGCTGATTGATTTACCTTCACCACCACCACTAATTTCTTAATTAATGATAAATAAAGATAAATATTGAATTCATCTAAATAAATAAACCATAAATCAATAGAACTCTTAATTAATTTAAGATAACGTTATATTTATATCCTCGTGATAATTCAGGGCTGAACGCAAACCCACTATACCTCTAAACAAGAAGAAGAATTCGCTAAGCATTTAGCAAACCCGAAGACCCGATGCCGACACTACGTATCGCTCCCTACCTACATTCATCCACCTCCCCCCGTCAAACCCATACTCCACAAGATCAGCCAGCACCGAATCCTCACACCTTTACCTAGGCCTACCCCTAGGAGGTTTTTCAGTCGGCAAAGCGTTTTTCGATCTTTTAGGTATTCCTTCACAACTAAGACTCGCAATTTTGCACGTCCACTTTAACCGACTCTACTAGCTTCGATAACCTTTATTACATATACCGGGTAAAGCTCATGCAATTCTGCATTGCTTAGCAAATTATTTTGTTGACTCATCCTCCTTCGACCCAAATATTGTACGCAGTACTTTATTTTAAAAAGACCTTAAGGCGTGGCTCATCCCTTACTGTAAGCGAGCAGGTTTGACATCCGTAGAGAACCGCAGGAAGGATTAAAGTTTTATAAAATCTAATTATAAAATTTCCAGCCTTCAGCCAAGCCTTAATTTCATCTTCAATTTCGTTTTTGTCTAGTTATTTACATCTTACATATCTAAATTTTTCCACGGCTTCGAACATTTTCCCTTCCACAACTGACCATACATTTTCTCATCCGTATTTATATTTAGCCCTACTTTTTTAGCGGCTTTCATCATCGTTTTAGTTTTATCGTTAAATGTCATCGGGAAGTAAAATGACGTCATCGGCATACCGGGGTATGGATACGTTTCCACCTGGATTCGAACCCTTGCGTGTCACATCGATGCAAATAATAAGTAATCGGATGGGGCCAAATCTGGTGAATAAGCCGCACGCGGAAGAATTTACCAACCAAACACTTGGATCGTTTCCTTGGCCCGTTTAGCCGAATGTGATGGGGCATTGTCATGGAGCAAGATCACTTTGTGTGTCCTTTCTTGATATTTGGGACTTTTTGGCGCAAATCTTTATTCAAATTTATCATCTGTTGTAGGTAGCGTTCCGTATTAACAGTTTCCCCAGGTTTCAGCAGCTCATAGTAGGTAACACCCATCTGATCACACCAGACACAGAGCATTTTCTTCCTCCCCAAGCGACGCCGATGGTTCACCAGGAGTTACCCAGGATTTTTTTCGCTTAGGATTCTCGAAGTTAATTCAATTTTCATCACCAGTCACAATTTGATGAAGAAATGACTTTTTTTCTGTACCTGGCGAGCAGCATTTGCCATGAGGTTTTTCGAGCTTCCTGCTGCCTGTCATTCAGTTGGTGAGGTACCCATTTCCCGACCTTCTGGATCTTTTCCATGCCTTTGAAACAAATGGAGACGGTGTCACATGTAATAATTGTCCAACAAACGCTTCCGAATCAGCGTTTTCAAAGTTTTTTTTTTTTTTTTTTTTGGTTTTCCACGGTCTTTGTTTCTTTTATCGAAATCCATCTTTAAATTTTTTGAACCAATCGAAACATTGAGATTTGCCCTAGGGCATGCTCCCCGTAAGCTTCAACAAGCATCCTATGTGATAATGCTCCATTTTTTTTCAGAAGGAAACGGAAAATAAATGCTGTCCGCAAATCTTGATTTGTTGGCACAAAAGTCGACATGTTCGACGCCACTAAAAACACGGTTATAGAATGAAACTGATGTTGGTATCAATTGGATCTCTTTAATACATGTAGGCAAAAGCAGATAACACCACTGACGGATTAGTTAGAAGATTATATTGACTGCTAACTCCTATCATTGGCGAATTCCGGTTTCATATTTACACACCTGGTACTAGAGCTAAATTAAATGATATAGGAGATAGCGAATTCCCTTGTTTCAAACCAGAGCGAACCTCAAACCTATCAGAAAAATAATTACCGACTCTAACTTTATTGAATGTTCCGATCATGTACATCCTAACTAGATTTCCTAACTTCTTTGGCCTAGATTCCCAGTTCGGAATCTATTTCTTATTAATTTATAATTAATTGGGTTCTACTTATTACCGATGTATTACCTTTAAAACAAAAATATATTAAACGATATCTGCATTACTCCAACAGTAAAATAAAATTAAATAAATTAAAATAACTAAAATTGTTCTGCTCCAAACCTAATTCCTTGATATGCTGCTATAACAACTTGCTAAAAAATGAAATTTATATAAAGACAAATTATAGATCCGAAATGGAATTAGCCAATAATTCCTAGATCATCCCAAAAATGTAATCACGTAGCAATCCAAGACTGTCAACGTTCCAGGCGATTTTATAACTTAACACGTTCACGCCGGCGTCTACCACCGGTGGCTCACACTTGACAGCTTCATCGGGCGTCGTGTAACACCGGTGGCTCACATTAGAATGCCGTCTTAGCCAAACAGATCTTTAACACTTTGACTGCTAAAACAGTATACCTTAGAGTCACGCTCTAGTTTAGACATAATTTTAATATTTAATTATCTGACAAGAGAACAGTTACTCGATTTCAGGTGACATGGCAGCCAAAGTGTTATAAAAGTAGAAATAATTTCTATATTGCTAAAAATTAAAATAATGAAAATTTAACGTAACTTCATTTAGTTTTATATTTATTAGTATTTATATTCATATACTTATAAACGTGTAAACGTTTATTTTTAAGTAGCAATTATAATTAATACCGTATTATAAAAATAACTAGTAGGATAGTATTTTTTATTGTTTATTTTATTATTGTTGGATTGCCAATACTGGCAAGCTGTAAACGAATGTGTAAAACGATGTAACAGAAATAAACATCTGTTTTAATTTCACGTCTCAATATACTCATTATTATTAAAAAAATCTAAAATTAGTTTTCTTTACATTAATCCATGTAGTATAACAAATTACATAAAATTAATTAATTACATTAAATTGTGATGTTTAACAAAAGAAATTACCAAAATCTAAGACCTGGAGGATCAACATTGTTTTTAAGCTTGTTGATTTGATATAGAAATATCCTACTACAGCATTACTTGATTATCATAATTTTTTATAATATCTATATTTCAAATTCATTCATCATGTCTGATTTTTAAAAAATGTCCAAATATCTATGTTGATAGACCGATTTTTCAAAAATCTGGCAACATCGATATAGGGCTCTTATCGATATTCCAACCCCTGTGTAGATAGACTATAGAACAACAGAGTCCCACACACCAGGTCTTGAGTCCCATACAAGCTCCTTTAGCTATCTTGTTGGAGGTTTTGTTTCCAGAGATGGAGTATATTCGGGGAGCAGCACACCGCACCCTGCCCTATCTCGCGAGTCTACAGAAGGTGTTTACCCAAGCTAGGGCTTTATGCCTCAGCCTTGTTGGTCTTATGAGTAATGAAGCTTTCTCGTGCACAGTCGTCTATAAACCACTTTAGCCTCTCTCTTAAACCAGAAAGTTATTAGTAAAGGCCGGATTTCGTGCAGTAAAAATTTTAAAAACGTGCAATAAAAATTAGCCAAACGTGCAAAAACGTGCAATAAAAATAAAAAACACTGACAAGCGTGCAATAAAAATAAAAAACACTGACAAACGTGCAATTCAACCTTCTGCTGTGTGAAGAGGCGGTGTATAATTAAAAAATCAAATATTAATTTAACATATTTATATAATTATTGTTATATACATATGTGCTTACAAAACCAACAAAAAAAATGTTTGCTAGGAATCATAATTAAACAAAACTAATAATATATATATATAGTAAAACATAAATTTTCGTAATTTTCTACTAACTATATTAATTTATCAAATAGAAATTTCTAAAATTTTATCGTATTAAATTTACAATAATGTACATTTCCATATTATGCTTCGTAAATTCATCTCCAACTTTCTCCATAATATTAATCTGTGATCTCAACGTTAAGGCTTGCTCTTCAAGCTTTTTTATTTGCGAAGGTAGAACCGATAAATGGGATCTTATAAATGCTAGATCTGATGCAACAGATGTAAAATTTAAAAAAATATTTTACTTTTTGCACAGATACTGCATCATCTTCAAGAGTAGAAACAAACTCTTTAAAATTATTAAAATGATCTGAATAAAATAGGGCTGCTTCGATCCATGTTCCCCATCTAGTTATCACAGGTTCTGGGGAAGGGAGCAGTCCATACTATTTCTATAAGCTGTAACGCGGTGAGGAGCTTTTAAATATATTTTTCCCCATTATTAACAAGTGTGTTCATATTTCGGCAAATTTCCCTAAATTTTTCAGCAACACGGTTTAAATCATGCGCTACACAAGTTACATGTACCATATTTGAATAAAAAACTTTTAATGCTTCTCCAGCTTTTACCATATACGGAGCGGCATCGCTAAAAAATAAAAGGATTTTATCTTGGTAGGATGTTTGACAGAAAAAATTTGCTAACCTGTCGTTTTTGGAAGCTGCTTACATGAAATGAAGTATGGTTTGGGTTCAATCTCCAGGTGTAGGATTCCAACAATTATACTGCAAATATTAAGTCCCCGTGGGTCTGTTGTTTCATCTACCATGATGTAAATATAATTATTTTCAACTATTTTTCGTATTTCTTCAACAGAATGTTTAAAACAGTTTTTGAGGTAATTTTTTTCTTAGGGTGTTCTCGTCAGGAATGTTTTGTTTTGTGTATTTTTGCAAAAAACACTTAAAGGGCTTGGACTGCAGTTTATTGAATGGAATATTGGAAGCGACCATGGTGTAACATAAATCGGTAAAAACTGTTTGTTATTGTCTAACGACGAGCAGCTTTGTTTGTTGTAATTGTTGAATTGGAGTTCGCTTGGATTTTTGTGCTGCAGTTAACTGCGTGTTTTCCCGTCTTCTTTCAATTCTGGGTATGGTTTTATCCATTTGATTTTGGAAGATTGGCTGGCTGTCACTTTAGGCCATAGGTCAATAGTGAAAATTTTTGTACTTGTTTACCGAACTAAACTCAACTTCAGAATGATATGGAAATAAAAGAGTAGGTGGGAAGGTTGAGTCAAATCCAGTTAGAACTTCTAAGAAAGTTAATACAAAAGAACGTTGTTCGACATAATACCATTTCCGTAACGAGTTCGAAGAAATATTTTGAAATCGTGAATATTTTTTAAAATTTTTTTTAAATTATAAATACATACATATATTGGTATTATTGTTGGTGATTTAAAAATAAATCATAACTATTCTCTATAATAAAAATTAAAAAAAAAATCAATATTTTTAATGAAATATCAAAAAATGCACTTTCGTGCACTGAAACCTAAAATGTGCTAATTTGTGCAGTAACCCTCAAAATGTGCAATTTCGTGCAAAATAAAACTTACATATGTTAATCAGGAAGCCTTAATTCGTGTAAATAACTTGTCCCCGATCGATTTCAAGCAACCGAAAAAAAAGTGCAATTGCACGAGAATCCGGTCTCTAGTTATTAGTTTAGCAATGACCACTAAGCGAAATTCCCTCTCAGTATAAAATAAGATGAAATGAGCAATGCTCAGAGAAACAGAACCCTCCAATAAAAATAAAAGGATTTCTCTCGGTTTTCCCTTTTTTCCGCCTAATTGAAAAACCGCAAAAAGCCGTGTGATATTATTTTATCACAATTTTTTTTTATTGACGCAATCTATAAAATATGGAGTGGAGAAAGAAGGGTAAGAGCTATAAAACGATTTATGCGAAAAAGATTCTGGAGCTTTTAAAAGAGGGCTTTACGGAGCAGTAAAATTTAATACCTACTCAAAACCACTTCACTGCATTTATGAAGATTCATACCCCGAACAATGAGCAGATGATTTGTAAATAATAATGAGACGAATTGGCACGATTCATTCTTACAATACGATTTTTTTTTTCTTTCTCCGTTTTACGATATTTCATTCTGTAACATTTATTATACAACAATAGCTATACAATATTTTGAAATAGTTAGACCGTACAATGTATTGTACAGACATAGAATGTCCTATTGTAGATATACCAATGTCTAGAAAATAACGGACTGTTTTAAGAGTGTATTGCTTTTATTAAATAATATACAATATTGTTGTAACATACAAATAAAATACAATATTATACATACTATACTATATTATATTATACATACACACGTTATACATTACAATATTCTCAAGTTGTAAAGGCGTAATTAATCAATATTATTTTATTATTATTATTATATTTCGTTATATCCTGTTCAGGCTAATATAGCTTGAACAATAAAGAAGAATAACAATAATTGTAAACCTGGAATGAAAGGATTATAAGTGACTTTTTTTTTCTTCCATATTTAGTAAAAGGAAGAATTAAAAAATATATTTTTATTTGGTTTAGAAAGATTCATTATTTTTATTTTTATTTTTATTTTTTTTTTTTTTAATCTTGATCATGATTTTGAATTTCAATCCAGTTCTTTTTTATATTGAAACGTGAAATATAACAAAACACAAATCATATGGTTTAGAATAGTTCTAGACGAACCAACAGTTAGAACAAACTGTCATAGTACAGCTTTGTGACTAAGATGTTCGATTACTATCTAAGCTGGCCCTGAAGGTTCTAGACTGTTCTCCTTACGACTACACATAAGGCGCGATGGACTGGAGAGTTAGTTATAGTTCTGAAGCTGAAGTCATATGGTTATTTTTGTGTCACAAAGTGATAATATTTGTAACCTGTTTAATTATTTGTGAATCAATAATTTGCTTGCCATAGGAAATTATTATTTTAGTTTGAATAAAAATTGTTTAACCTAAAAAATTTTTACAATAATATAAAAATAAAAAATTCACAGACTTTTTACAATTAAAAAAGTTGATAGAAAGAGCAACTGCTCGTACTACATGATCTGTTTTGAATTATAATAATTGTTAATACAAATTGATAAATCTATCATCCGAATGAATAAGTGGTTAAATCGGACTTAGACACATTCAAAAAACGTTGTTCGTTTATAGTTTATAAGCCAGGAGTTCATTTGAAAATCAGTATAATAATAATAATTTTCGTTTAATCTGTTGTAATTGGTTGGTGAACAATTATTCAACTCTAATATCTCATTACTGATAAATGAATAATGGCTCTTGGTTCGCCTTACTAAGGTTCATTTGATTTAATAACCGTACTCATTAGCAAGTATTTTGGTATTTCGACAAAATTTCAGTGCTTAGTAATTAAAACCTGATTTAATACCAATAATGTTCAAACTTTAAAAGCAGTGATTTTGAATTGACCAGTTATTTACTGGGATGACTATATATATCACGTATTAGGTCTTATGAATATTTTTGAAAAAGTCCAACTTTTCAGGTCACCAAGTTGAAGGATTCATCTTCAATTTTTTTATTCAAGTAAAGTTACCTTCGATTGTTAAGCGAAAAATATTTCCCGATTTCTTGATTATTATATAGGCCTTTCTATTGAAAAAATGACTAACTCCAATATCAACGTTCTATCAATATCATTAATATCATTAATGACCAATATCAATATCATTAATAATATTGTAATGTGAAACAAACAAAAAAAGGTAGAATTGAAAAAAGTTCTAGACTTGTTATTAGAACAAACTGTTTTAGTACGTGTTCTTAGCTTCAAAAATAATTTACGCTTGTCTGGAACATTCTAGACTGTCCTGATTCAGATTAAATATAAGGAGCAATGGACTGAGGAGTTATGATTATTGTTGTGTTACTGTAACATTAAAAGTTGATACTTTTTGTAACCTTGTTTATTATTTCAGTTGTTATTGTTTGTCAGACATTGTGAATAATTATTTTCGTTTAATAAAAATTATTTAAACCCACAAAAATTTTACAATATTTCTCCTTGAAAAATTGTTATCCTTTGATTTTTTATATGTATGGCAGAATTAATAAAACACACATAAACGTTTTTTATGGGATAAACCACCAAAAAATAATAATATTTCAACCCCTCCCCTCCCAAAACCTATCCATGATAATATTTATGTGGAAATAACCTTCTTATATATCTAATTAATTAACCCCTCACACACGTCCACTCCATGTTTCGGATGTTTCAATACTCATTTTGCTAATCGGAACGGAGAATATATCAAAGATCATAAAACTGGGTTTAGCCGTTCTAGATTTATAAGTAGTTAACTACCCAACGTTTTAATATATTTAGAACAGTTAATAAAAAGTATAAAACTAAAAATAATAATAAAGATATAAAAAAGGACTTATTGAAATTCAAAGACGTGATTGAATCTTTCGAATCCAAATAAAAATATTTTTTTCATTCATTCTTCACTCAATATGGAAAAAATCTCACTTATTCTTTCATTCCAGGTTCATAATTATTGTAATGATTCTTTATT
Organism: Aelia acuminata; assembly: GCA_911387785.2. Taxonomy (NCBI): domain Eukaryota; kingdom Metazoa; phylum Arthropoda; class Insecta; order Hemiptera; family Pentatomidae; genus Aelia; species Aelia acuminata. Next base: position 33,179,972 of record OU426979.1, on the reverse strand, counting down.
GCTCAAAATGTATTAATCTGATAAGTTTATAACGATAATAATAATAAAATGAAATTGATTAAGTACGTCAGTAACTTAAAAACATTGTTTATTCTAGATAGCATCACCATGCATAATGCAGACAAATTTGGTAGTCATTCGCAATCATCTGTTAATGCTAATAATAAAAGTAGAGGAATAAAGAAAAGATCAACATATTTTTATTTTTTTTATATAAGTACCTGCTGAAAAAAGTAATTTCTATTCAGGAGCACGAAACTAGATTTCATAAAGGGGCTATAGACTAGATTTTATACCGTAGTTCACTTAAATTGAATTTTCTTACAATAGTTGAACAGGCTTGAAAAATTTTCATAGGTATCAACAAAATGTATTATCTTTTCCGGATTGGTTCCTAAATTAGTTTATTTCATGATAAAATAATTAGTTATAAGTTTTTGAGAGCGCATAAGAAAAAAATAATCGGAAACCAGGAAAAATTCTAGTTGGATCTTATGCGAATGGAGTATTTAATTGGAAGAAATGCTCCGGAGAGAGAGAGAGAGAGAAATGATTTATTTTTGAAATAAAACAATGCTGCCCAAATACATTGGGTTGCTATAACACACAGCATACTTATCAATAAAACTTTCATACATTACTTAAACCAAAATTACATTTTAATTTTGCATGCATATACACTTACAGTTATATAATCTTACAATTTTTTTTCCAATATTTTATTTACTATTTATTTTATTTTTTATTTTTTTCCCCTTAAGGTGATGAGGAGGGAGTTGTTGGGGGCATTTTCCCAGCACGAGGGCTGGTGTTTCAGACTCTGCCGCATTTACGACAGAGGGACCCAAATTCTCTCGATTGTCTGCTGGTTCCTGGGGCTCCACGCAGAGGGGCATACTTAATGTTGAGTTTTAAGGAGTTCAACCATTCTGACCCCGAAAGAACTTGCTTGTCATAGATGTATCTGTTCGCTTTCTGGGTCTCTTTAAAATGTCGAACTCCAATTCCCTGCCATTTATAATTGGCCCATTCTTCAAAAGCATTTTCACGTAGCGACTGACGTAGAGCACTTCGGTAGCCCTTATGAACACCATCTCTCTGCACATTCCGCCAGCTCTTCTTGGTAACTAAATATAGACTGGAACAGGGCATCCGGCACATTTGACGGCCGCTGAGCAATGGACCAATGCTGCAAAGGAGTCTACCTTTGGCTACGGATCAATCCCAGTCCTCTATACCTCCTTGGTGCGTAGAACATCGCTGTCGAGGTGTTGGCTGGGACCCCAATTATGGCTTTGATAATCCTGCGAATATTGGTGTCAATACTGGTCTCATAAAATTGGTCTGCTAATTACTAGTCAAGGACCCCCAGAGTACCATTAAATTAACGAGTATAGCATTATTTTTCGCTACTCGGGCATAGACAATACTTATTTGTCTAGAACAAATATGGTTGACACCAAGACTATTTTCGGCAAACCGATAAGTCTTATTAGTTCGGTATGGACTTGAAGGTCTTTATTTTACAAGGTTCTAGATATTTAGGACCTAAAATAACTATAAAAACGAAACTGGAGTGGAAATTAAGGCTACGCTAAAGAGGAGAAATTCTTGTTATTTTTCAATTGTGAAATTACATTACATCTATCCCGAAATTTAAAAATTGGAATTTATGAAACTATAATTCTTCCGATGGTTCTTTGTAGATGAGAAACATGGCCACTTATAGTAAGGGATGAGCAACACCTTAAGGTATTTGAAAATAAAATACTGCATAGGAGGAGGAGGAGGTGGAGTTGGGATTGAACGGGGGGAGGTGGATGGAGGTGTGTTAGGAGCAATTGGTGGTGTCTGCATCGGGTCTTCGGGTTCGTTAAGCCTTTATTCTTTTCTATTAATTATTATTAGAAGCTAGTTTAAGTTTTCCAAGCTGATAATCTAGTATACCTACGTAGTAAGTTCCTGAAGTTGACTTTTCAAAGGCTTTTTTCTGCCCAGTTTAGAAAAAATCCGTCGCTTATTTTGTGTACAGTATATAAGAAAAAAAAGAATAAAATAAAATATATGCAGCTGATTTTTTTTTTTTTTTTTTTTTTTTTTTTTTTTTTTTTTTTTTTAATGCGGATAATATTATGAGTAAGGTTTTAACCTTCAACTCACTCTTATACAGAATACGTTTCTGCACAACTACATTATAAGAGTGTGAATACTCTAATCAAGTCACTTATCGACTTTTCATGATGGAGGGGCGCAAATTAGAATAGATGTTCAATTAGCAAAACGTCTACCGACAGTACTGACAATTTTTATTTTTAGGTCATCCAGACATGCTAAATCAGCGGACAGCACGTCCATTATTAACAAGACGTAATTCCGAATACGTCATGTGACATTTTCGCCCTTCCTGCTTTGGCTATAAATATAAGGGTCGATTGTTAATAATTTCTCAGGAATACTGACTATGTCTTTAAATGTAGGAGACCTTGGACCTTGGCTTTCCAGAGATAATGGAACTACCACAGAATTTAAGTCACGTAATTTTAAGATTGAAGTTAAGAACGCAAACTTAACATAATATCACTAATACTTTATTGATAATTTTTGGTTGTTGAGTTTTTTTTTAACAGTCAAAAGATTAATTTTTTTTTTTTTTTTTTTTTTTTTTTTTAACTTCATTTGTATATCCGCGCCTGTCAACAAGATATCGACAATCAGCAGATTCGATGGCCGTAAACAATTTCAAATGATGACATGTCAGGCATGGGGAAGGATGGCACCCAACAGTACCTCTTCCCTGGCTTGATTCAGTTATTCAGGTCGGTTAAAGAAGGAGATCTCTCATCCAACGCCTTTTTAATCTCCTCCTCACATTTAAGGGCATTGTTATTGTTGACACCTGATGCATTGAGGGATCATTCGCTTTCTTCTTGGCTCTTCCACAGTAACTCTAGTGTAGAAAGTTGTTTGTATATCGAATATTTTATCATTGTATGTCGACTTAGAAATGTCGATAAAAAACATCGGTAATGGGGTTTTGAATCGTGATATAGCGTTCGCGATGTTTACCACTTCATATCCGTATTTTTGCATATCGTTTATGATTTCATTTAAAGGGGTTGTATGATGCAAATTTTTTACCACGACTCTTCTATTTTTATCTTCAGGGAGCTGATACGTATGAAAATCAGCTCCACCATTGCGTAGACTCGTTACCAGCTTACGGTAAACCTCAGCTGTGCTGGGGTATACAGTAACCCCTTTCAGAGTAGACTTGAGGGTAAATGAGTTTGGGGTTGAATGTTGCCCTAAGAATGAGACCAATGCTTGATAATTTTGGACATCGTTGACATGAATTGGTGGAGGTGGCATTTCCCTCGGTACCGATGTGCTACCGCTTGGTTGGTCTATGTTCGTTAAATTACTAAGTTTAGCAAAGGAGTTACTTACGGGTATGGGCACCTCAGTTCCTGGTTCTGTCCTTTTCTGCTTTCTGGGATCTCTTGATTCAGGACAGTTTCTTTTTTTCCCTGTGACCAAAGCCCAGGCTCCGCTTACCTCTTCGTTGTTAACTGCCTCATTACACTCCATAGAGGCTTCACCGCTTCCCTCAACACTCGGCGTTGAGTCAGGGTTCATACCTCCGCCTAGTTTCACTCTCTACGGTTCACCACTGCTTCAGTGCTCAAATACTTCAACTTTGAGGCTCTAAACAGTGACGATTCCACCAGAATTTCAAACAAAGCTTTTTGATAAAAATATTAGCCTTTTTTATATAAGAACAAATGGTGCTTAATTGATAAAAAAAAAGATTAATTAAATTCGGATTTTCGTTGGTTAAAAAAAGAAGGATACTGTCGTACTATTTGCAATCTAGACATCAAGGGTATTTATCCACTCAATTTGAAAAATATTCTACATCACTAAGCATTCCTTCACGCCTTCTTTCACAAAACTATTAAATTATGCAAAATAGTGAAAGAGGTGCCGCCCAATTTAACTTGAGAGAGCGTGAAGCTGTGGTCTACCAAATTGCCTAGCCTAATTCCCTTATAGGGCTACACCGTCATATGATTTTCGCTTTGTATGCAGATTAATAACAATTTTAACCCCAGATTGACGTTGAAACCAGACAAAGGATTTATAGTTTTAGTTTAATCCACATTTATCATTAATTAAATGAAAATATACAGGAAGATTACATGCATAAACATACAATAGTTTTTAAATTTAATTGTTTTTATAATAAATTTTTATGCTTTTGGTTTCTAAACTTTTTTTTCTTTGGCAGCCCTGTTTCAAATCCGTAAAGAAACGTCGGAAGCATTGTATATTTGTAAATTCTAATTCTTAAATTTCGGACCAGTTAAGTAATTTTGCTACCGACAAATAACAAAATTCTAGAGCTAATTTAGAAACAAATCATTAATAATAATAATCATAATGAATGACCCGATGGTTCGATGCCGCCACCGCAACTTGCTCCCTACAACATCCATGCATCCACCCAACGCTGTCCAGATCCAACTTCGACAGATCTGCCTTCACGCAATCCCCGCAGCCCCGTGCTTATCATTCTTTTAGGGGTTCCTTCACCACCGATTTTAAGAAAGAAATCAATTAGAACGAAGTTAAATACAGATGCATACCTAATAGCACCAATATGAAAATAGGCCCCAGAAATTAAGGTTTTTTTTTTTTTTTTTTTTTTTTTTTTTTTTTTTTTAATGTAGGCAGCAACCACTTGGGTCATCTTCGCCTACAATAAATTTCTGTTATATTTTATTTAATTTTTGTTAAATTATCAATATTAATATTTTATTATATCTATTAACAATGATTATATTTTATTATATAGTTTTGCAAGTTTCAGAAATTCAAATAGTTTGTCAGTTGTCTCCACACTGTCCTGCAATGCTGTCTGTAGGTCAATAGGTATTTCTAGGAGGTCCCTGTACGTGTCATATGTCCTGCAGTCCGTTAAAATGTGTTTAACTGTAAGTGGACACCCGCAAGCCTGGCAGTCAGGTGGAGGCTCACGCGCCATAAGATAGCCGTGGGTTTCTCTAGTGTGACCAATACGCAGCCGCGTTAGGATGACTTCCTCCCTTCGTTTACCTCGGACGGATGATTTCCATTGCGATACACTACTTTTTATTTCTCTTAATTTATTTTCTGTTGTTCTAAACCACATCTGTTCCCATTTAATCTTTATTTTTTGCTTTATAAGGGAAATAAAGTCGTTAACTGGGACCCCCTGATGTGCAATGCCTTCCGTTATTGCTCTTTTTGCTGCCCGGTCAGCTTCCTCATTTCCGACTATTCCACAGTGACCAGGGACCCAGAGAAATTTAACTGAAATATTATTACTATGTGCTGATCTCAAGGCTAAAAGAATATTGTGAATCATAATGTTTGATGAAAAGGTGTTACATAAACTGATTAGGGCTGATAGTGAGTCAGTACAGATTATTTGCATTTTTTTTGTGGAGTGGATAACATTAAGACTATTGTAAATTGCAATTAATTCTGCTGTATAGTTGCTGCATATCGGTGATAATGAAAATAGGTTCTGTTGATCATTGCACACGACCGCGGCTCCCACACCCGTGGAGCTCTTCGAGCCGTCTGTGTAGATGTAGTCAGCTTCACCTAGTCTGTCTTGTAGTCTGTTAAATTCGTATTTGTACATGTATCGCATGGAATCGTTTTTCAGTAATTTTGTTAGGGAAAGACAAAGATTAGGAGTGGGGAGTCCCCACGGGTAGATCTGAGAAATTACGGTACCAAGGAGATGAGGTATTTCGAGGTGTAGGTCGGATAGAAATGATGAAACTCGGATTCTAAAAGATGTTCTTTTTGCTAAGGAGACCTGTTGTTGTGAAAGGAGCTGTCTGTTAGGAAATAAGTCATTCAAGGGATGGTTAGAAGTAGAAAGAATATTAATCGCGTAAAGTATGTCAATTTGTTGCCGTCGTAGGTCTAGAGGAGGCTCGCCTGCTTCCACACATACGCTGTTTGAAGGGCTAGATCGGAAAGCGCCAGTTGCGATTCTGAGTCCGGTATTGTGTATAGGGTCGAGCATTTTTAAAGCATTGCTTGAAGCCGAGTTATAAGCATTGCAGCCGTAATCCAATTTTGACCTTACGAGACTTCTATACAAGGTTAGCATACTGGTCCTATCAGCACCCCAACTAGTATTACTCACCATTTTTAAAAGGTTTAGAGCGCGGAGACAATTAGCTTTCAGCCTTTTGATATGCTGAGTCCAACTTAGCGTTCTATCGAACGTTATACCAAGGTATTGAGTTGTATGTGAGAAAGAGATGGCTTGGTTTTCTATAGTTAATGACGGTAGTGTTTTTGGTTTTCCTTTTCCAAAGAGTATGGCTACTGTTTTACTAGCTGAAATTTTAAAACCGTGATCAGAAAGCCAACTACTTATGTTATTCAAGGCGGTTTGTATGCTTTTTTGTAAGTCTGTTACATTTTTTCCATCAATATAAATTACGAGATCGTCCGCGTATAGCATTCCTTTGAGCGGTAACCTAATTACATTTAAAACTTGATTAAAAATGATGCTAAAGAGTGTTGCACTCAAAACACAGCCTTGTGGCACACCATTTTCTTGTTCAAATTCATTGGAAAAGACATCACCAATTCTAACCACAAATTTTCTGTTACTAAGAAAATTGTTTACAAAAGATAGTATATGACCTCTAATTCCCATGGTATCCAGAGTGTCGATTATGAGCCTCCTCCATGCCCTATCAAATGCATTCTCTATATCAAGGAATACTGCTAGTACTTTTCTTTTATTTTCGAAGGCATTTAGAATATCGGATTCCAAGCGAACTAGGTTGTCCCTTGTGCTTCTGCCTTTTCTAAACCCGCTCTGCCATGCTGGTAGTAAGTTCTTAGATTCCAGATACCATAGCAACCTATTGCTTACCAATTTCTCCAGTACCTTACACACAGAAGAGGTCAGTGTGATTGGTCTATAGCTGTTAGGATTCTTGGGATCTTTATCTTTTTTAAGTATGGGAATCGTGATAGCAGATCTCCAGATATTGGGAAAACTGTCGGATAAAAAAATTTTATTTAAAATCTTTAGGATTATAGATTTATTAAAGGGGCATAAGTTTTTGATCATGCCAATGCAAATCTGATCCGGACCGGGCGAGGAATCTTTTCTAGAGTTTAACGCGGTGATAAATTCGGTCATTGAAAAAGAGTAATTTAAAGGATCCGACGGATTGCAAGATATAACTGGTGGTGTCGACTCTATAGAATTTTTTAAGTTAATGAAATGAGCAGAATAATTTGAGGTTGAAGATATTTTATAGAAATGTTGAGCTAGAGTGTTCGCTACAGTCACAGGATCAGTTTCGAATTGGTCGCGGATTTTCAAACAGATTACTTGAGGGGAATAGCCATAGCCCAAAGTCTTTCGAACAGTTTCCCAGAAAACGGCGTTGGGTGTATTGCAGTTAATCTTGCTAAGGAAGTTTTGCCATGATAATTTTTTGTTTTTTTTAACTACATATCTCGCATGTTTTCTGGCGGTTTTATATATCTGCAATTTTTCTAAAGATGGTCGCCTGATAAATTTTTTTAATGCTTTTTTTCTATCTTTTATTGCTTGTTTACATTCCTCGTTCCACCAGGGCACAGTGGGGCGTGAACTAGTATCTGTGGTGTTTTTCATGGATAAGTATGGTATCGATTCCCGAGCCGCGTTCAGTAACTTTGTATTTAATTGATCTATTAGATGATTAGCATCAGTTTGGGACAGATCGATGTCAGTGAGCTGGGCTTTTTGTTGGTACAAAGGCCAGTCAGCTTTTTTAATTAACCATTTATTGGGTCTGATGATGGTATGACATTTATCCAATGTTTTAATAATTATGGGAAAATGGTCACTGCCATGCGTATCATCTAGTGCTAGCCAGTTAGTTGTAGCTTGTAGTTGTGGGCTGGTGATTGTAAGGTCTATTGCTGTAAGTTTTCCGGATCTAGTACAAAGGTGGGTTGGATAAATGTGGTCATTTATAACATTTAAATTGCAGGTATCGAGGAAGGTTTCTATTAGTTTACCTCTTTCATCTAAATGGTCACTACCCCACATCATGCTATGAGCGTTAAAATCACCTGCGAATATTATTGGGGGAGGCAACGAATCGACCAAATCTTTCAGCTGTTGCACAGTAAAGGCTCTACCAGGGGGGAGGTAAAGAGAGCATAACGTGAAGGCATGAGGTTTAGATAAGACTCTTATTGATATAGCTTGTAAATTTGAATTATCATTTAAATCAATGAAAGGAATGTTCTCTTTAATCAGTATACATACCCCACCACAAGCAATTTGGCCAGCTGTATAATCTTTCCTCCTAATTGCATATCCTCTAAATTCAAAGTTATTAGTTTCTTTCAGGTTTGTTTCCTGCAGGCAGGCTACAGAGCAGTTGTAATGCCCTACTAAATATTTAAGTTCATCCCTTCTATAATTTAAACCATTTAAATTCCATTGAAGAATATTCATTTTGGATTGAAATTTTTAACTTAACCTCTTATAAATAATATGGGCTCGTAGCAAAAAATGATTGAAAAGGATTTTTTTTTTTTTTTAAATTTTGAATAAAGATTTATTGCAGAATTTATAAAGAAAAAATGGAGTTATTATCAACAGTAGTAGGGACTAGAGAAGGGTTTATTAAGATTTTTTATTTCCTTTGATTTTTTTACTATCCACGATTTTGGGTTTGTTTTTTTCCGTATTTAACAAGGTAGCGTGGTTATTTTTTGAGGCAATATTGTCTTCACTTACAGGTGTGTTTTGTGACACCGGTCTGTTCCTTAAATTTATTTCCAGTTTTGGTACATTTGATACAACCATCGGACTACTTTTTTCTTCGATTATCTCTATTTCAACATTATTAACTGCGTTGGTATTCTTTTCAAATTCATTAGCATTTACAGACGGTGATGATTCAAGTTTATCTTGATTCTTAACGTTATTATTGATCGATATAGAGGATTCCATTTTACTAATTTTTTCAAACAGAAATTCTACCGCGTTAGCTAATTTATTAATTTGATCTAATAGAGATTTAGTAACTGAGTTGGGTTCAGTGTTGGTGGGAGCGATTGCAGGAGCGGGGGGAGCTGCGGTGACTTCTGCCAGAGATCTGGCTTGAGACGTCACCGGGGCTACTTGTTGTTTGCTAACAATTAATTCTGCTTGGCGATAAGAAACCTTCTCCTGAATTCTAATTTTTTCAATTAACTTTTCCTTTTGATATATGGGGCATCTAGTATAGAAAGCTGGATGAGCTCCTTGGCAGTTCAAACATTTAGGGGGATTTGAACAACAATCTGATTTGTGTGAACTTTCTCCACACTTGGCACAATTAATAACTTTACAATGTTTGCTGGTGTGTCTATATTTGTAACAGGAAAAGCAAAGCATTGGTTTGGGCTCATACTGTTTTATTCTTATAGACAGGAAATCTAACAGTATTCTTTCAGGTAGTTCACTTTTTTCAAAGGTAAGTACCAATAGAGGTGTTGGTTTATATTCGTTATTAATTTTCTTAAAAATTCTTTTTACCCTAACTACCCCCTGATTTTCAAGTTCAGAAATTATTTCCTGATCTGTGCAATTTATTAGTTCAGGTACATAAACTACACCGCGTGAAAAATTTAGAGACTTATGCAGTTCAAAAGTTATAGGTATATTCTGGAACGATTTTATATTTCCTAAATTTATAAAGTCCTTTTGATTATGAACTGTTAATAAAACTAAACCATTTCTAAGAAATTTAACGTTAACCTGTGGGCAATAACTTTTAATAAATTTACAGACGCTAAAAGGACTGAAATCCTTGAAAGTTTTGTTAGCTGTCTTATCTTCTAATCGCATTAAAACATATTTTTTGGACCATTGTCCTTTTATTTTAAATAAATTTTCCTGAATATCAGGCGGTTTAGCCTCAAGCGCAGCCTCCATTTGTACGAAAAATAAAAACAAATAAAAACACACTAGCTAAAGTAAGTAATAGACTAGGATTTAAAATTAAAAGTAATATTTTATAAGGTATTCAAAAGTAAGATTAAATAAAAAATAATAATGAAATAAAAATAAGTAAATAATCATCAAAATATAAAGAAAAACAAAGTAAAATAATAAACAAAATAGACTATGGAGTACTCCCTGCTAGCAGAGAAGAATTAGCCGGGCGGCAAATTAAGGTTTGAATATACAAATTAACCGTTTTTTTAATTATCATATCATTAAAAGATTTTAATCCAAAATTTTAAGGCAAATAAACTGCCCAAGGAATTTGTATGATTTTTTTTTTCTCCCTTCCTCGCCTTTTATAAATTAGGTAGTTTTTTTTTTTTTTTTTTTTTTTTAGGGCAGGAGATTAATGTCGAGGAGTTAAAAGACCCAGGGGACTTGAAAAGGCTAACTGCAGGTTTTCATGGTTGTCAAGGACAGCGCTTGTTCCAACTCCTCAGCCATACCGCCCTCTAATTTATACGTTATAACGTATAAATTGTCGTTATGATGTAGTTCTCTATAGAGAACTATATAACGACAAGGAGCTGATAAATACGCAATTACTTCCGCTCTTATGAGAGCGAAAGACCTCAAAGGTGTCCTTGTATATTCTTATAATAAGAGAGGAAGAAGATGGAAACATAAATACGAGAATATATGAAGCAGTGGTGGAAAATATAAGGAAATAGGTGATGACGCAGCGGATGTTCGGGGAGGGGGGGGGGGCGATATTCAGAGATATTACAAGCTCAGCCCTCAGCTGCTCGCCTATATTACCATCCCCCATCCCAGTTCTAGCTTATTGCTGTTTTTATTATTATTGTATATTATCAATTATATGTTTTTATACAAAACCGCAACCGCAACATAAATGTGTTCCTCATAACCTCCCTTTGTTTTTGTATACATTCAGCGTTTCATAGAATTTCATGAATAAACTTAATCAACAGATATGTTTGGAATAGTACTTTAATTAAATTATTTATTTATCATATACATAGGTATGTATTGTGACGTTAAAAAAAAACATGTTTATTTCTGTTACACAGTATAAAATCTAGAGTTACCTGAAATGGTTAAAGTCATTTATTAGTACTTGATCATGTGTTTGAAATGTTATACGTCTTTCTGGGTGGGTCCATAGTGGACCAAATATATGAAACCCAGACTAAAAAGTTCTTATATGTTAGTCTATAGTTAGTGAGTGTGAGTCGGTATTTAGAGTTTTGAAGCGACTGTAGTTGATGTATGTCTTTTTTGTTCACATATTTTCTCATATACATGCATCAGTAGATATGAGTATGTTTTAAATTTTTGTTTGATTTTCAATTTTGACAATTTGGAAAAATGTGAGTACAGTATTTACTATCTTTCGCTTAGGTATTATTCATTTTATAGGTTCATATTATCATTTTATTATGAGTTCCCCAAGTCGTCATTCTGTCAAATATCATTCAATAATCGTACTTGATCTATTTGCGGTTATAAATGTTGTTTATTTGGATGCAATAAAACATGGATTACTTTCATATTTTTTTTATTTCGGGTGATAAAAATTTTGCATTAACTTCTTCTCCTCTTTGATTTTATATATGCGCGACTTTTCGGACTATTGTCCGCTATCACTAGGCCCCTCTTTTTATGATCAAATAGGCTAATTTTCTTACACTATTTACTTCCTCACGCTAGTCATAAAAGAAATAACGTGTAAAAAAAAAAAGAAAAAAAAAAGAAGAGAGAATGAGAAGTCTTTTCTTCCGTAAAAGTTGGAAACAGGACAGAATCCCGTGGACTCCAATGAGGCATTAGAAACGAATGGTCAAAGGGGGGGGGGGGCGAAAAGGCCGAAAAAAGAAATAACGTTTACCCTGGCTTCAGCTCTCTGAATGTTAGTGAAGCTGCTGAAGATTAGATCTGAATAGTCATTGATACGGCGCACAGTGGTTGAAAGGCGGAAAAAATCCATTTTTTGAAGGTATTGGAATATTCTTTTTCTTTTCAATATTAATTAATAGAATAGTTACCTGACACATTCCATCAATTTATTAGGATATATTCTGATTTTTATACTTGTTAGGACCCTTTGAAAATCGATCATTGAAAAAGTTTATTTTTCAACGGAAAATTTATAGCACTATAATAATTTTTACAACTCGCATTTTTGTTTCTTAGAGCGATTTTCCTTCATAATCATGAAAAGCGATCTCACATATTACACTAGCATAAAAATGATGCTATTTGGTCTATGTTTTAACCCAGAAATAAAATCCCGAATAAATGCAATAAAATTAAGACAAAAAATTTTTTTGGTAATCCATATTTTTCAAGCGCAGCCGAGCGCAGTTTTAAAATCCATTTTTTTAAGAAGAAGATACATTCAAGGAGATATTAAAACATATTCTAGCTGCGTCCACCTGCGTCTGTACATGTGGGATTTTTTTTTTATTGAAATACCTAAGCTGCAGTTTATTCGCTATGGAGCTTGTGCTTCGAATTAGGATATTACTAATCGTTTAGTAAAACATCATGCCTTACTTATCAGGTCTGTAGCATCATTTATAAAGTCAGTCTGAATCGTTGTTAGGTCGATAATAAATCAACTTTTTCACCTACCGTGATTTTAGAATGAATTTGGAAATTATTAATAATAAGTTTATTAACATGACCTCCGATAACTTAAAGGCTTCGGCACTTTTCATTTTAAGCATCCATTTGTTTTGAGAAGATTGGTATTAAAAAAAAGGTTCAGCTATTATTTAGCGTGAAAAAGGGAACTAAATTTTCACAGATAGAGTTTCAGTTATAAAACCTACATTGAACAATCAATCTCACCATCTCCTATCAAAATTATATTAAAGTCGGATGATCCTAATCTTATATTTTAATATGATATACATTTAACAGCTAAGAATTAAAACATAACGACAAAAATAATTGATAGTTCTTATGTATGATTTTTTTTTTTTTTTACCTAACTTGAGTGTTTTCATGAAATAAAATTATATTGCAAGTACTATCAATGATATTACTAGCATAAAACAGCAAACGTATTTAAACTAGCCGATTTCGAGTCGAAAATTGAGGTATAATTTTTTTTCTATTTTCCTTACACTGCCGGTTAATCCGAACAGCCGGTTAAGCGGGCCTCGAACCTATACATTTTATAGGAAATTCAATCGTGGTTATGATAATATCAACTTTATTTTTTTGCGGCTCACAGATCCGGTTTTACAAGGTTTTTTCCGAAAATAGTCGATTTTCAACCACTGTGCGGCGTTCCTACTGATGTATGTTTTGGAGATAGAGCCGGTCAGACTGCTGGGTTATGCATCTTAACAACATTTCGGAGTCGGTATATTTTATACCTTTTCATAAGTTACAATTATTTCTTCTATGTCAATAGTCAAACAATGTTTGATGCAAGTTGTTAAAGTTGTTTATTATAACTCTAAATTCCTTATGATATCTTGCTCAAGCTAAGGAAAAAACTTTTGATTTGGGAAAGTTTTCAGTTCTTAAATCCATTCACGGGGATAAGGGATTTAAGCTTAACCTCGTTCTCTTACCGCGCCTACCCTTACATGCAGTATTATCAATTATACAAATATACCATTATCGTTCTCTTACCTTCTAAATCCCGCTGCCTGGCGTGCTCGTGCATGACGTCGAGGTTGATGTTGCATTCCTCGAGGTCTCGGAAGGAATAGGGCGAGGGCTGGCCGGGGCAGGCAGGGGCCGAGCTGCAAGAGCACACTCCCGAGATAACGTTGCAGCCCGACACCACCTCCGGGGACCTGCAGTTCAGCTCGCTACCTGGCTTACCTGCAACATGTCAACAGGAATTATATTAATTGAAGTATCTTAAAAAATTATTGTAATATAAAATTGTAACTTGACATTCAGTCACTCGCCGGTTCCCTGATCACTTCAGCGAGAGACATCGGCTTACACGTTAATGAAAATAAGACGAAGGACATGATAGTAAGCCGAAACCTACACGTAATCGACGATATAAGTGTAGGAAGCTATACCTTCCCTAAAGTAGATAACTTCAAATACCTCGGATCTACAGTAACCTTAATAAACGACCAACTAACAGAGGTCGACCAACGAATAGCCAGTGCCAATCGTGCGTTCTTCTCGGTCTCTCGAGTCCTAAGATCTAAGAAAATCTGCCGCCCACTGAAAATCAGGGTCTACAATACAATAATCAAACCCGTGCTAATGTATGGGTGCGAAACTTGGACACTGACCAGCACGTTACAAGCAAGAATCGAAAGATTCGAAAGGAAGGTGCTAAGGTCAATTGTAGGCCCGAAGTGGGATAATGAACTGGGACTCTGGAGAAGAAAGACTAAAGAAGAGATTATAGTGGAAACCCAACAATTGATAGCGCACGATATAAAAGCTAAGAGGTTAAAATGGGCGGGACACGTGGCAAGAAGCAACCCATCAGGCTCCCTCAACATAACGATGAATGCAACAGTGGTCGGCACCCGACCGCGAGGGAGACCCAGAACGAGATGGGCTGACATAATCAAGAAGGAAGCCACTGAACATCGAGTGGTGAATTGGAAAGCCATCGCCCAAGATAGGCAGAGGTGGAATAGGCTAGTTGAGGCGGCTAAAGATCTTCAAGGTCTGTGAGCCAACCGAAAAAAAAAAAAAATAATAATATTGTAACGTTAAATCGTTAAATAAATTAAATAAAAAAACATGAATTCAAATCCAAAACTGTTCGTTGGAACAAAATAAGCGGTTGAAACGAACTGTTTGGGTCTTGATCTTTCGTGCCTAGTCCACGCTGGCGTAGAGCTGTCCACATTGTTCTGGAACACTCCAGGCCTGACTATTTACGATTATATATAAGGAGCAGTGACTGAACGAGTGAGTCGATGTCTGTGTTTTGACTCTGTAGCTCAAGTCATATGATTGTGTGTTATAAAGTTATAATTTTTGTAACCTGCTCAAATATTTACGTTGTTATAATTCTTTGGCATTGATAACTGTATATTTCTGTTAAATAAATATTTCTCAACCCACATAAGTGTTACAACTAACAATGTGGACAGTTCTACGCCAGCGCGGACTAGGCATGAAAGATCTAGATACAAACAGTTTGTTTCAACCGCATGTTTTGTTCCAACAAACAGTTTTGGATTGGAACGTTACAACATAGATAAAAATAATAAGTCTAGAAGAAACCGGAGGAACCTACATCAAAACGACCAATATTCCACGAAGATCCTCATAAGCGAAAAGAAGTAGTCGTTTGGCGTTGATTAACGTCCCTTAATGCTACTAAGGCTAATCCGAAGGAAAGTGGGAATGAATTTTGCCTATAAAAAATGCCTTTAAAAAATCCCAGAGCCACCGCGGGACGCTAATCCGCGACCTTTAGTATTGTAGGTTGCTATGCTGACTACACCAAAGGTGACTCATATATATGTTTTTTAAATAGCAATGCTTTATATTTCAAAACGTCAATATTTCAAAATAATAAGAAATTCAAAAGAAAACATTGACATCTTTCAGCAAGATGTCGGAAGGATCAATGAATGCACGTCTGCTAATAGTCGTCAAAAACCTAGCAACAACTTTTTATGTTAAGTATTCAAAGAACAATTAAGATTCGTTAATTTTAGTAGTAGTTGATCAGGTTGGGAAAAACTGTAAAACTACTCCAAATTCATGGTCAAATGTTGCAACATTCGTAGATCGAACCTTGGTTAA
Source organism: Aelia acuminata (assembly GCA_911387785.2). Classification (NCBI taxonomy): domain Eukaryota; kingdom Metazoa; phylum Arthropoda; class Insecta; order Hemiptera; family Pentatomidae; genus Aelia; species Aelia acuminata. The sequence continues at coordinate 33,164,179 of OU426979.1, read as the reverse complement.
TCAAGGGAGACGAACTTGGTGCTTGTACGAATTCTTGGTTATGATTATAGTAACATCTTTTTGTACAACCTTTGACCCAAAAACTATATTTCTTAACAATTCAAAGAAGCCATAACTAGTCGACTGGTAGTAGTGGTTAATTGTTGTTAGTAGCGATTAAATTTTTCAGGTCATGTATAGAACGTTTATAACTTAGTGGACAAAATAAATTAAACAATAATTAATACACCTAACATTATCGTAATAGTTTATATAAATTAAAAACTGAATGCTCCACTTATTGAAAATAATGAAAGTAAAAAATTTATAGTTATTTTCGGACTTAAGCAGCAACATTCAGATCCACATGGCTTGATTGCTCGAATAATCACTGTCGATGCAATCCTCCTTCTCTGACATCCTCTAGCCACTGTTCTTATTTGAGATCTTCCAGGTTTTCTAGATAGAATATCAGCATTCGAAGAAGCCGTTTATACCATTTTCAAGTCAGTCATCCCATAACAATCTTATTTCGCTGATTTAGTCGAGAAAATTGGGTCTCTGTTTTATTTGTTATCACTTCATTTGGAATATTCTGCAGCCTGGATATGGTTCATTGCACTTGTAAACTTCACACTTATAGGCTGTTCCAATGAGGAAAGGGTATATTCTTTGTGTTAATAATTGCATAAAATGCAATTTACAAAACTTCATACATGTTTGCCATTGGTGATTTTATTTAAGGCGGCTATTTCTACTAGTTAAATCAAAATACTTTTATTAAAAAGAAACTTAATAGGTGATGATGGTCATTATTATTATCAAAAATTATACAATAAAATGCTGGAAACGTGTTCACAACCTTTTATTGGCCCCGTGTACGTCTTTTGGGTTGTACATCATTAAATCTTTTTTTAAACTAAATAAAAAATAAAAAAAATATTGCCTTAACTTAGATTTTCAAAAATTGCTTTTTTTTTAAATATTATTCGATATACAAAGAAATGTCAGACCATACGAACCCAAAAAGGAAATACTCAAGTTGCACTGGGATGGGTGATCCGGAATTGGAATGAAACAATGTAATTGGTTTCTTTATCCCCTATAACTGGTTAGGAAAGGTTCAAAGAGATGCTTTGTTGACAGAGATGTCAGTAGCAGGACAGCACGTGTGTAGCTAAACTCCCCGCGGCCAAATTAGAAACATCACAATTGATTACATCAACAATAAAACACTTCAACTATAATAACATAACGCTGACAAAGGTTAAAAGTCCTAATGATGGTAGAAAATATATTATTATGATTTCTTATAGTAATTCGAACTAAAAGTTATAAAAATAGAATAAAATAAAGACGACAAATGCTTACTTAAAAAAGTTTAATAAAAATTTGTAATACTGTATGATTTAAAAGCATATTAAACTATTTTTTAGTTTTTTATTAGCAAACAAAACCAAATTTTAAAGACAAAAAAAATCTAAAAGCTATAAAACTTCATATAAAACGGTATAAAAACTTCATAAAAATAAGCAAATTACATTTACATTGACTTTTTCTAAAATAATATTTTATCGATTAAAATAAAAGATATATAAAATAGAGCCAACGAAAATTCAGTTATTTGTACAAAAAATATGGGACAATTTCAAGTAGAGCTGAAACAGTGGCATTGAATAAGTTCATTGTCTGAGAACAATTGAAGTGAAAATGAAGTTTCGAAAATTAAAAGTGGGGGGACAGGGGGGAGGGGTGAAAAAGAGTCATGACCTAAAACTGCCCTTCATTGCATTAATCTATTTTCCCATTATGTTTACCATTTACTCGCTGGAGTGAAAAAAAAAATTTAAAGACAAATAAAAAAAAAAAATTATTGTAAAAGATGTAGTTGCAGTATAAAAACTTTTAAAAATAAAGAAAATTATAAGATACGGTTTTGGAGTTCCCATCCGCCAGTGTCACGAGCATATGGTAAGAAATCAAAAATCGTATTTTGTTTTTAAAATTATATTTTTAGGTTACTAAACCACACATACATACATGACAGAAGAAAGTAATTTATTGAGGTATAAAGTCTATATTGAGGCTTATATATGAAATTTACGAACTTTAAAAAAATAAACACTGATCATTACTAATAAACAAAACTTATTTATTCCTCCTCATATCACTAGATTGTAAAAACGACATTTTCTCTTAACATTAAGTATGAATTAATATTTTTAATGTTGGGTTTTAGGTGTTAAACTATTTACCAACTCTTTTTTCACGAGCTTAGGATTTGCATCACAATTGTAGCATTTCTGTGTAGGATTCGTGTCACTTGAAATGTTACACACACTATCATCGATCATAGTGAAAATCATTTGGTGTGCTATTCCCCAAGTACCATGGTCGACTTACACTTCACTCGAGATCAGAATCGCAATTGCTTAGTCCATATTGTCCTGCTCAGATTCAATTATTAAAGATCAGATTCCTTTGCGAAAATAAAATTGAGTAGCTTAATTAATTTAGATAAATAATTATATCAATAAATAAAATAACGTGAAAGACGGAGTTTTATTTTCTCACAAAACTTTGTTATTTGCATCAATTAGACGCAACGGTACGGTAATGGTCGACAAGAATAATGATCACTAAATTTGATAATGGACTAACCGTACGAATTGTCTTATATTCTCCTTAACTTCATCCGAACAATCAGATAAATTATTTTCTTGCACTAGTCTATCAAATAAACTATAGTTTCTGGTGCTTGGTTCGGTACTGCGCTAGACTTCGAACAGTAAAGAATTGGTTTTGAAATCTAAAACCACTATATCACCGTAAGGAACAGCCAGAAGCAGATAATCTAGGTATCGAAATAAATAAGAAGAAATGTGTTATTTACGGTTAAAATATGGAAAACCGTTATTTAACGTTTTTTTAGAAAATCATTTCCAAAGTTTAAAAAATGATGAAAATTACTTATATAATATTAAACAATAGATCTTACCAATTTATGCACTTTTGGTCTTGATTAGTCAATGAACAATTCAATATATTAAATTCTATATTAGCCCTAAAAATAAAAAAAAATATTTTCAAACTTAATTTTTCTTATTTTTGAACACTGCTCATGACACTGTGCGCCATAGGAAAAAATATAGCTAGAAATGATTTTTTATTTTATTTCATGACAAAAAATATAAATCACCCCATAAAAATAGTTCTGTAAGAATATATGAAGGCTTTTAGATTCCACATACTAGGCATAATTTCGTAAAATTACCGATCTTAAATTTTAGAATAATTATAATCGTTTTTTTTTTTCTATTTGCACCTGTAAAATTACAAAAAGCAAATGTGCTAGAATAAGTAACATATGACATGGTTAGGTATGACGGAGACCGCACACAGTATTGCATCCTCCTAGCATTCATATAAATTGCATTTTCAGGCTAGGAGGTCCATCATCCAACTCCTTTTCAGTCTTTCCAGAGGTACGACAGGAATATCAAGCCTTTTCATATATTATAACAATTATTTGGTATGTCCTTGCTTTTTGAAGTGAAACCATTTGTAATTTATATGTAAATAACTTTTTCAAATCGAAACGTAATTTTTTAAATACTTCGCTTTTATCTACAAATCAATTATTTAATTCATTTTGGAGAATCTCAGTAGGGTGGCGAGTTTTTAATTAATTGTTTGTAATTAATAAGCGCTGTATCTTGGTGGACGAGGGTAGGATAATTGTCTATTTAGACTGTAAGCTATGTTTCGTATCTGTAGCGTCTGAGTGTAAATGTACCGTGCTGTGACTATTCTTTATTACACTTTATTTACCCTTTTCTTCACCAATTTATCAACAGCTTTTAGGTTTTTTTTTTAGTAGACTTTCATTTTTCTTTCCACTTCATTTCTTACATCCTCAGATGCAAGAAGAAAATCGATCATTTTCTCAGGTAACCCTTTAGATAATGTAATAACAAGTTATAGAACAAGTTATATTCGAAGAGATATCTCTTTTATCCAGTCAACCTGTTGATGCAGTTATCTCTTATTCAGGTTAGCGGACTATTATCGATAAAGGGATTTTAAAAGCTTTTAAGGCGCTACCTTTAAAACATTTAGCTTTCTTCCACGACCCTGCTTACCTTCATCCTTGAAGCGAAAGCATTTAAAATCATTTATAAGTATTAGAATTATTTTGTAAAATGAGATAGAAATTGAATGAAGTTGCATTAGACAACTTGAATTACATAGTAAAAAAAAAAAGTCTTGCAATTAGGAAGTAAAATGAAGTGCAATCCTCTCTTTCATTTCATTATTATTTATATATAAATAATATTATTGAATAATAATACTAAATTAATTGATTTAAAAAAATCAATCATTTATGTATTGTATATTATTAGTAATAAGGGATAATTTAATTTGCTGTGTTTAATATAAAGAATAACTAATATTTGTATAGGTTAGCCTTATTACTTTTATTATTACTAAAGTTATGCATTATGATATGTTATATTATATTATATTATATTATTTTTATATTTAGATATGTTATATTATATTATATTATGATGTAAGTAATGAATGTATGACCACCTGTCATTGAGCGTTTGCCAGTTGGTGGGTGATGTAAATAAATAAATACATTAGTAGCATCAACAACCGTACGAGAGAAAACATTTGCTGATAGTTAAAATTCGAATACAGGCGCATGTGATAAATATGTGAAGATAGAGAAAAAATTAAAAATGATAATAGTAAAAATGAATCTACAATACTTAAGACATTTTGTAAATTTTATAGTGACGCTCATGTTACGAGTGTATAAATTTTGTTGATATTTTTATGGAAAGATGCAAGGGGTATTTTTGTTGAAAAATTATTATTCGAGTGTCTCATGTGATAAGACTAGGTATGCCAAGAATTCAGACATCCTTACGGTAATTTTAGGTTTATAATTTTGTTATTAAGACCTTAATAAAATGTATTTTTGATAATAACAGATCAAAGAAAATATGATTACCGTTTTTGAGTCAATTACGGAAATTATTAAATATTGCAACACTAATGAGGGTTTAAATAATTTTTATAAGACGAAAATAATAATTCACAATGACAGGCAAACCATAAAAATTCAAATTATAAACAATTTTACAAAAATCAATCCCTTTTGATGATATAATAAAACAATAGTAACCATATGAATCGATCCTCAGAGTAAGACTAAGATTATCGTACAGTGTTTCTTATATTTAGTCTAAATTAGAACATTCTGGATGGTTCCTGAAAAGCGTAGAAAATTCTCGAGCAATCAATATCATGGAATAGAACAGTTGGTAACTATTCAAACAATCATATTGTTTTGTTTGAAGTTACAATAATTTGTTTTTCATGACATTCCATATGGAACTTATACATTTTATACCAGTGGGTTTACTTGACCAGTATATTCTACGGCATTCTCCTAGCTGCTAAAGTATCACAGGTATTTCTCTGTATACGAGTATACCAACGCTTTATATGTAAATTCTTTTCTAATATCCATAACACTCAATATTTAGTAAATTTCTTGCAGAATGTTATAATATACTTCTGTACGTTCCTTCTTAATTCTTTAAGAATGAACATTTAATTCTTGACATATTACATTATTTTTTGACAGCCCCACTGTTTTGTTAGTCCATTTTCTTAGCCAGAATTTTCCGAAGATTGTCTCTTTAGAGTGTAGTTTTCTGTAACTCAAGCTAATACTTACTACACTTTTACAATTTTCGTTTTACTTATATATAAAATAATCTCTTTATATATAAAAAAATCTCGTGTCCCGATGTTTGTCGGAGCTGAACTCAGAAACTGCTCACTCGATCTTTATAAAATTTGGCTCATTGTGGGTAATTTTGTTGAACTTAAAAAATAGGATAGTTTATATCTCGATTGTTGGCCTCAATAATTCTTTTATTACAAATTAAATGCTTATTATACTACGATTGAGTGTGATAATTTGTAAGTTCTATAAATTTCCAACAAATAGCGGCGTAAGTTGACTTGTTGACACAACACTTCATTTTTTTTTTTCAATATTTAGGGTGGGAAGCATCCAGTTGCCAAATCTATTTTTTTCTAGCTTGGACTTCGAAAAAACGTGTTTTTTCCTTTCGAAACGTATGTGGGGAAAACATCGAATCTATTTTCTTTAGCAAAAGACAGGTTATATTTTACCTATTAGCACTACAATAGATAATTGTGAATTTTAATAATAAAGAAAAATGTAAATTATTAATATAAAAGTTATACATTATCTCATTCATAAAATTATATTTTTTGTTTTGATAAGTAGTACTGTAAGAACATATGGTTTTTTCACATGGTTTGAGAACATTTCATAACCTGTTGCAGTTCTAACCATGAACATAACCTGTGTTATGTTCTATATTTAACTAGCATTCCCCGTCGCGGCTTCGCCCGCGAACCTTTAAAATCAATTCTGTGATCATTCTTGGTATTGATTTAATACAATATGTTAACTGATGTTAAGGAGATCTAGTGGAATCGGAGTTTCCAAGTAGGTAGAATGTTGGAGGGGGAAGCTGCCGTCTCGGTAGAAGAGAGGCGCGCAATAGAGAATTCACTAAAACCGCCGAAACAAAAATTTGCTTATTCCTCGTGAAAACTTCATTTTTCGGCTTTAAAACATGGTTTTCGACGCCCCGTAAGAGCTTTCGAGTTAAACTTGTCGTATCAAGATCTTTAAAATGTTCAAATTAGATATTTTTTTCTCGAAGTGCAAAAATAGGTGTCCGTTAGAGTTAAACAACAATTTCGCCATTTAAATCCCTTAGGGATTTTTAGGAATTTTTGAAATTCCTTTCTTAGCGGTTACCTAAAATCTAAATTCTGAACTTCAAGTTTCTATCATTAGTACTTTTTGCTCTGCATTGATTCTATCAGTCAGGACAAAGCCTCTTATATATAGGGAGAAGAGATCGAAATAAACACGCACCCTCCCCAATCATGGGAATCACATCATTATATGTGAATGTCTATTTTAATAATATTGTAACGTTAAATCGATATAAATAAAAAACATATGGTTTAAAATCTCAAAAATAGATTTCCGTTATAGTTAAGCGACAATTTCGCCATTTAAGCCCCTTAGGGGTGAGATTTTAGAAATTCCTTTCTTAGTGGTTACCTACATCGCGTTTAAAATCTAAATTCCGAACTTCAAGTTTCTATCATTAGTAGTTTTTGCTCAGCGTTGATTCTGTCAGTCAGGACAAAGCATCTTATATATAGAGAGATTAATATGTACTATGGCTAAAGATTAATTCGGTACATTTTTGCTTTCTATTGAGGTTGTACTAAGCCTTATTACAATTATATCCTTTATAAGTTCCTTTTTTATTTTACAATAGAAATTTTATCCCTTATAAATTTCTTACCAAACAATTTTAAATTTTGCCTAAAGTTCTTTTTTAAATTCCGTTGGTTTTTCGATTAGCTGAAACGTTTTTATCTGTATCAGTGAATTCTGATTTTATTGTATCAAAAAGAAAAGGATATAATTAATTCAACGCATTATAGCTACTGAGCCACGGCAACGCGTGGTCGGGTTTGCTCGTGTCTCTATATTTTTATTCTACAGTATTTTTTTTCGAGATTTTTTAGCATCCTTTTCTTTTATACAACTTATAATCTTCATTCATACGAAATGATATAAACTTAAAGCAATGAGTAACGACAAAAAAAAAGTAAGTTATAGCTTATTTTCTAATAAAATATATAGAAAATAAAGATGCGGTCCAAACACCGCAGCGCGCCCGCTGATGTAACTCAAATAGGCGCGCCCGCCGGAGGGTTAATTGAAATAAAATATCTAAAAGAATAATTGAAAACATCGTCTGAAACTCGCCAAATACGGTGTGAAACATAAAAATACTGGAAGATAAATGACCCGGACTAAACTAGCCGAGGTTTAATTATACTGTTTGAGCAAGGCTCGGAAGGGGTTTGGTTAGTGCTGCATAATGCCGATTAATGCAGGAGTAAACCAATATTAATCAGTTCCCCAACTGCCAAAGTTACCCGCATCACATCTGTTGCTCCTTTCCTAACGCCAATCGGATCGATTGCGAACTATAGAACTATAATCATTACATGTACACACGTGACTTAGTTAATTATATGTTAGAAATTAGTTGGGTGTAGTTATGATGAGTCCATGACCTGCATCTCAATTACTGCAATGCCAATCACTAATGATATGTAGAATTATAATATCCAGAGCTAGGCGTGCTGGAACACATAATACGTGATAGGAATATTTAACTGCAGAAAATATATTATTGATTGTTTGAATTACTAATAGGTAAAGCTCGGAATTCCGTGGAGTAAACATTTGAAAAAGTGCAATAAAAACTTTTAAACGTGCAAAAACACGCAAAAAAAATGTACTGCTTGTAAATCATGCATAAAGTATTTTATGTGAACAATATTTAGCAACTTTTGAAACAAATAAGCAGCGGAGAGTAAATTGAAATAAAAACTTTTATTTTTAAAATATTGGTACTAATATACATTTTGGTAAAATAATGATTTTTTTTTATTAAAAAAAAAATGAATTGAGTACATTAAAAATGCAACTACAAGTCATTATTTTTTTAATTAAAGGTTATAACTAAATACATTTCTAATTTTTTTTTCTGTAAAACAGATTAATAGATTAATTTTCTGTCACTTAAAATTTCTTTCAATTTAGAAAAAGATCTCTCAACTTCTACAATCGTTAGGGGACAATATTTGTAGCGACTCAGGAACTAAGGATCTCCTTCAATAGTGGCTGAATTTCCGTTCAGGCAATCATTACAATTTTTTAATACTTGGTATCCAGAATTTTTTTTAGAAATATTTCGTAAATGATAATTCCTTTTTCCCTCTTGATTGTTTCAAACGATTTTCCAACGTCCTCAACGATTTTATTTGGTCATATAGAGAATGATTCTTCTCCTCTGGTTTTGTAATAGCAACCGGCAAAGCTGCTGAATTCTATGTAGTAAACGCCGAATTAGATTCATTAGTTGGATTCATCAAAATTGTTTTTAATTTGATAATTGATTGCACATTTTCGTCCAATTCTATATTTGAAAATATTTCCGGTAATAAAACAAAATCAGAATATAAAATATTTACTTAAAATAGTAACAAGATGTGAAATAAAGAGTAAAACACTCGCAAGTGAGATGTAATTATATTGGAAATAGGGAGATCTTATAAAGGAAAGATACTACTCAAATAATGGAATCACTAGATGCATTATCCGGTGCGTAGGCTTATTTTTAAATTACGCTGGTGACACGCACTACCCCTGTTACCGTTCTATGGTTAAAAAAAAATTAGGTACTTACTTGTGCTGCAGTGGGGATCAATTTGTGATTTTCTGTCACATCCAATATTTTTATCACAAAATTTACAAAACACTACTCTACCATCCGTTTTAAGTCAGGATATTTTTCAATCCATCCCGCAATTTTCGAAGACACCTCCAATTTTTGGCATTATTAGTAACAATTTACTCGACAGAAGCTAGTTTGATACAGAGAGAACGATTAGAATTGAGAAACAAAATGTAAACATCCAGGAAATACTGAACCCTTAGTTCTTGGAAATTGGAGGTTTTTGTTTGTTTACATCTTCCAAGTTCCCTTTATTTTTTCCCTATGATATTCACAATTATTTTCCCACTATTTTTTGAGGTGTACTGCAATTTCGTGCAGTAAACCCCACAACGTGCAATTTCGTGCAGTATAAAACTTCATTAAAACATCCCATTAGGCTTGATTCGGATAAATAACTTGATTTCGCTTTATTCTGACTGCACTCATAAAAAGATGCAATTGCACGGGAATCCGAGCTCTACCAATAGGGCATTCTTCGAAGGGAACCCTCAACCAATGCTTTCAATATAAATTTCTTAAATAATCTTATTCTGGTCAAGTGATACATTTTATGACGACTGTCCGAAATATAATCAAAACAGTAATCGTCTCAATTATTTTGTTTTATCTCAACATGACGGGGATACTTTTTTCTATTCTAATTTAAGCAAACTCACTACAAAGGTAAACGTATCAATTACAGGTACAAGATCAAATAATGAATATGATATGAGAAAATTTGCAAAGTTACTTAAATAAATGCAGTGGTTTATCTTTGCAACCATCAGGTCTGTGTAAATGGCAAAGTTCATGAACTCAGCTCAGAGTCACAACGACCTCTGGGGAAAAGTCAAACATTGAGAGAGAACAGGTTTTATTTATCATTTCGCCTGTATCATTGTTATTAATGAAAATAAAGTTTAATAAGTTTATTTTTTGTCGTGTGTTTTTAAAATGCATTCTTGAGTGGTTCACTGTGGATGCAATTTTGATCCTGAAATAATTATTCGAAAATTTCGGAGTAAACCTCCAAATTTAAAAGATAACTCGCAGAAAGCTTGAGCTGTCAAGGGGATCTGCGACTGGCTTTAAAGGGAGTATCATTGGAACGGACTAATGTGATTATTTCTTACCTTCTGAGTTAATTAAGGGCCTAAAGAAGTAATCGTGGCTGAGAAGTTTAAGACGCCTTCGACTCGAGTTGTGACTGAAGTTTTCTGGAGGTTCCTAACCGAACCCTCCACCGAAATGAAGATAGAAGAGGCAGAGCCGATATGATTTATTGACTTCAAATTAACTTCTGATACCCCCGCGTCACTCAAAGGATTACCGTTCCTTCTCTTAAAGATTTATTTAGATATACTTTGTTTTTTTATTTATTTTTTTTTTTCAAGTGGTACTTGAAGAATATTCATAATAAATTTAAAGCATAAGGAACGATAATAAATTTATATCAACCAGTGGTTCCCAAACTGTGCGTAAAGCCAAATGAGGAGCATCTGTAAACAAGTTGAAAATAAAAAAATCTTGCTTTAAATTGTATTACATAACCATACGCATTACTAGAAAATCAAAACAAAATTCTCAAATGTTTTACTTTTTTTTTTAATCATATGCACAAAAAATTAAGTGTGTATGGGGGGGGTGTGAGGCTTTCATTTTAATAGGGGGGATACAAACAAGTTTCGGAACCCCTAATATAAGCCATATGATCTAATCAAGATGTCTATCATCACATACAGTAATCACTTAATCAAACAATGTACTGTCAGGATAGACAATAATTTATGTTCATGTGTATTTAGGTGATGAGATATCATATGGGAAATAGTAAAATGAGAGACAGAGGTCGGTTGATGATTTAAGAATGTATTTTACAGAATAGTAGCGAGTTAAGTAGTAATGTGTCAATATGGAACTCACTCCCACTCCGACTTGGTAAGTATGTATGCCATATAAATTATTAAGGTAATTTAACGTTGAAAGAGAGGTTACAGTGCATAAAGATAACGTAATTAATAGGTATGCCTTTTTTTAAGCTAACGTACTAACCTGTTTCACAAAAAAAAAAAAACTTTTCACTATAAAAAATTATACATATCAAAATCTTTATCCTGTTTTTTTCTCGAAAATGTTTAATCTTAGGAGTTATCATTACATATAAAAATCTTTGTCATGTGTTTTCTCAAAAATGGTTAATACTTGGGGTCTAAAAATGCAGATTGGTTAGACTTCCTATTAAACAAAAACTGCGTCTTCCTCAAATATATAAAATGATATTCATACAATTAAAATCTGCCGACTTTACCATATTATGCTATTAGGCACCAGTAAGAATTTACAAACCGAAATTTTGATTTTTCACGCATTGCCGAAATTTCTTTCAATTTTATACCTGATTCAACAAATTCCATCAAATATTACTAATATTAATCTATTAAATTAGGATATTTTAGATTTATTTAGATAATAAGGATTATTTTATAAGGCACAAGAAAATACAGATATTCACAAGAGAAAAAAAAACGTTAAATAAAATTCTGTATTAACATAGTGAAATAAACTTATATATTTCATATTATGTTATTTCGCAAGTTTTGCGAGTTGTTATTAGATGTTACGAGATCGGTGGTAGAGGTATCAGGAGAGATTGGCTCCGCTTGGCAGCGATCTCGGTGCCGCAGTGGTTAGCGAACCGTGCATGTCACACGGAGACCCGGGTTCGATTCCGGGCCGGGCCCAATCTTTTCTCTTCAAAAATAAAATATTTAAAATTAATATAATTTTAAAATTAATAATATAAAATTATAGTAAGGTAGTTACCCACGAAAAATTATTAAATAAATTTAAATAATTCCATAGATTTTAGAGAAAATTCTTGTGTTCAACAGAGTTTTAGTCCCCCACAATGGAACATGCCTATGCTTTGGCTCTGGATAAGAAGATAATTTCAAAAATCATGGCTCATTCCTTAGATTTGAAGAAATATGGTGAAATACTAAAAAAAAAATAAAAAAAATTAAACCTCATTAAACAAAATCTAATGATGAATAAAATTTAGAAAAGTCCAAGACTAACCGCATATTCCTGAAAGCAACAAACGATTTCGATTTACTGCCTTATTGATATAAATATTGACTCAATAAAGCCAATATAAAGCAAATAATATTGATAATGCAAGATAATTGATGGGTCATACCAAACAATAAAAGGGAGACCCCACTCACAGCCATTGATATATATGCCCCCCGTCACATTTCCCATAAGCGCTCCCATATTCAATTATTTCCCAATAGAATAGCCTATGGGGGGGGGGCGAATTCAACCCTTCCATTTTGACATTTACAACCCTTTCAATAATCCAATTAAACGAAATCCGAGATGAATACACTTCATCTGACTACTTTGATCTCTTTGCGATCGTGTTTTATCTTAATCACCAGTAGTTAGTTTTCATCTACAAATTTTCTAATTTAATCAACATTTATTTTAGTGGTTTTAATCATGGTTTTAACTATAGGGGGAAAACACTAGTCCTATTAGAGTTAATTTCTAATTAATGATTAATAAAATTGTCAGATAATACTTCTAGTATGCTTAAAGGTTTTACATATCAAAGGTATAATTAATCAATTGATGATTGATTAAAGACAAGAATAAAACAACTCATAAACTGCAATGGTATAGAAACAACACCTTTCTCAGCGCGCCCATTTTCAATAAAACAACTTTAAATTTAACGACACACAAAAATATTAAACACGCAAAAAATAAAAATATTTTCGATAACTCTTCAAGCAGTACGCATCACAAAAAATATTAATAATATGACCGTAAATTTCAAAACACATCTCAGACATCACAATAACATCAAAAATTACAAAAAACTTCTATATAATTCATCATAAACAAGCGCAGTACAGCAATATTAATTTTCATACACATTTGGACAAAGGTCATATCCATTCTACAATATACCATTTATTGGCCTGTCAGAAAAATAGGATATTGTTAATAAGTGACCAAAAAATAGTCATGAATCTGGATGAAGTAAATCGGTATTCGTTTTTGGCTTAAAAATATTTTATTACAATTTCTTAACAAGTGCATATATACCATTCTAAATTAAGAGAAAGTCGGGTAAATTTTAATGTATCAATCATGGTGGACTTCTGTGGTGTAGTGGTTAGCATAGAAAACTAAAATATTAAAGGTCGCGGGTTCGTTTCCGCGGTGGCCCTAGGAGGATAAAGATTTTTTAAAGAGAGTGAAGTCCTTGTCTATGCCGTCCCTCGACTAAGAGGTAAAATGGATGTCCCGAGCCTGTGCGATGTCAGGTACTTGTTAAAGTTTCCTATCATAACAATAAGCAAAATATAAGATACCCATTGTAGCATCGTCCGATTAGCCTTAGTACCATAGAGGGACGTGTAACAAACAAACTGTATCAATGGTGCTGATATGGAGACATCTTAAAACGTTAATCAATGACTTATTCATAATGAGATAAAAAATAAAATGAAGGGTAGTTAGCAAAACAATTGTCATAAAATATTACATTTTATTAAAATAAATATAAGTAACTGATGATGTGAGTACACAAAACTGTTATATCGATTAGGTTTTTTTTTAACCCTCTCTTTATGTTACTACGTCAAATTGGACGATGCTACAGTGGGAGCCATAAATTTTGCCTATCTAGGTAAAATTAGGATAGGAATCTTTTACGAGTACTTGAGATCGTACAGGCTCGGGACCTCAATTGTACGTCCCATCTAAGGGACGGCAGAGCGTCATATTCCTTACTCCCGGGATGTGAACCCCCGACTTTTAGTATTGTAGGTTTCTATGCTAACCGCTACATCACACCTAATTTCGCTTAGTAGCTAATCGAAAAAAAAATATTTCCAGTTTCCTGATATAGAAAAGCCTTGATGTTGGGTGAATGATATTTCCAATATCTCTGAAGAACGTTCTTTTAATAATAGAATAAAAGGAGGAAAAAAGAACATGTGTCTTTTGTTTCCGGAATCTATTGAAATGAATCTAATCCAATTGAAAGATTTAGAATTTAGTATTAATGAGTTGAAGCCTTAAAACGTTTTTTTTTTTTTTTGGAATTGGAGTCACAGGTTGGATGCGACATAAACCCGAAGTTGAATGGCCCCCGGACTGCCCCAAATCTAGGGCCCTCTTTTCTATTCACATTTCTGATCGACCCTTTTTACTGCCACCATAATCTACCAACAAAATCTCTCCCCTCCTAACGTCCACATTTACATTCACAAATTCGATGCCACTCTGCCTACTGATCCCACCAAGTGTTCCGAGATATATGTGATTTTTTTTCTACGTAGGTTCGCAGAGAAGGAGTAGCATACATTCCAGCAAATCCAAAAACTTTTATCAATATTGATTCATAGATCAAATGGTCCCTTGGTTAAACAATGGTATTTACTATCATGTTCGTATATGCTTTAATTGCTTTAATCATACATAAAAAATATCGTTTTTGTATTTATGTTTGTTTCCTCAAAACTCGAATGGTATAGGATGTTCATTTCTGGGACTTTTTTTTATGCTAATATATTCAATGGGGAAAATGTAAAAAAAAAACAAAAAAAAACAACATATTTTTTCCCATTTTTTGTGCGAAATGATAGTTTTTTCTTCTATTCCATTGTAATTTAAGCTATGCTACAATGTATAATGATGTTTTTTGGTGAATTTCACCGGAATACATTTATTTATTTCCGTAAAACTTAATATTACAGTAAGACACAACAAAGCATAGCCGGTTTTAGCTAATAATAAAATAAAACAATTAGATCCAAAGAGTTGTTGATGATGAGTAGAAAACTCCTTATTTCGTAAATAAATGAAAAAAAAAATTAGTTAAGTATAGGGTGTCCAAAAAGAGTATTCGGGGTTTGAAAGTTAAATAAAATCTCAAATATAAAATATCAAGTAGGATTTTTACATTTTATTTAAACACAATGAACTGGAAATTTATTTAGAAAAAACAATATTGTCTAGTTCTCCACCATAACGCTGGCACTCCTCGAATCTCAAACGCAGATTTCTAAAAAAGCGTTGACACATTGTTCCTGAGATTGCCGTCATTTCTGTTCTTATATTTTGCTTCAATTGCGTTAGATTCGTCAGTTTCTTTTGGTATAACCTACTTTTCAGGTATCCCCACAGAAAGAAGTCATGAGGACTGAGATCGGGACTCCTGGGAGGCCAGCTAATGGTGCCTCTACGAGAAATCACTTTGTTTTGGAATAATTCGTTTACCGTAGCAATTGATAAGTCTGAAGTATGGCAAGTGGCCCCGTCTTGCTGAAACCATGTTCTAGAGTTATATCCTTTAAACTCTTAAAGATCTTGGGCCAGAAAACCTCTTATCATTTCACAGTAACACTCACTGTAGATAATGGTTAGGAGTGGTTTTTAGAAATCAGCGGTTGAGATTTGAGGAGTCCCAGCAGCGTTATGGTGGACACCTAGACAATATTGTTTTTTCTAAATAAATTTCCAGTTCATTGTGTTTAAATAAAACGTAAACATCCTACTTGATATTCTATATTTGAGATTTTATTCAACTTTCAAACCCCGAATACTCTTTTTGGACACCCTGTACTAAAAACTAGTAAACTAATAGTATGGAAAAATGTGAGAATGTATAAAACCCTGAAGATAGAACATTTTCCGAAACGTTGGTTACAATCGAAAAGTTTGGACTCGTTTTAAATATGTTTTTTAATAAACATGTTATAATTGAAGAGATAAGATTCGCCACTACTTATTGATTATAAACTTCTATATATTTCTTAAAGAAAATGTGCATCAAAACAATCGTTCCTAGGTACCTAACAATACTTTTCAAGCAAACAAAACTTGTAATGACTAAACAATTTATTTATTTTGTCGGAAAATGAAAAGACAATTTTAGAAACGAATGAAAGGTATAGATTTCGTGCCTTCATTGATACAATATTCTTAGGCATTATAGAGACCTCTCTTGATTGAAATATTTATGCAAATAACAGAAATTAATTTCGAAAAAATCTAAAACGAGCTTCGATGCAGAACAAGATATTAAATGTTGCATTATGCAGAATATCAAATGAAGGAATAGTAATAAAAATTAAAATATCTAATACTAATGACCCAATCAATATTACACGGATAATTATAACTATCCTTTTTAGTATAGATAAAAATCTGTTTTGCCTTAAACAGGGAAACCCAACAGTGTTTGTATTAGAATGAGGATAATATATTAGAAACAGTTATTAATTACCATATGTTACACAGGATCACTAATATTAGCATACTGTGTACATTAACATGCGCCGATAAGCGCGATACATATCTGAGGGTTATTCCTCTTAGTCAGCATTGCCAAAGCTTACGTTACGGTGGTTTTATAATCATATTACCTTTACGAGGATGATTAAGTATGAGGAAACAAAATAAAATTAATTTTGATGATATTTTTGTTACGATTAAGAGTTCCAGACTTTTAGATAACATGGTCTAGATGTTATAGTCCGGGAGCTGAGGGCCAAAAATGCGCCTGATTTGAAGAAAATGTTTGATCATACAGGCTAAAATGGTAAAGGTACTGAAGAGCGGCTGATAGGTGTGGCCTGTTTTGAGAGGTTATGTGACCGTGATGTTATCGAACTCCCATCGCCTTTTTTTCAGTTAAAAAGTGGCTTGATTGGCTTTAATAGATTCTAGCTTTCGACTCCCGCTCGCTGCGCTCGCTCTTCAGAAATAAATAAACCCCCAAAAGGTCCTTTTCAGTGGAGATCGGCCCTCGGCATCGGTGGAGGTCACCTTAGTGAACGTTGCATAAGCCGCAATTCAGTACTTGTACCGCTGAAAGTACTCATTTCATAGACAACAAATGTGAACGTCTGCCACCACAGATCGGTTGCCATCAAATTTTATAGGCGAACAAAATCGACATTTTCGAACTCTCTCAATATTTCGCTAATAACTCGAAAACGATTTATCGCACAAGAAATTGTACTCTTTCTAAAATAAAATGGCATTAAATTTCGCGTCGACTGAGGTCCTCACGGTTAAAATCGGGTGTCTCCAATCGCCAAAACCGATTGTCAATTCAGCAACTTTAGCGAAATTTAATGCCCTTTTATTTCAGAAAGAATACAATTTCTTATGCGATACATCGTTTTCGAGTTATTAGCAAAAAATTGAATAACGTTCGTAAATGTCGATTTTTTTGAGTTTATAAAATTTGATGGCAACCGATCTGAGGCGGCAGACGTTCTCATTTGTAGTCTATGAAATGAGTACTTTCAGCCTATATGATCAAAAATCTTCAAATCAGGCACCTTTGCAAATCAGCTCCCGGACTATTATGGGAATGCTCTAGGCCTTTCTGGATTGTACCAATTCCAATTGAGTAGCTAGACAGTAGGGACTTAGTCTTGCCGTGGATCGAAGCATATGGTTACTTTTATGTCACTGTTTGTAACTAGTAGTTACAGTTTTGTAACGTTGTTACTAGCTTGAGTTTTAATTGTTTGTGTGACATTATCTTTTTATAATTTTATGTGAATAAAATCCAAAAGAAGTTTCGGGAAACTACTACTGAAATAACAAACCATCTATGGGCTTCTATCCAGCCAGATCACATGTTGTGCATGTAGATGATCTAACAAGATCACGCACTACCACCATGATTCCCTCTTAGTACCCAGTTTATGGAGGATGGTCGTGCACCAGAGAGGGTCTTCGACCATATCGACAATCTGCGACTGTCTTTACAGGACAGAAAAGTACTTGCTCTGACCGGATTCGAGCCCGGTACCTCCATTATAGTAAGTCAGTGCTTCACCAACTTCGCTAAGCCACTCTCCATTGTTTTAATATATTCTCACGTTACTTATTCCGATATATGTAACCCTATGATTACCAAGGAGGGAGCTCTTGGAGGCCATTAATATTTGTCCACCAAATAGTTGTCAGAAAAACATTCAAGATTAATGTAAACGTGGATTAGAAGTTCTCCGTAACATTTTATATCCAGAAGAAGTAACATTTTATATCCAGAAATAGATGAATGAAAAAAAAACACACACTTGTGGGCTCGCTGATATACTTTAAATTGACTAAACTATAATTTTGTAAAGAAAGTAATAATAAATATCTAAAAATTACTGGGTTTTTTTCTTTAATATCCCCGAAAACACAATTTGCTAAAGTGTAAATTAGTTAAATATCTTATATATAATGAAGGGTGGATGAGTAAACAAGGAAATGACATTTCTAGTAATCTAGAACGATGTTCATTTCCCTCTATAATTTTCTTTTTACTGGATTTTTTACAAATATTTAAATATTGCAATCTCATGAAATGAATTTTTTAAAAAAATTGATTAGAGTTAATTAACAATTAAATACAGCTATGGGTTCGTCGACCCCCCTCCCCCACTGTTGCAAAAACTAAGGATTCCGATACCCGTTGGTAATAGTAGGGTCAAGATTTACTGATTAGGGAAATGTGTCTTCTTTTCTGAAAAATGGAGTACAAAGTCATCATTATCAAGGTTTCCTCTCCAGCGGTAAAGGGGATTGATACTTGGGAACAATGAAACGAGGAACAATCGAACCGAAGCCTTGTCCCCGCCTGATCTATGACTTATAAATGTCTTATAGAAAGCCATGAGAACCCTAGCGAGGTACAATGAGCAACATTAATCAGGAGATATAGACCACTCGGGAAGGGTATTGGCTGGGCTAAGACAGAGCTGGTAATAGATTGAGGGCAGCCGTTATATATCGGAAGCCTGTTGCAGGGACCTGAAAAGGGTCACTGTATAAGGTCATTTGTACCCATCCAGCTCCCAGCCCTTAGTTCTGGGGTCCCCTCCTAGCGTACAATGCTACGTTTTAGCAATTTGTAGGCGGAGAAAGAAAGCGATAGACGTTTTGCAACATAGTAATGCTACTGTTTAACCAGAGTTGGGCATATTTAAATAAAAATCTAATCTTGATAATGACTAATAATTAAAAATGTGAATAATGATTGTAATCATCATTCACAAATCATTCTTTAGCGCGGAATCATTAATCATGAATTGTATTAATCACTGGTCGTGGAGTATTTACGAATACAATGTATTCAACAATCATGAATGACCATTATTCATTATTAAATGTTAGTCAGTAATCATGATTAGGAATAATACATTATTCATAGATACTCAACACTCATTAATCATGACTAATGGGAATTCAATACTCATGATTACAGATCATCCATTAATCATGAATAATATAAATTCATTAATCATGATTACAAAAAACATCAAAATTCTGAGTCATACTAATCATGATTGATAATTAAAAATTTGTTTGCTCTTTCCATTCTTGTCAATAGACCTTTACAAATACCCATTGGAATTAGGGTCTAATTCTTTACTTGTGACTTCAAATACTGTTCAGTTGACTACCCCCAACGCTTAGGACTTGTCCTTGCTCCTGCATCCTCGTCTTTTAAATTTAAATGACTAATGATTATGAATATATCATATTCATGATTGGTGATTGGTGAATTTATTCATGATTGATGAATATTAGGTATTCATGATTGATAAATATTATATTGATCCTAGCTCATGAATATATTTTATTTATGAAAAATGAATAACTGAATTTATCAGTATTGGTTAATCATGAATAAATGAATACCAGTTATTCATTATTCATTTCAAATGAATACCATTAACACTCAATAATCATTAAAAATACTCCGCATAGATTATGAATAATGGTTATTTATTATTCATTTGTTTTACGATTACAATTATTCAGATTACAATTTGCCCAACTCTATGTTTTACATATAAACAATTTCAGCATAATGAGAAGATATAAGGTACAGATTTATTGTAGGACTATTTTCTTATCACGTACGCAGCAGAAATATTACCAAAAAGAATATAATTAGCGACAAGTTTCAGTGAATGAGATTTATTTTGTTATTAAATCCACACGGCTTAAATGTATAAATGTAACTATAATTTTAAAGCAATTTTAAGTACACCAGATTCAAATTGCAAATTAATGAAGTCTAACCTGATTTTATTCCATGTTAAAACGTTATATATCAGATCTTAGTACACAATCCAATAGCACCTGCATATCATATTTAAAATAAATTGGCAATCTGTATATCCCCGGGTGTATGTTTAACTAGTGAATCTGTAAACACTCAACTTTACAGGATATCCAAAATAACAGATTTCATACCATTAGTGTGATTACGGCGCAAGCATAATTTTGGGGACGAAATTCAAGAACGATATAAGATACTTAACAAGTAATCTCCCTGTACCGAATCTTTCATGATAATTTAAGAGCTTTAATTAATATTATACGAGTATATATAGATAAGGGGATAAAGAAAAACATTTTTTCCCCTTATTCTTTTATAATCCGGTTGTATTGTTAATTTGATTTTTTCGCATCAACTAGCAACGCTCTCTTCGTTCGAAATCTTCTGAAATTGGGTCTTCTTCCGGTAAACATTGTATTTCGTTTTGTTTTTCCGATAAGCTAGTCTCTACAAAGTATCATATACGCTATATCCCTCTAAAGATAATAATAAAAATATGCAAGAAGTGGACAGCAGACTGTCTTGGAATAAACTAAAAAAAAAATAATAAAAATAAATGCCTGTTATTAATTTTTAAACCCAACTCAAATCGAATTCTATCGTTTACGCAAGAAATCTACATTTTAGGGACGCGGGAAGCATTCTGAATAATTATATTCTGGTTAGAGTTATGATTTGTTACATATAATGATATTTTTCGCATTCATACTTTATTCGTATTCCAGTTTTCCCGAAATGAATTGAGGTCAAAATAGAGGATTGGGCTAAGAAAAAATAATGATTTTAATTACGCTTATAAAAAAAAATAATGGAAATTTGTGGGCATAAACTTCTGCCCCATTTACCACCCTCTCAGTTACTAATTGATTCCGGTTATTTCAAGTAATCCGGAGTTATAATCATCACCACCCCTCATAAAAATATTCCAATTACTTTAATATATTCAAAATCAGAACAATATGTTATCAGATCTTATGTCGTCAATCAATCAATATGTTATCTGAACATATCAACTCTTCACCTTTGAGTGGGTTGTTACAATTTACTATTTAATCATGTTTATGTATGACATAACACAGTTAAAAATTTCAATTGATACTTGAACGCATTGAAACAGGAAGTAAAATGATACATAGCCTGATATACGAGCTTTCTGTAAATTAATCAGAATTAACACTCTGTTTTAATCCGCAAGTTTTCAATAATTATTCATAACTGTATTGATTTACCTATAGCTCCTATCAACGAACTCCTTGTCTCCTTTTCCGCAATGAACTTAAGTAGCGCTGCAATATACTCTTAGGAGATGTAAGGTACGATCGATATACATGTCCATTAATAAAAAAAGTCTGTGCAAGTTGAAAAATCTTAACAATACCTAATACCAACAATACCTTATATTTAAAAATATTCCCGACCACTCCCGGATACCTGATTCACTTATACAATTTATGAACGATTGCAAAGCTTCTTTATCTTTTGTATTACGAATATTTTGTTTGAAAGTCTTAAACAGGTATTAGTTGCTAGTAGATCTTTAGTTGTAATTATAATGAAAATATATAATTTTTTTTTTTTTGGCTTAAGACTTGACACCCTAGTCCTACTTTGCTAAACAACTATATAAAATTAGTCTCAAGTTACTGAGTAAATAAGTTAGAAAAGCTGACCAAAGCTAATGAAAATATGATCTCTTCTCTCAGTCTTAAATCTATTGATTATATAAAATTAATGATAAGGTGGCAATATGATACACATAATAAAAATAAACACATTATAAATAATAATAAAATAGCCAACACTAAATAAAATTAAATTAAATGCCAAAATTAAAAATGAACTCCTATAAAAATGTACGCGAAAGACTAAATTTCAACATAGACCCATTAGCGCAAAAACTAAAATCCGCGCTTTCCACCCCGAAGATTTTTGAGGTGGTAGCCAAGAGACTCTACAATAATTAAAGCGGAATGGATCACACATTTATGTCGAGCACACTTATTGCATATTGCAATATTTTTCAGATACTAGACATATTACATAGGCATATAGAAAAATAAATACATAAACTCTAAAACGCTAAAGTATCTCAATAAACCAGTTCTTTAAATCAATGGTACTTAGAAAGATATTAAATGTGCCATGCCTACAATATTAATGAATTACAACACAATGAACTCAACATCCAATCATCAATACACGCACACAACACTACAAAAAGAAGATTCACAAAAAAAACTAACATTCAACGCAAACCCGTTCGTACTAACGCTTAAATTCACACATTCCAAACTGAAGACTTTTGAAGTGGTGGCCAAAGAACTTACTACAATAATTTAACTGGAATGGGTCACACATTAATGTGGAGTACACATATTGCATATTGCGACATTTTGCAGATGGCTAATCAAATATATGCGAAAAACTTTATGTCATGTATGATATCAATAATAGTCAACTGAAAATCCAATAGGTTTTTAAAACCTAAAGAAGTGTTCGAATAGAAGGCATTATGAATTAAATAGAACATCTAAATGTTAATCTTCTTTTTTCTTTTCTCGGTGCTCCAACGAAAGGGATACCGTTTCAGATCAGAGCTGAGCTCCACATCTCTCTATCAGCCCAGTCTCCCTCCTGTAGACCTCGGCCTGTCATCTCTTCATGGACTCCTTCTATCCAGGTTGTTCTCGGTCGTCCTCGTTTACGTTTTCCGGGCGGCTGCCAGTCCAGGACTCGGTACGGCCAATGCTCTTCCGGCATCCTCCTGCAGTGCCCGTACCACCTCAAACGCCGTTTCCCGATTCTTTCTGAGACGGTCTCCACAACACCCATCCTTTGCCTCACCTCTTCATTTCGGACTCTGTCTAGCCTTGTTATTTGGAGACATCTTCTCCAATAGTCCATTTCAACGGCCCGAACCTTGGTATACAAGCGAGCATTCATCGACCATGCTTCACATCCGTAAGTTAATATAGACTCGACTATGGCCGAGAAGATCCGTCGCTTGTTTTCGCTTGAGATGGTGTTGTTCCAGAGAACAGGGTGTAACATCCTAGTAGCCCTCCTTGCAAGTTCCACCTTGTTGCGGACGTCAACCTCAGATGTCCCCACATCTTCCAGAAAGGATCCGAGATATTTAAAGGCATTGACTCTTTTGCACACCTGATCACCTATGCGCAGATCGTTTCCCTCATTATCACCAACAGCCATATACTCCGTCTTTCGGTAATTAATGTTAAGACCTGCAGCTTCATAACATTGTTTCAACTGGAGAACTACCATCTCCAAGAAAACTTTCCTCCGGGTCATCACCACCTGATCATCGGCGAAGAACAGTGTCAGGAGCTCATCGTCATCGAAATAGATTCCGTAATCCCGACATTGCCTCATCCATCTCTTTACTACGTGAGCCAAATATATTTTGAAGAGACTTGGAGACAGGCAACACCCTTGTTTCAGGCCCTTTGTCCCAGAAAATGGCGCGGAGAGGCGGTTTCCAATTTTCACCCTGTACACATCGCTTCCATACAAGTGTTGTATTGCTCGTATAATGGGCTCATCAATACCCTCTCTTCTCAACGCTGGCCATATTCTTTCTCTTGGGACACTATCATAGGCCTGCTCAAGATCTATGAAGGCTAGATGAAGCTCTACCTTCCTTGCGCTGCATTTCTCAATGATCTGCCGGAGTACAAAAATATTGTCCATACAGGATCTTCCTGCAGTGAACCCTGCTTGCTCCAACGGCGTTACATAATTTTCTTCGAGCTTGTCTCGGATCAGTCTCCCAATTATTCTGCTCACCGAGCTCTGTACGCAAATGCCGCGATAATTTTGACATTGCCTCCGGTCCCCTTTTTTAAATACGGAGCAGATGTATCCTGTTCGCAGATCCTCAGGTAGATCGTCCCCTTTCAAGGCCATGTTCACTATTGTGGTAAGGAGTGTGACCATTTTACAACCTCCGGCCTTCAAAAGCTCCACTGGTATGCCTCCAGGTCCCGGAGCTGTTCCGCTTTTAGCTCTGCCTAGAGCAATTCTTACTTCCTCCTCTGTTACTTGCATAGGGTTCAGCTTGGGGTTTTCCTCTGCAATGGTTTCTTGGGTTAGAAATTGCGATCTATTTTCGTTTAAGAGGGTCTCATAATACTTTTTCCAAGTAGCCTCCGAAATCGGTGAAAGAATGTTTCCTTTACGTGGTGCTCTAAGATTCCTTAGCACGCTCCAAGTTTCTTTTACGCGGTTGAACCCCAGAGTTCCATCTATTTTCTGGCAGCACCTTTCCCAGGAATTATTCTTTTCCTTCACAACTGCCTCCTTAACACGTTTGTTTAGATCTCTGTAGGCGACCCAGTCCTCATCCCTGTTTGATGCTAGGTATTGCTGGTGTGCTTCTTTCTTGGCTTTGACCAAATTTGACAACTCCTCTGACCACCAATCTGGTTGTTTTCTACTTTCATTTGTCCCTAGCGCTTCGCAAGCTGCTGAGAGGATGCAGTCTCTTAAATGCTCATATTTTTCAGACAGATCTCTTCCTTTGCTCAGGTCAATTTTCCCTTCTAGCCTGCTCGCGTATAATCCTCTAACACTGTCTTCCGAAAGTAGGTACAGCTTGTATTTCGGCGTTACAATGTCGTCTGCTCTGCAAGTTTCTGCTTTTGGTCCCCACCTACTTTTCCATGGGAAAAGAACCTTGGTACGGAGCATATAGTGATCAGTCCCACATTCCCAGCCCCTGAATGCCCTAACATCTTCCACTATACAACTTGATTTTTGCCTTGTAATGCAATAATCCAGCATGGAGGATTGGAAACCAGGCTTGCTCCATGTGAATTTGTGGATGGGTTTGTGCTGAAAGAATGTGTTCTGAATTCGAAGATCGAATGCTTCACATATATCTATAAGCCTTTTACCGTTGTCAGTTATCTGTACTTCTCCATACCTTCCGACAACTCTGCTTCCTACCTGACGACCGACTCGTGCATTGAAGTCCCCAAGAATAATGACTTCTTCGTTTCCACTTACCTTCTCTAACGCAAGCCTGAACTCCTCTTCAAATGTATCCTTTATCTGAGTAGGCTCATTATTCCCAGGACCGTAGATGCCAATGACCACGACATCTCTACCAAAGACCTTAAGCCCTACACGGATAATCCTCTCCGATATTTCCTCACAGAATCTGATTTTTCCCCTGTGTTGCTTTTTTATCAGGACTGACACGCCCGCCTTAGCTCGCATATCTCTGTTCACTCCACTCCAGATGTGCACGTAGTCACCCAACCATTCCTCACCTTTTCCCTTCAATTTAGTTTCTGTCAGTACGACCAGATCCAAACCTGCCCTTTCAACTTCCTTCTGCACTTGAGATCTCTTATTGGCAAGGCTCTGAATATTCCATGTCCCGAAATGATAAGTCCGTTTCCGTTTCCAAAGTCTACTGCCGTTATGACTATCTATATCCGAGGCTCTTCTCTGATTACTTGTAGCGGGAAGAGTTTTTATGTCAATGAGCTGCTGACCCAATCAACAACCCCCAACCTGGAGGACCAGGGTTTTTCTGTCGGGGTCTCCTTCCCCTAGATAAGTTGCCTGCCACAGCTGACGAGCCCTATCTGTCCGGGTTTATTTTCGGAGTTGTCCCTCTCCTAGGTGTCCCCGCAGTAAGCGGGGTGGTTGTGCATATTGAGAGGCGGCACACACTCGCCTCGTCGCAGTCGCCGTCGTGGGACCTGATGGCGTATTTGCGAGGATGGCCACACCACTGACCATCCTCCCCCGTCCTGTTGGCGCCTGCCGCTCATGGTCCGGGAGGTGCAAGTCCACTATCCGCCACCTGTGGCCCCGCCTGATCCCCTGAGCTCGGGGTCCCTCACGCACGGTGCGGAGGGCAGGTAATATAAATGTATAAGTATAATATAAATGTTAATGAAAAGCAAATTATTGTTAAATTTTCTCTCATACCGAAGCAGGAGGATTAACAAAGATTTTAAGCTGCTTTTGTAAAAGCACGTAGTTGGAAACCTATACCAGGTGTAAGCCGATTAGTATACATTGAAATCAAGGGAAACGTTTTGTTTTTGTTACATTAAGTTCATTTAAGGTAGACCCTAAATCGTTTTTGATCGTCTTGGTCCTTTTGATATCGGTAGAGGAGCCACATTTGGGTTCACAGGTAACAGAACGGAATGGGGCATGTATCCCTGTATATCTATACATCTGGTCAGATCTACCTATAGTCAATGTAAATAGGTCTCAATTTTGTGAATTTTCCTAAAAAATAGTCTCAAATGTTTCGAGAAAATTATGCTATACTTAAATTATTTACATTGGAGGTATGAATTCTATAACTTCTTCCCAAACCTTATCAAATAGATCGGATCTTGCTCGTTTTGAGAGTAAATGATAACAAACCGTGATTTTTCCAGGAACAGCTATACCTAATTGGATCTAAAAAGAGAAAAATATATTCACATAACACTAAGTTTCTTAAAATTACATAGGCCTCGAAAGATATCCCTTGCCTTTTACCGACGATCTTCCAACAGTCAGCCAAAGAACAAATCCATCGAATACAGGCCTTGAATTAAATATGCATTTAATGTCGGCTTGAATACTCGTTTACGTACGTCAGAATTCCATGTTCCTAAAAGTATTTTTCCCCAATATCGTTAACTAGAAAAATTCATCACCACGAAGAAGGGCTCAAGACCAAAATAAAGGATATACAACGTAGTGTAGATGTTACTTGTCGATCATATCGCACTTAGGCATGAATATGGTTACCACTCAAAATATATCAATTTTGACTTACGCATACCGTTGGAATCAGAATGACAAACCCTGAAATGCCAGAATATAGCCAAAATATTATTATTTTGAACAATTAATATTTCCGTTCGCGTAAGGCGCAAGTTACCATATACTTTTATCGAGGATGATCGTTTGTTTGTTTGTTTGTTTAACGTCCATTTTTATGCTACTAAGGCTAATCGGACGATTCTACAGTGGGAGTCCTAAATTTTGCCTATCCAGGTATAATTAGGATATGGATCTTTAACGAGTACCTGACATCATACAGGCTCGGGAACTCCATAGCTACATCCGAGGGACGGCATAGCTAAGGATTTTTTACTCCCATTAAAAAATCCTAGGGCCACCGCTGGAATTGAACCCGCGATCTTTAGTATTGTAGGTTGCCATGCTGACCACAACACCACAGGTGACCCCCTGGGGATGATCGTGTTAACACAGTTAGATGGCTACTTTTTATTTACAGTTGCTACATGTAAATATACATGTGGTACATGTGGTCAAAGACTTGATGTTCCCCCGATTCCTTAGCCGCTGGTATGGGGGCGGTGTAATTGGAGAACGCAGTTGAAACTACACTTGCGGGTACCCAAGAAAACAATTGTTTAAGTTAATGGAATATTTTATATCGGCTATTTGAATGAAGGAAAAACTGTTACTAAAGAAATCACCTGCTTATTTCTATGGAAAATTAAAATTTCGAAGGACGAATACAAACAGCGATTTCATGATTTCGCTTGAGAATATCATAGACCAAAACAGGACGAATACGGAGGATACCTTGAGAGAGGGTCGTTTTAATGAGGAGGTCTCGGTGATATTGAAATGCTGAAGAGGAAACAAGCCGTCCGTGGAGCATTAAGGCGCCATTAATAATAAATCCTAAGGGAAGTGGGGAAGGGTTCGGAAGAGACCGAACCCAGGAACTAGAGGATGTGAGGAGGGACTTGACTCTAAACAGCTGTTTGGGATTCAGCGGAGGCCGTGCCTCAGGGAGGCCTCTTTGATCATGGCTTTCTTTGTAGGACCGGCCCAGGAGGAATTAGTGAGGCCGTATAAAGAACTCCTACACCTACACCCATCTCATCCTCTTCTCTATGTTTGTCTTATTAACTCCGAGGTCTCTGGGTCCACATCCTTCTATCCCACACATAATAATTGCTCTAAAATCCTAATGGCTTTATTTTTCCAGCTTTTGTAGTATGAAAACCTTTGTAAAGAAAGTTCTTGTCAATAGTTTGATCAAAATATCAACCACAATTGTTGAGCGGAAATTCATTACCGTTGGTGACGCTAAATTTGAAAAAAAATAATAATAATGTGATACTAGTTCAGGTAAACGATAATGGAATTCAATTATTAAGAACAGTGCATCTGTCTATTACAAGTACGTGTAAGGTACCTTTAAACTATTAAGTATCCAATACAATATTGAACAAAAACCAAAATGGAATAAGAATATTAACCAACTAAAGGAGGATATCAGCATTTTTCAGAACCAGATAAGATAATAAATTCACTGAGACTAACACTAACAATTAATTTAAGAGATATATCAAAAACAATAGTCGATATCATTATGTATATGTATGAATATAAGTAAATGTTGCTTTCATTAACATATTTCGCCCATAGATCCTCAAACTAAATTAAAAAATCCCAATTACAACGTTCTTCCTAAACTCAATGTATAAGATCCTAAATCTTTCTATCTTAGTCTTAATTCATACAACATAATTTATTTGTTGTATACTTTGGATCGGCATATATATAACTTTTATAATTTCAAACTCCTTGGTCTCTAAAATCACCAAGATCATCAATTTTCATCCAAATTATTTCAGGCAATCTACTCAGGTGTCTGGTGAAAAAATGAGCCCTGCCTCTTAAAGCGAAGTAATCATTTAACATTTCATCAATCCTTCAACATACAATTGTTAGTACACTATAAGCTTACAAATGAAATATATTTACCTAAGAGAATCTTATTTATACTTTTGTAAAATCTTTTCAACTAAAGATACCAGACCTCAAGTAGTGGTTGTTTGGATTTCTGCCCATAAAATAGGAATCCTTCTGGAACCTTGTATAGATTCTAACAATGTATATAAGATTAAAATACAAAAATTAGTAATATGTAATAATAAAGGTTTAAGTACCCGAAAGTTCTATGCTGGAACCACCGAATTTTAATAGATCTTCCTTAACGCAATCCTCCCACCTCCTTCTCCGCCTAATCCCTCAAGCCGGCACCGCGCTTATTTGTCTTTGGGTCATTCTTTCCCTACCAATGTTTGCAATTATAATTATAGTTACCGGGTATAACACTTTATATATATATATTTTTTTTAAACAACTTTAAGGTGCTCATTTCAAGGAAATAATATCGTCAGCCATTGGTTTTACAGGTAGATTATTTGGTAGAGATCACAAGTGTTTTCACCTTTGTATATATATATATATATTTTTTTTTTTGGCACTAACATTTAACATTGATAATCTTTTTCAAAGTTTAATTATAATAAATAATTAAGCCTCAACTTTCGGCTCTCGGTTTTCATGGAACCCAGAAGATAGCATCTTTATATATCGTTCTTAATATTTATTGTAGACAATGCAGCAAGCAAGGGGTGCGGCATCCATTGATAAATCGCAGAGGTAGAGATTGAAGTTAAGATAAGTCCATTGTGTGAAAAAAAAATTACTTTTAAAATACAATAGTAATGTTGACCTGTGATCTTTTGAGCTCAGAAACTTCTTCGCCATCTCATAACCGTGCATTTAAATTATCCCGAAATCCTGTCTAACACAAGACCTCTAGACCAACTCATCTCCTGATAGCTAAGTTCACCAAACCATTACTTAACTAGGAATCCCCATTTATTGTGTCTGGTCTAATGATGTACTCTTTTAGACTAGACTTGAACATGAGTTTTTCCGTTTCCTTCTTTAATACTTTCCTTATTACAAATTTATATCTAATTTAATTTTATCTAAATATATATTTTTATATATCTATATCTATTTTAATTTAAGGTATTTAGAATATTCTTTCATTAAAATTTTCAGGGGTCTTCTTCCAATTCTGGTAATTGGTTTTTGTTTTTTTTTCAGCCGCAAAAGCAAAACTTCATATAAAGAAAGAATATTTCATGTATCATAGATACGCACGCACGTACATGGAAAAACACACACACAAAAAAAAAACAATTCTGTCGAATTGTAAATAAATTAATTTGTTATGTAGGTAATTGTTTTTACAACGTTTTGCCATACAAGAAACCTGACGTGTTAGCGCACACTTAAGTTAAGTTGTAGGCTTGCATGATAGGAGGCAATTTCCGGATCAGGCGCCCACACCACCCAACATCACTGGCGATGAAATGAAACTTCAGCTTCAAGGGCTCGCATAGCTTGCGGGAACATTGTTTATTCAATCTTCATAGTGCTTAAGTGATTAGGCACTGAATGCAGGTCAAGATAAATGAAAATATTAATAACTTTTTTCTTTCTTCTTTTAAGAACCTTCATATAAGGTCAATCCAGATTATTGGTCCAGAGGTGGTTGCTTCAACATTTTTAATCTTTTTATTATGTTTACGATAATTTTAAAATACATTAGAAATAAAAATATGCAATTAGTATATTTTTTTAAATTTTGCTAATGGCGACCATTTTATTGTTGACCAAACGCGTATATTCAGCTATTTTAGTGCACTGCGTCAAATCAAACATCTCCTCTTTAACTCATCCTAGATCATTTAAATAAAGATCATTCTTTTTAAAATATACCCCTTCAATGTTCTAAGCTGCAATTTTACAAAAATGGGTTTTCAAATCTTTTTTTTAAAGAAAGCATACGAATAATTGTTTGCTATTTTTTTTATTTGATAGATAAAGGAGGGTGCTCTAAACTCACAAAGTTTCAAGCTGTGGACTTACACTGCTTTTTTCATACAAATTTTTAAATTCTAGAAAGTTGCGATATTTTAAAGTCCAAAATCCCTTTTGGGCAAGAAAATAAAAATATAGTCCAGATTTAGTCCCTAGGTAGAGGATTAAACTGTCTAAATTTCATATTGTGGACTCAACTAATTACAAGGATATAAAACAATGAAAAATACTAAAAAAGCATTAAATCCAAAGCGCTTACATCATATATTATTTTCTTTCCGTTTCCACGAAATAAAGTTTTGACAGTTCAATCCACTACCCAAGGACTAAATCTGGGTCAAATTTCAATTTTTTATTTTAATGCATAACAGAGAAATTGAGCCTTTAAACTTTTGACATTTTGGAAATTTTCAAGAATTTAAAAATCAAGAATCGTGCAAGTCCTCAGCTCGAAATCTTGTGAATTTGGAGAACCCACCTATATTTATAAAAAAAAAAAAAAAAAAAAAAAAATATATATATATATATATATATATATATATATATATATATATATATATATATATATATATATATATATATATAGTAAGCTGCAAAACCCTTCGATTTGACCCAGAGCACAAAAGTAGAAAAAAAGGCATGAAAATAAAAAAAATATATTTGGCTCAGATATTGTCTTTGGTCAGGGAATTGAAGTTTCAAAACTTCATTTTGTGGATTCTTCTAACCTGAGCAAAATTTCAGATTTTTATTTATTATATATTAAGCATTTATTTATTATATATTAAGCATTGACTTAAGTAAAGTGAAAACATTATAACAGTCAAAAACGTTGAAGCAACCAATTAATTAATTTTTGGATCACTTGATACATATTGACCCAATATCGAAATAAATCTTAAATTGATGAAGATGATTATTAAAACAATTTACTAAAAAAATAATGGTAGAGAATAAGTTTTGGATTTATACGCCTATGTGATTATTAATTGCAAATAACTTTTAGATATTGATATCACACTAAGATCTAACTACAGAAGAACACAATACTGATGAACTTTCGGAAGAATCGGAAGATTTTTTGAAAAATGTGCATTTTATCAAAAATCGAAAATATCTAAATTGCATAAAAAAAAATTGTTTACATTTTTTTTTTTTTTTGCACTACTGTTAAACTAGGTAATCTAGTATTGTCCAAAAAAGCTAACAATGGAGATTTCTTTGAAAGCAGTTATCCATAAACTGCAAACGAATAGGACCGGACCCCCCTGAGCTGTTTTATCATTTTTTTGTTTTCCCGAACGGGAGATTATAGCGCATTGGTCGGGGGCTGAAATACTAAAGATAGCTCCTATTGAGGGATTTGGGGAAAGCATTAGGGCACTAAGCTGGATAAATGTCCATTTCATCGCTCTCGTTGGTTTCTTCTTTTCACGTCGGTATGCATTGGCAGCTCAGCTCCCAAAAATCTATACTGACAAAACATTTCTCGCTGTCCCTGCATTGTTCAAAAATTAGAACAGCGTATACTCTCTCCGATAGTTTTTTTTGTGTGTGTGTGTTACATAACGATTTGTAACTGAGAGTTGAAATATTTCATTTCTAGAAGGCTAAGTATGCAATTAAATGCAAGAAGTAAGAAGTCTCATTACAAGAAAAAAAAGCAAAACCTTTTGTCTGTCTATATACTAATGGTAAGCTGATCACATGACAACGGCTGTACAGATTTAGCAGATTTTTCTTTTTAAATGTTCGCAATAGTCTGAGTATAATTCTTCGATTTGCGTTTTTCTCAGTATCACACCTTGAACCGAATTTCTCTAAACCATCACAAACAAAGTATTTAATATGGATAGAACACCTTCAATCGGGTCAGCTAGAGCCTGTAGGTGTACAGGTTTACTGTATATACATATTAAAGAAGCACTCAAATACGTGACCGAAGATATCCTTGGTACCACACATAAAAAGAAGCGTAATGATTGGTTTGACGAGGACTGCATAAGGGCAATAGAAGAAAGAAATAAGGCCAGACAGAAATTGATCCAGCGGAGAACAGGAAGCTTCTTTTTACTTTGTAGCTGAGGACTACAAAGTAAAAAGAAGGGAAGTCAAGACAATATGCAAACAGAAGAAAAGGCTGCAGGAAACAAAAAAGTTAGAAAAACTCCAGGAAGACTTCGCGGCTAACCAGACTAGAATGTTTTTCAAAAGAACAAAAGAATTTCGGAATCGATACAATCCTAGGCTGGAATTCATTAAAGATAAAGAAGGGAACCTAATAGCAGAAAAAAGGGCAGTTCTGGAAAGATGGAAGCAATTTTTTGAAGAGTTACTTAATCCAAGTAAAGAACCAACAGCCAACATAGGACATATTGTCGAAGAGGACAGAGAGTCAGACGCTGTAGAGGAAGAGGAATTACCACCTGACAAGGAGGAAATAGCCGAAATAATCCAGGCACTTCATAATAATAGAGCTCCTGGAATAGATGGTATACCGAATGAGGTTCTGAAGCACGGCGGGGAGACAGTTTTAGAAGTTATATATAACCTCATCTTTGACGTCTGGACGGAAATGGCGATGCCCAAGGAATGGAATGTGGCTGTTTTGTGCCCAATACATAAGAAAGGGGACAGGTTAGCCTGCCAAAACTATCGAGGAATCGCCTTACTGCCAACTATCTACAAAGCCCTCTCTGTCGCTATAAATAGAAGACTTATAAAATGGGCAAAGAGAAATATCGGCGAACACCAATGCGGTTTCTAGCCAAGAAGAAGCACCATCGATCATATATTCTCCATCCGTCAAATGCTTGAGAAGACGTACGAGTATAATATTGAGCTCTATCACCTCTTCATAGATTTCTACCAATCATATGACAGACTCAATAGGGACCAGCTACTAAGAACTATGAAAGCACTTGGGGTTCCAGAAAAACTGAACGGATTATGTGCGATGACCTTAAAAAACACTAGATGCAGGGTAAACGTACAAAAAGATCTTTCAGAGGAATTTAAAGTGAAGAATGGTTTACGCCAAGGCAATCTCCTCTACCCTGTATTGTTCAACATAGCTCTTGAACAGGCCACCAGATCAATCAGAACTAACCCTGGGGGAACAATCTACAACCGCTGGCATATTCTGATGACGTGGTGATTTCAGCAAGAACAAAAGCGGCACTCTCTGGATTGATGCAGGAATTTGAACAGGCAAGTAAACAATTGGGTCTGGAAATAAACAAGGGAAAAACCCAATTCATGATTTCCACAAAAAGCGACACACAAGATAGAGAAAGTCATGTACAACTACTCAATGACACATATAGAAAGTGGAAACGTTCAAATACCTCGGTACTTTAGTGACACCGAAAAACGACATCGCAGTGGAATAAAAGCAAGAATCGCTGCAGGCAACAGATGTCTTTTTGCACTACGAAAAACGCTAAGATTTCGAAATCTATACTGAGACTAATTTGTCTTTGGACCAGTATGTATAAATGACCAATGGAGAGCGCAAAATAACAGAGAGCTACGGGAACTCTACAATGAAACAGACATTGTCAGTCTATTGAAATCTAGCCGTATAAGATGGCTAGGGTATGTAGAAAGGATGGAAGAAGACAGATTCCCGAAATAACTGTTATATGGCAAACCAGGAGGCAAGAGAGGAAGAGGAAGGCCCAGACTGCGATGGATAGATGACGTCGAGGATGATCTACAGAGCATGGGAGAATGTCGTTGGAGAAACCGAGCTGCTGACAGGGAGAATTGGAGAGGCATTGTAGAGAAGGCCAAGGCCCTGCAAGGTCTGTAGGGCCAAGGAAAAAAAAAAGAAATATATACATATAGGTAATGGATTTTGAGTACAATAGAATAGATTAAAGGTTTGATGAACCCGAAGATCCGATGCAGACAACACCAATCGCTCTCTACACGCCTTTCCCCCGTCCAACTCAACAAGATCAACCTTCACCGAATCCTCCCACCTTCGCCTAGGACTACCCCTCGGACGTTTTAGTTGTCAAAGCGTTTATCGATCTTTTAGATATTCGTTCGCAACTAAGACTCACAATTTTGCACGCCCATTATGACCAATGAGCGGCTATAACTTCTGCATTGTGCAGCCGCGCATGCACCATGGTACATGTTTAACCATTGAAAAAGACGTATATTATGACATTAAAATAACGCATTCAAGAAAAATACACTAAATTTCACTTCTCAACTCGATTCCACTAAAATCCACCCTTCTCTTTCTACCCCGTGGTACACGTTCGACAAACAATAAAAAGACATTGAGAAAGTGATCTTCTCCAACAAAGATACGTAAATATTATAAATAAGCAAAGCGTAAACTGAATAGTATGCATTAACAATTATCAATTTTTCAATTAAAAATTAAGTTTGTTCAAAGTTATGTATAGTTCACAAAACTATCTTTACCTCTATAGCTTTAAATTCTAGGTATTAAAAATTATAATGCCAGTAAAAATTGTAATATCGGTACAAAACTCATTTCAATTTTTTTCATCTATCCTGTACTTTATTTTAATCTAAATTATATTCCCTTTATCCTTATTTTCCGTTCGAAATATACAAACATCTTTTCCTTATTATATTATAAACTAGCTAAACCCGCTTAAACGCTTTGTAGTGGCTCACTCCAATATTAACTTTTAGAGAAAAAAAAAAGTGGTAAAGAAAATTCTTAAAACTGTTTTTATTAATAATAATCCTACAACATTATCGAACAACCTGATATATCTCGGCATACACTAGATTTTTCGAGAATTTTTGACAGAAAAATGAAAATATTAAGAATTAAGGAGGTACTTAAAACAACCTTAACTTAAAACAGAGTTTATCGATACGGTAGAAAATTTTAGTATATACAACCATAATTTGGCAAGCGCTGTTGCATGTTACGGTGCACAACTATTCCAGCATATTAGCGAATCAACTGGGAACAAGCTACAATCATTTCAAAACTGAATAACGAGGAAAAGTTTCAAAGGGACTTGGAACGAATGAGAACATCAGAGGTACAACAAGGCATTGAATTATCTAAAATCGGTGAATACTAAATCAAGAGATAAGATCAAGATTCTTTTTTCGATAAATTAACGAGAGATTCTAGAGTTGGAGGGAAAAGGGAAATCAGGAACAGCCCACAAGAAGCCACTGGACGATATGATTTTCGGACCCACTCTGCAGAAAAAGGAAGAGGGCTAAAGAGAACATTTTATACAATGTTCAATTTAGAAATTTTAAATTTTTTGATATCAAATTAATAATATATCGGCTATTTCAAAATAATGTAAAAAAGTTCCGTGAGATTTGAGAAATTTATACTATGATTATATAAAAAATTATGTTTTATATGTATTTATTTATAAATCTAATACAGGATTACAAAATTAACTTGTTGGTGCTTAATGATGGACAGAGGGTCTGAAACATCTCACATGATATAATAGAATTATATATTATTATAATATAAATATATATATAAAAATATTATAATAGAAATATAGTTGGATTTTGACCACTTGAAACAAAAGACAAATAAAAGAATATCATGAATCATCATAAAATGTCCAGTTTCGAGTTTTGAGGTAACAAACAAACGGCCCTTGCATTTTCATTTATAAGAAGATAAATGTTCCCTACTCATTGGCTTATGATATTTTTAATTCTTGATAAAATATTATTATTGGTATCATATTACTTAATTTTTTTTTTTTTTTGAAAGAATTAATACATTCTGCCACAATCAAGGGCAAAATATTGGACACTGTATGGACACATTCACTCAATAATTATATAAAAATTTAATAATAATAATAATAATAATAAAGGCTTAACGAACCCGAAGGTTCGATGCCGACACCACCACTCGCTCCCTGCACACCTCCATCCATCGACCGTCTTCCAGACCTAACTTCGATAGATCCGCCCGAACGCAATCCTCCCACCTCCGTCTCGGCCTACCTCTCGGACGTTTCCCATCCGGCACCGCGCTTATTAATATTTTCGGAATACGTTCACAGCCAAGTTTTGCAATTTTACACGCCCATTTTATTCGTCTTGCTGCAATCACGTCAATTATATTTACTGGGTAAAGTTCACTCAGTTCGGCGTTGTGTAAGCGTCAAAATTCTCCGGTTATTTCATCCCTCTTCGGTCCAAATATTCTACGCAGTACTTTATTTTCAAAAACTCTAAACCGTTGCTCATCCCTCAATGTCAGCGGCCAAGTTTCGCATCCGTAAACGACCGTTGGAAGAATAATAGTTTTGTAAATCCTAATTTTTAAGTTTTGGGACAGAAGGCGGGAGCTAAGCAATTTCGCGACTGAAAAGTAGCAAGCATTGCCGGCTTTTAATCTAGCCTTAATTTCCTCATCGATTTCGTTTTTTCTAGTTACCATCGCCCCTAAATATCTAAATTTTTCTACCTGTTCAAACGTATTCCCCTCTACATTGATATCCGCGAAATCCTCACCACTTCTACGACTAACCATATATTTTGTCTTATCCGTATTCATTTCTAGCCCAAGTTCTTGTCCGGCTTTCATCAACGTTTTTGTGTTCATTTCTATGGTTTCCACGTCCTCCCCAAGCAATACCAAATCATCGGCATATCCGAGCACGGGTATATTCCCTCCCAAATTCAAACCCTTTCCGGTACGTGTCACCTCCCTAATGGCATATTCCAGCGCTAAATTAAATAAAACAGGTGAAAGAGAATCTCCTTGTTTCAAACCAGAGCGGACCTCGAACTTCTCAGAAAAATAATTACCGATTCTAACTTTATTGAAGGTTTCGGTCATACACATTTTTACTAAGTTTACTAATTTTTTTGGTATTCCCTGCTCGACCAGAATGTTATACAACTTTTGGCGGTTAATAGAGTCATATGCCTTTTTGAAATCGATAAAAAGCTGATGTACGATTCCGTTATATTCTAATTTTTTCTCTAATATTTGGCGAAGAGAGAATATTTGGTCTACGGTTGATCGGTTTTGCCTGAAACCACATTGATATTCTCCGATAATTTCCTCGGCGTATTCAGTGATTCGACTAGTTAGGATTAACGTAAATATTTTATAGCAAACCGGAAGGAGTGAGATTCCGCGATAGTTATTGCAGTCCGTTTTTGATCCCTTTTTGTGAATCGGAATGAGAATAGACTCTTTCCACTCTTCGGGTATCTTTTCTTGTTCCCAGATCTTCTTAACCAAAAGAAATATTTTTGATATCCCAGCTTCCCCGCATGCCTTGATTAGTTCGCTAGGGACATTATCTGTTCCCGCTGCTTTATGAGATTTTAATTTTCCAATGGCTATTTCAACCTCCTCTTTATTCGGTTCTACTACTAACGGTTCAGCACTCTGGTATTCCGAAGAGGAAGATAGATTATTATTTTCCGTATTTAAAATAATATCGAAATAATCCTTGAATCTTCTTAAGATGTCTACCGGATCGGCCAAGATATTGTTATTTTCATCCCTAATTCCAGTTGTAACCGGGCCCGACCGTTTACGAATTATGTTTATGCCTTCGTACATGGCTTTAACGTTATTCTCGATTTTGTTACTTTCGATCGCTATTATTTTATTTTTGAGATATTCTCGCTTTTTAAATTTTAGCAGTTTAGTTGTTTCTTTTCTTGATGCTCGAAAGTTAGCAAGATTGATTTCGTTAGGAATATTTAACGCTTCTAATTTAGCAGCTTTTCTTTTGCCGCACATGTTAATACATTCATCATCGAACCAAGGTTTATTTTTATTTTCCCTTTTTCCAAGACACGAGTTACCGACCTCTTTAATACTATCCCTGATACCTTCCCACAACTTATCAATGTCTTCGATATCCTCGTCAGACGATTCCAACGCCTCAAACCTATTTTTGACTTCCAGTTCGAATTGTTTTCTAACCGTTGGAATTTTTAACTTCTCCAAATTATAATAATCATAATTAAAACCAGCCTCATTTTTTCTATGTATTATAAGTCTCTGGCGAATTTTCGCGATTACTAGTTCATGATCCGACCCGCATTCGGCTCCACGATATGATCGAATATTAATTACGCTATTTTGCCACCTACGTTGAACCAAGACGTGATCAATTTGATTATGGTTTGCGAATCCGGAGACGTCCAAGTATATTTATGTATATCTTTATGTTTAAACGTAGTACTTTTGATTATTAGGTTTTTCGAGGTGGCAAAATTTATTAGTCGTATTCCGTTATCATTACTATATTCATGTAAACTTTCTCTACCGATCGTAGGATAATATACTTGTTCCCTCCCTATCTTTGCATTTGCGTCTCCCAGAATAATTTTTATGTAGCTTCGCGGTAGTTTGTCATAAATCAATTCAATTTTTTCATAAAATTCACATTTAACTTCATCGTCACTACTTCAGTAGGTGCGTGTATATTGATCAACGCGATTTTAAACCACCGACCCTGAAATATAGCTACCGATAACCTATCTCCGTAAAATCGAATGTCCTTCAACGCGGAAAGTAACCTATTTCTAATCAGAAATGCGGTGCCTAAACAATAGTTTCCGCTCCCACCGTACCACAAAGTGTACTTCCCTTCCCTTAACGAGCCCTCCCCTGGCCAGCGGACCTCTTGCAGCGCCACGATATCTAATCTATACCCTATTACCTCGTTCGCGACCGATTTTAACCCACCCGCTGTATTTAAACTTCTTACGTTCCACGTCCCTATGCTTAGATCTATGTTTTTCAACTTGCGGCATGAATCCCCTAAAGCAGTCCCCACCCGGAGACCCGAACGGGGGACTAGTTTACCTCCGGATAATGAGCGTTTTACTTTAGGGAGATCCATGACTTTTTTGTGGTGTTTGGGTGAACTAATAAAATGTGAGTAGGGCGTTCAAACCTACGTCACACCCTCCAGCAAGCCTGGGGGGCCGCTCTCATTGTTGGTCAGCGAGTCCTATGGACTTAGCCGGGAGGAACTTCCTAGGAATTTCCACCGACCATCCCCACATCCGCCACCCGTGGGACGCTCCCCATACGCGGTAATGAGACCCGCGCGAGGTATATAAAAAAAAGTCGTTTTTTTTTCTATTGGAGTCCTGGCAATGGCCAGCTTCTCCACTCAAGTCCTGCCTGATTGTAGCTGAGTACTCTCACCCAGTCTCCACTGGTTTATAATTACAGTGATGCGGCTGGGAGAGAAGCACTGGGATTTTTCAGAGTCTTGCTTTGCCTTCCATAAGTGGGCTGCAAAGCGTTAATCGGGGTTTCCCAGGCTGAATGTATATATTGTATATAGGTATGAATGTATGTTATTTAATTTAGATGATTGTTATTTCATTTACTATTATTCTTTTATTCTCTTTCTATTACGAGATTTTTTTTATGTAAATTTTTTTTTTTTTATATAAAAATTTACATAAAAAAAATCTCGTAATAGAAAGAGAATAAAAGAATAATAGTAAATGAAATAACAATCATCTAAATTAAATAACATACATTCATACCTATATACAATACATACATTCAGCCTGGGAAACCCCGATTAACGCTTTGCAGCCCACTTATGGAAGGCAAAGCAAGACTCTGGAAAATCCCAGTGCTTCTCTCCCAGCCGCATCACTGTAATTATAAACCAGTGGAGACTGGGTGAGAGTACTCAGCTACAATCAGGCAGGACTTGAGTGGAGAAGCTGGCCATTGCCAGGACTCCAATAGAAAAAAAAACGACTCCAATAGGTCTCTTGGCCACTGCCGTTACAACCTCCTGGGAGGACTGTAGGGATGGTTGGGACATGATAGTGAATGATCTAAAGGATTAGGATGATAGGAAAGGTTCTGATGAAATTTGGAGAATTTGGATGGGATAATGTCTAGGACAACTGGAATGTTGAGGTCGTGATGTAAGGTTTTGTTTGTGACATAATATGGGGCACGGACTATGGTTTAAAGGACTTGAGACTGGATATGTTTGATGTTCCAAGGTTTTGCCGTTCCCCACAGTCCGAGGCCTTAGGTCCAGATGGGTTTTAATATGAACTTGTAAATTAATAATTTGTTGTCAGTTAAAAGTTGAGATGTTTTGTTTAGTAGTCTATACAGGGTGTATCGCAAGTAGATGACAATATGCAAGATGGAAAAACTAGATCAAAAATGTAGTTAAACGTCGCCAACCGCATGATTCTATCTCATTCCGTTGCACAGATAGGCCGTTCCAAAGGTTATTTCGAGAAAACCGTGTTTTTAGTAGGAAAACCTCAATTTTCTCTGCTTCCACACATTTTTTTTCAATGTTCCATAACAGTTTTGAATTCAGCATTAAATTTCCTTTAAGCCTAATGCACATTCAATGTTCACAAGTATCTTTTCAAAAGCGCGATAACAGATCAAGAAATAAAAATTTTAAAAAAGTGTTATCAGCGACAAATTTTCGAGGATCACTACTCTTCCAAAAAAAATCCTGCAAGCTGCCGAATCTCACAAAAGTTGTAAAATTTAATCACCTTTCTAACGGTGTACTCAAAACTGCAATTATCTCTCAATTTTGTAATGCAATTGGAATGGAAAGGAGAAAAAACTGATGTTATTCTTATTTTGTTGGATCTGAGATGAACTGGGAATATCGCACTCTACAGTCTTTAGAGCTCTCAGGGAAGACAATCAATATCCTTATCACCTGACTACTGTCCAGGAGTTGCTACCCCGTGATATGGAGCTACGGATGGTGTTTACGCGATGGTATGTTCAACAGTGGCACGAGAGTCGTAACTTCCCTGATCGCATAATTTGGACAGTTACCTCATCTCATCATTCACACGTGCGGGAATTTTCAACTCACGCAACTCTTACCTTTGGTCTCATCATAATCCACATGGCACTAGGGAACACCACTTCCAATATCAGTTCAGTGTGAACGTGTGGCTAGGAGTCTGTGGGCAGCATATAACAGAGCCCGTTTTCTTACCTCGTCGGTTAAATTCAAATACTTTTTATGATATTTTTCAGGATGATATAAGTGCGGCACTCCTCGAAGCAATACCACTTGAAGAAGAGCTATGGTGGCAAATGGACGGGTGTCCAGCGCATAATGGACGAGCTGTAACGAACTGGCTAAATCAACACAGTACCCAGGAAGATGGATTGGGAGATATGGACCTGTGCTTTGGCCGGCCCGATTTGACGCCACTGGATTTTTATATTTGGGGTAGGCTTAAATCGGAAGTGTACAGAGTACCCATTCAGGATATGAACCATCTGATCGCAAGAATTCGCGAATCATATGAAGAATCAGATTCGAAGGGCTACATCAGCTGTGTTAAAAAGATGTCGTCAGTGTGTACTGCAAGGAGGCCAGTTCCAGCAACTTTTGTAATGTTCAAAGACATTTTATTTACTATTTAACTTTCATGTAAGAATTAATTTAAATTTTCTTTGCAATTTAGATAAAA
The DNA here is from genome assembly GCA_911387785.2 of Aelia acuminata. Classification (NCBI taxonomy): domain Eukaryota; kingdom Metazoa; phylum Arthropoda; class Insecta; order Hemiptera; family Pentatomidae; genus Aelia; species Aelia acuminata. The sequence goes on along the minus strand of OU426979.1, from coordinate 33,121,438 downwards.
AATAAATAAAATTTATTGGAGATAAGATCCTACAAAATAAGCATGACATCAGTTTTTTCTCCTTCCCATTCCAATTGCATTACAAAATTGAGAGATAATTGCAGTTTTGAGTACACCGTTAGAAAGGTGATTAAATTTTACAACTTTTGTGAGATTCGGCAGCTTGCAGGATTTTTTTTGGAAGAGTAGTGATCCTCGAAAATTTGTCGCTGACAACACTTTTTTAAAAATTTTATTTCTTGATCTGTTATCACGCTTTTGAAAAGATACTTGTGAACATTGAATGTGCATTAGGATTAAAGAAAATTTAATGCTGAATTCAAAACTGTGATGGAACATTGAAAAAAAATGTGTGGAAGCAGAGAAAATTTAGGTTTTTCTACAAAAAACAAGGTTTTCTCAAAATAACCTTTGGAACGGCATATCTGTGAAACGGAATGAGATAGAATCATGCGGTTGGCGACGTTTAACTACATTTTTGATCTAGTTTTTCCATCTTGCATATTGTCATCTACTTGCGATACACCCTGTATAATGGTCCAAATCTTCGATTGAGTTCTTGTCTTTTAAGTCTAGTACGTGAGTTCCATGTTAGTCTTTATTATTTAATTAAAGACTGTTTCAATTGGATTGGCGATTATGATTATCACTTTCTTCTATTACTATTTTATAACTTAGCAGGATATGATTCCAGGCAGCCCACGTACAACACAGCTCATCGATACTCCCTATTCCCTCCGCTAATAGCAAACATCCCCTAAAGATGACCGCTTAATACGCTCTTCATCGACTATCGATCCCCCTGACGTACCACCATCATGAAAGAATAAGAGGTCGGAGGAGAGATGGGTGAGATATTGGGCCCCCAACTCCTAGCGAAGGCAATCTATTATCAACTCCTCCAGTTCTGTGTCAGCAGGCCTTGGCGTTCCCCTGGGGCGCCTTCCTCTTACACCACCCCCGGCTTTTCCACTCACCCTCTGCTTCTTTACTTTCTTTCATCATTTCTGGCAAACTTTCTTATAAACAGCATTTGAAGCCGAGCAAACATGTTCAAACGACTGCAAGATTAGCCAAGAATATTGTAACGTGAAAGAACATAATATGATTTTGTCTGTACAAAGAAAAATAGACTTTTTGTTGGAACTGTTACACAACTGTTTTAGTACAACTTCTAGATTTTACGAGAATCTTCTATGCCCTTCTAGAATGTTCGATTTCAGACTAAATATAAGAAGCAATGGACTGGATGCATAGTCTTGCTCTGTACAACGAAGCATATTTTTAATTTTGTGTCATTTTATTGTTACTAGTAATTAGGTTTTGCAATGGTGTTAATAATAAATTTTAGATTTTATTTTTTGTCTGTTCTTATGGATACTATTTTTCGTAAATAGATATTAATTAAACCCCCATTGGTGTTACAATATAATTCGATTACAAAAAAAAAATCTGGTGCGTGCTCGCAACACACAACTTTCACTTACCAACTTAATTAGATTAGAAATTAATGCGTTTTGTTAATTGCCACTTCTCAAATGAACAGAACGGCTTTAATTATTAGGCGTTAATTAGAACAATGGTCTGTCATTAAAGGAGTACTCCGCATGCATGGGCTCAACGAGTTTTATGAGTTGACTGAATATTTTTCTTTTTTTTCTCCCTTTTATGTTTTATTTATTTTTATCATATGTCATATTTAGCCATTTCTTATTTATTAGGCGTAACGAGAGACAGTTAATTTCTCCATGTAAACAAAAACAAAGGTACTTTATAAGAAAGAAACAAACAAACAAAAAAGCCCCCCCCCACAAAAAAAAGCCCCCTCAGAACATTTTAATAATGATAAAGCTTACCTGATATTAAAGAAAACCTAATTTTCATTAAACATGACGAATTTGATAAAAATCGTTGAAGCCATTTTTGAGATAATCGAAAAAAAGTTAAAAATTGGAAAAAAAGTCATGAAATAAAGTGCCCCCTCAGTTGGACCAATTTTGATGAAATGTTGGAATTTACATATTTGGTATATACATACATCAAATACCCAGTTTCTTCAAAATCGTTTAAGCGGTTTTTGAGTAAATAAGAAATATGTACTCGTGAAATTGGTACAAAATTTATTAAGTAGAGTCCCCCCTCCGGTTGATCGATTTTGATGAAATTTTTACAGTCGTATCTCGGGCATATACATACATCATATACCCAGTTTGATCAAAATCGTTAGAGCCGTTTTTGAGAAAATCGAAAAAAACTTAAAAAGTTATTAAATAAAGTACCCTCTCCCTTTGAGCAATTTTGATGAAATTTTTGCTGTCACATCGCGGGCATATACATACACTAAATACCAAATTTCAGGTTCCCACGGTTTATAGTTTTTGAGCTAGTCTGTTCACACACACACACACACACACACACACACACACAGACCATTTCGCGGGACTTGGTTGTTTCGTCTCAGGGGGTCCCAAAACGTGTATTTCCGTTGACAACCGGTCAAAAGTCGAAATTTTTCACGAACGCAATACTTCCACTTACTATATATTTCATATATAGGTAAGTGAAAGTAAAAATATATTAATCCTCCCTGTTTATACTATATCAGAATGTAAGAATACCCCATAGTCCCGAAGGTCTAACACTAAAGCCATTAGTTAATGGTCGGTAATTTTCGTATTTACTGAATGGAGCATATTAACTTATGTTTAAAAAAATAAATAATCTACAAAATAAACACATTTATTTTTTACTTCAACCCTCACCTATGCCCATGACGCACTATATACTACTATAAATATAAATATACGGTTTGTACTTTAATAAAGTTGGATTCAAGTAGTTTAGAGTGCGAATGATTCGCACGAGTCAGCTAGTATTACTTAATCAAATGGCTTTGTTGATTTCTTTTTACATAAGATCTACCTTAACCATTCAACATTGGCAACTATAGTTCAGATCTTATCAACATGGAAATTTTACAGCTTATTAGGTATATATTAACGAAGATAAATTTTTTTTGTTTTTTTTTTGTTTTTTCTTTTTTTTTTCGGGACTTAAGGCTTCCACTGAAGCCCTATACTGCCCATACTAACACCCATGGCACTGGGTGATACTTCTCCTACGAAAGAAAAGCACCACCCAGGGCGGGACTCGAACCCGCAGCTCTGGCATGGGAGTACGGCGCTTTACCGCACAGCCACACCGGGCCCCGAAGATAAATTTAATAAGATTTGGAAAGACGTGGTAGATTTCATACCTCCTATGTAAATTTTTTATTAAATATTTTCTACCATTTTCAAAATTGAATTGGTTGATCACTTCTTGAGTAACGTCTTTGAAAATAACTACGTGCCCAGATTCTGCTTGAGAGCCCACCCATTCTCATGTTGAAAGCATTATAAGAAATGAAATGACATGGAAGATGGATGCTTAGGAATTAAGAAAGTAATTAGTAAAGTTTGAAATTGGACCGAATATGAAAAGTCATATACTAAAACAAATAAGAAGCCCCTGTCGTAGAATTTAATTAAAATCCGGATGGGGTCGGTTTGGAACGTTTATGCGGGCATGAAAAACATTCAACATTACATCACAAGACTCGGGGCTATAAAAGAAGCTGCAGAAATAAAATGGCAGATGGCGCGGAAGGGAGGCTCAAGTTTCATTAAGGAGACAAAACCCTTCCGATAATCTCTTCTCCGATCCTCTTCCCCAAAGTACGAGAAATTCCAGCTATAAATAAAATTCCCTCCCCCACGACAAAGTTAAAATATCCTTTTTCGTTTTACGGCGAGAATTTTGTTAAACGGTTGAATACGAGGCGGAAGTGTTTTGAACTCGTTCCAGTAAAATAGAAGAGGTTTTCATGTGAAAACGTAGAACCTTTGCTTTCCTTTAGCCTTTTATTTTTACCTGTCCCAACTTAGCGACAATTAGCAAATTAGATATAAACCTAATGATGTAGATTGGCATTTTAGGCAAGAGGGAAGATAGTGCCCAAAAGGACATCATCCCGGTCTTGTTTTAGGAATGCAGGTCTCTCATCCAATTCCTTTTCCGTCGTCTCATAAAAGGCATGTCAGTCGTGGTCAAGTCATTAATAAGTTTGTTGTTATTTTCGGTAGTCGTAAGACGGTATGAAGTATTTTGTTACTAATGCACAAAGGAGCATTCGTTATTATGTAGTCGTAAAAATTGTGATCAAAAGGTTTGTTAAAATGGGGTAGAAACGATTTGATACGGCTTAAATGGTTAAGGATATTCATCAATGTAATACGTTTTTATTTCTATTGCTAGAAATACATAATTATATATTTATTTCCATTTAAACGAAAATTAATGGACCTTGCTCTAATTAATATTTTTGAACAATAATGTCATTTTTCATCATACTGCATCAAAAACATCTGTTTTCAATACTCGGTAGTATTTTTCGTTTACTACTTTAATAGTAAAATAGTACTTTTCGGGCCGAGGCCTGAAAAAAAATTTTGGTGCGCTAACCTTACCAGCTTCTAATATATATTAATAAATACGTGTTTGAAGGAGGTTACTCCGTACTGGCTCATTTTTAGAGATGAGAACTTGAAAATAATTACTTCAATCAAAAGTTATTGGGTGTCACTTTAATTTTATAATTTTTTTTTAAAATAGGGATTGTTCATTTTTTTATATGTCGTTATCAGATTAATACTTTTATTATCGAGTAATGATATTTATTAAGAACTTCAAGGGAAAAAAAATTTCAAGCACTTTTCCAGAATACGACATATACATATATATGCCTGAATTCAATATCCCCATTAAAAACTGTTGTTCCCTTCATCTGTTTTCCTATTTATATTTAAAAGTATGTTATGATTAATTGGTTTCCTCTTATTAAGCCATGAGGATATTGGAACGGATAATCATGGAATAGTTGACGTAAAGGAGAGAGTAGATCATTCGAATGAAAACGGTAGAGTCAAAGAAGAAAACGGAAAAGAAGCAAACACATTATTTCTCGGTATTACCATGAGCAACACACATAACCAAAAAAGTGATACATTGAGTAATGCTTTTATTCGTCTTTAGGGGTGAACCCTATACAAATAGAGTTAGCCTTAAAAAATATCATTTTAAGTTATACATCTTATAAATAGAAAACGGAACAATTACAGCATTATTAAGTATATTAATAATATTAAAAGGTCCATTAGTATGCGGTATTTTCACTTATATTATCTATACTTACTACTAGACTAATAGACTATAAACACATAATATTTATGCACTATAAACAAAATTAATATATAAGTATATAAATAGATTTAATAACTATACAAGTAGAACTGTACAATGAGATAAGAATATATATATAAATAAATAAATACATGCATTCACTCAAACATAACGCATTCGAATTCGAATAATTAGCAAATTATTCATTAATAACAAAAGCCCTCAGAAGAAGGCAGTTAGATAAATAATAATATATTTTAGCCAACGATTCTTTATTCGTTACCTTAAGTAATTTGATAAATTGTGAAATATTTATATTTTCAGCGTGGGGAATATAATGTTTTCTAAGGGAAGAATAAATCGGGCAAGAAACCAATATATGATAGAGGGTCTCTTTAGCTTGGAGATTACAAATTGTACAGTAGAGTTGAGGTTTAATAATATGTACAGTGGTTTTATAAGTAATTTTTATAACATGTCTACGAGACAATCTAAGTTGGGCTAACATACGGACCATGGGAAAGTGACTTTCTATTGACAAATAATGATGGTGCATTATTTGTGGATCCCATAAATTTACATAAAATGGGCTGTATGCCGAACTGGTTAATTTAGCCTTATCCTCCTCCATTAAATATGATTTGAAACTTTTTAAAATCGCGGGTATTTTTTCTTTTAGCACTTTTGGGTCATTAATTAACGATGAATCACCGTATCCGATATTTTGTAAAATTTTATGAATTTGTGTGATCCAATTATATTTAATATTTTTTCCGGGTTGAAATGCATATTGCTGTTTTAGTTTTATGAAGCACTGCTTTGGATATCTTTCATTATCCATTTCTAACAACTTTAACATTAATTTTAATGTATGTTTCATTAATCTGTAACTAGAATGAACTACATTGAATTCCTGCCTGATAATCCACCCCGCAGTGTTCCGATTCAAAGAAAATAAATTTTTGAAAAAAGTGATATGAGCCCTTTCTATAATGTTAAGATACCTGAGTCCCCAAATCGGTGCGGCGTAAAATAATGCACTCATAGCTATGGCGTCATTTATCTTCAACCTGCCCTCCATGCTAGGAATTTTCGCTTTTCGACACGTTTTGACGACGCTTCCGACTGCAATTCTGGTTTTAGACTCATTGAGGTTGCAGCTTTAATACCTAGCCTTGAGCTGGAAAACATCACTCCCAGATAAGTGTATTCCTGCACTCTTTCTACCATTTTTCCTCATAGTAAAACTCTTTCATACTTTTGTTCCTACCATTATGAAAATGAACTATCTTCGTTTTTGTAATATTTATTTCTAAGTCGTTTTCCTTGCAGAAATAGCTCAATATTTGTAACTTATTTTGGACATCCGTCACACTGTCCCCGAATATCACTAAGTCGTCAGCATATAACTCCATAATAATATCGCAGTCAGCGGCAATTGGAATGCCGTGTGCCCCATTATCTCTAAAAAAGTCGTCTATGTCGCTCAAAAACAAACAAGTGATACATAATACTATAAACATATTTAAAAACATGTTCGAGAATACAACTTAGAGTAAAGGGGACGATGGATTCTAAGCTCGCTCCAATTCTCAACCTATTCCTTAAAATTCTAAATGAAAATATTCTGAAAGCGCACCGAAAAAAGTAAATATTCTTTTGAAGTATTTCTCACCCGACTCTCCCACCAATATCGAAATTCTCCTTTCGTACACTCTTAATTACAACTGGACCCATCCTTAGTTCCCTCTTGAGAAATCATACCAGTCTTAGCCAAAAGAAAACTCCAGGCTTCCTCTTCCCACTCCATTTCTTTTGAGTCTCCGCGTTCTCATTTGAAAAGGGTAAGAACTTGTGTAACGATTGAGGTGAAAAAGAAGTATTTAATAACGTTGAAAGAGCAGAGGTCATATAATAATTACTACTAAAGAAAAACCAACGCATTTACTCGGGAATGGAGAAAGAAAATACTGAAAAACTTATGAGGGTTTACATAATTTTTATTATACTAAAAATTTACTATGAAATTATAATGAAATTATATAGTATAATAATAATAATAGTATAGTATAATAAAATTTTATTATACTAAAATTTATAGCTCAAAATGGCAGACTAAAATAAAAACTCTAATTATCAACAAGGTTACAAAATGTATCCACTTGTAAGTACACCGTAATATAAAAGTCTGAATTAGAACAGCCAAGGAGGTTCCAGACAAGCTTAGATTATTTTCGAACTGTCACGAACAGGTACTAGAACAGTTTGTAACTGTTCTAACAATGTCTTGAATTCTTTTCGATCGACGTTACAATATGATGAGTTTAATAATGTCGCTACTCATATCCAGCAATAAAAGATAATTCGAAAAAAATAAAATCAACTATTAATTTTCGTATACAAAAATTAAATTTTATCAAATTTCATCTTTTGTTTACGGATGCGGAAACTTATTTTCACTGGTACTGGTAGATTTTATAATCTTGTTCCATTTAGTATTATTTTAAGAAGACCTAATTCTTAAGTTTAATTACTGCAGGATATTCTTCTGGGAAATCTTTAGAATCGACAAATTCAATAACCAATTTAAACACTGCTTCCACGGTCAAGTTTTTTTTAACAATCTTGTGAATTCGGGATCAAACTTCGGTCCAAAATAAAAGTACCGTAAAACGAGGTGACTTTGTGACTAATGGGGTGACTTTGTGACAAGCCTATTTTCTACAGTTTTTTAATTTCCCTCCTTAAAAAGAATCAGGTTAGGCAAATCAGTGTACTTGTCAGTTGGTCAGCAATGTGCTGCAACCTACTGGCCACATATAACTTCTTTCATTCCATTTACCAAGGTGCTTTATTTCATATATGCTTGATTGTTTTCATTTACTTGAAAATTTGAAATAGAGCACCATGATAAATGGAATGAAAGAAGTTATAGAGGTCCATATGTGGCCAGTAGGTTGCAGCACATTACTGATCAATGAACAAGTACATTGAATTGCCTAACCTGATTCTTTTTAAGGAGGGGAATTCAAAAACTGTGGAAAAATAGGCTTGTCACAAACTCACCCCATTAGTCACAAAGTCACCTAGTTTTACGATGATATAATTTAAGTTGATTAACTTTATTTGATTAACTTGAATAAAAAAATGTAATTCATCTCACTCACACATAAATTTAGGTTTCTAATTTCAAAAGTGGGATAAATCCTAAATCTAAAAATTTCAAAAAATAAAAAACAATTACTTACTTAGTAATAAATTAAAATATATAGGTTAAAGAAACTTACTTTTGTATTTATTCAATAGTAATTTTATATAAACTGTTTTTATATAACTAAAAACGTTACTAAATATTATTACAAAAACACCTGCGGGGATGTTCTAAACTAGAACCAAGGTTTTTAATCAATGAAAAAGTCGTTTAGCCATTAAAAAAGTCGTAGAACAGTTTTTTACAGAGTGGGTTAAAATTTTGCTAAATATTTTTAAATTGAGATTTTCAAGTATGTAGGGTAACGTACCATAAGTTGACATTTTGCACAAAAAGTGTGAATAATAAGATTCAGGATTGATTATTTTGGTTCAAAATTTGGCGGTAATTTGCCAATTTATACTAGTTAGCTGTGCTGCCATCGACATTAATGTAATGAAAACTCAAGCTTATTTATATCAAGGTTGTAATGGCGAATTTTCTAGTGGCCTGAAAACTTGGTTTCTGCTACCCTGGTTTCATTAAGGTGGTAGTCAAATAAGCTTTTTAGTTGGTTTATTTGAGTTGAATTATGTTTTAATTACTTTTATTGTATTCATTAAATTCATGAGAATCATTTGATATCCTTTTTAATATATTTATACAATGTTTTAGGGCTAAAATGTAGGTGTCAACTATTAGAACAGAAATTAATCCTTAATTCCAATAGTTGAAATCGATTTCAGTTCACTACCAAAATCAGCAGTGTTCCATCTGGGCGTGGTTTTTGGAAGTCTAAGTTTGGCTGGATTACAGGTGTCTTATTTTATGAATTTATAGGTAGTGTGCTCTACCATGGATAATTGAGAGCAAAATTGCATTGTCAATAATCCTATTCCTGAAGGGTCTCCCCACTTCCCAATTCTGCATAGAGCATGTGATACTTGCTATTAGTCGCACTCTATCAAAATGCTAAACATTTCATCCAACCAATGAATATGACCATCTTTAATTGTCTAAAACAGCTTCAATATATTTCCTAACTTCAATATATTGGTAAACAGTGTTAATAATATACTTTTTTTTTCTTAAACTGTCAACTATTGGTGCAGTTACCCTAAAATGTTTTTATGTAATTAAAAAAATTACTAAAGATTATTACAAAAACACTTGCGGGGATGATCTAAACTAAGAACCAAGGTTTTTAATCAATGAAAAAGTCGTTTAACCATCTTTGTGGAACAGGTTTTTAAAGAGTGGGTTAAAATTTCGGTAAATATTTTTAAATTGAGATTTTCAAGTATGTAACTTGTGAAAAAAATTAAATAATTACAAAATGTTTTTTTTCATCACGACTTATATTCTGTAGGATATGTTTTTTTTTTTTAAACTTTATTCCAGTATGTGGATAATTCTAGTAATCTTCAAAATTATTAAATTTACTCATATGAATTATCTATACCGGTATCAGGCATTAAGTAATTATGGCGTCCCTACAAAAAAACATTTTCTATAACTAATCATAATTATTGGAAAATATCTTTTTAAATTCATTTTACTATTTTTTTTCTTTTTCTTTTTGGGGGGGGGGATGGGGGGGGGAGCCCTGATAAAATATAGAATAAGCCATTATGCTAAGTGGATCACTGTTCTGTAGGGAAAGGACAAGGGAGATGGAGGGAAATGTTAAATGGAGCACGTGAAACTTCTCGAGGAATGCAATGTAAGGCGCCTCAAGGCGCTCGGCCCTGTTTTGGACGGAAATTAAGGCCCCTCAGCGATCACTTGGTATTCTGCAAGCTCTTCTTACTTATCAGCTCTTCCAGATTACTCATCCCATTAATGACTTGCCTTAACACCTAAAACTATTGTGAAACCCCACTTCCCCTTCAACATGGATTAATACCAATCTTTTATTTATTTTTTTTTTTTTTTAACGGATTGATTTATTAATAAATTAGAAGAAAAATAATTTCTTCGTTAAAAGTATGGACACCGATTTATGTTAAATTAATTTTATTCTGTACTTTTTCGCTCATATTAAAGAATGAATGGCATACCTACGATAAAAAATTGTTCCTGTTTATTAATATCGTTTAATTGGAGACGAGATCATTAACCAGGTTTCTACTGACGTCATTATATCAGATTATCCCATAAGTAATGTCGGTTTTTAATTGTAAGGTATAGGATAAAATCAATGAAACACGTTCAATATAAAATGTATTTACCATCTTGTTGTATAACAGTTTGCCATCTTGAAACCCAATTTGAAGATGGGTCCCTCACGAATTAAGGCACGGTAATTTGCAACAGCGGGTGAACACTTACTTTTCTCTCCTCTCCCGTTTAAATCAAGAACCTTTTCTGAACAAGATAGTAACTGGAGATGAAAAGTGGGTTTTCTATCGGAATGTTAGACGGTCACGGCAGTGGTTAGGGCCTGGAGAAACACCTAGGGGTATGGAAGGAATCCTTCATCATGAATTCCTTGATCTTAACCAAACTATCACTAAAGATCTATACTATACTGTGATTAGCTGGACCTTTTGAAACGAGCAATTGAGGAGAAACGTCCATCACTTATCAATAGACGCACAATTTTATTCCATCATGACAATGCGAGGCCCCATGTTGCAAAAAAAAAATTGCCAAAATTAAAGGTCTTGGCATGAAAAATTATTCCTCACCCACCCTATTCCCCAGACTTGGCGCCTTCGTATTATCACCTTTTCCGCAGTCTCCAAAACTCCTTAAGCTGCAAGAACATGAATTCAGTCGATGAGGTGAAAAAAAAGGTGGTAGCTTTCTTTAATTCAAAACCAAAGGATTTTTCAGAAGAGGTTTTCAAAGTTTGTTTTCAATATGGTAAACTGTTATACAACAAGATGGTAAATACATTTTAAATTGAACGTGTTTCATTGATTTTATCCTATACCTTATAGCCATTAAAAACCGACATTACTTATGCGGTAACCTGATAGTTCAATTATTTCTAACGAAACAGCTATATATGCATTTTTTTAAAACCTTGTGAAAACTTTGTGACCCCGAGTACAGCAGTTCAAAGGCGTTTTTAATCAAGGTCTGCTAGTATAGATATATGTATATTTAACTAAATAATAATTATTCAATTATAACTAAGGCATATTGATTATGGATTTTTTTTAAGACTTTGAAATTCTTTTTCATTTCTAGTATGGCACTGCTCCGATGGTGACAGCGTTGAGGATATAATTCCTGATTTCTTCAACATATTTCTATATGCGTTTCCCTTCGGACCTGTTAGAGAAATGGATTAATTTTATAAGAGTTTTGTAAATTGTTGAATTATGTGTGTTAAAGCCGTCCTCTTTAACTGAATTTCATTTCGTTTTTTTTTTTTTTTTCTAAATTATCTTTTTATTTTATTTGAACCATGGAGAAGTTTTATTTGTTGTAAATCAGTTTAATAAGTTGTCATATTTTATTGAAACGAGAGAAGAAAATGTTTTGTTTAGTGAAATAATAATTTTAAATGTAAATTTTGACAATTATAGAATTAGGTAGCCTGGAGTTCTCGAGTTGTTAAGTGTTTAGCGTTTGCGGATTAACAGTCTGAAATTTCGTATTTCCGCGCCGTGTTAGTCAGTTCGTAAGAGAACGATCTAACTGGTTGTGCCGCCAATAATCGACTAATCGATAGCCGATCATCGATTTTTCCATACTGATCACACAATCGCCGATTGTGTGATCAGTATGGTTTGCCACTCCCCACCATTGGAACTTGGAACTTGTCACGGTGAGGCAGACCGTTATTTTACAGGAGCTGCTACATTCTCCTCTGTTCAGTGATCAGTGACCAGTGACTGGAACTGCTCCAATCGAAACTGTTCACAGGTAACCGTTACAGACCTTATTCATTTGTTGAAATTTTAAAAATAGCTCCAGATACCTGCGATGCTTTAAATTTATACAACTTCAATCATTTTCTTCATTATTGTTTATCTTTTGAATTATCAGTAGTTAAAACACAAATCATGAATTTTATTAATTTTCATCGGTGTTAGAAGTTTTTTTTTTTTTCTCTATTGTTTAATTCACACCTTTCTTTTTCATTGTTAAATTTTAATTGATTGTACTTTACTTTTAGGAGAAACAATTTATTTTCAGTTATTTTTAAATACTATTTTTGTAAATGAAACATTTTTTTTTTTTTGTAATTCTCTCATTTGATTTAAATCAACAATTCTTAAAATTTCACAGTTCCTTTAGTTTTTATTTTATTTTCTCCATAGTTATTGAATTATGCTTTCAACCCCTATGTGCTCAATGACCGCCATTTTTGAAACGGGGTCAGAGAGTTATACCTGTTAATTTCTTATTTATGGTACCGCTCTCCCCAAAAATGTCTATATGAATCTTATTCAGCTTCCGTTTTTGATGGTATCGATAGTTTTATATCGATAGTATATAAACCATATACTGTGCATAGTTTTAAACTATCGAAACAGTCGATAGTTTTAACTATCGATAGTACTATCGAAAAAATTGTTTTTAGTGGATAAAGTGATAGCCTCTTTCTCTAAGCACCCATGTGCAAAATAATTCGTGGAAATGAAAAATAACCAAAATGTAACAGTGTAATATTATTTATGTTTTTAACAAAAAATGCTTATCTACTGTATTATTAAAAAAAAATACATAAGATTGAAAAATTAAATGGTTTGTTCATACATGCCTTCTAACATCACGGGATTATATACAAACAAAACAACTGATTGCCTGCCAGTCCCATGACTTGAAAATTACTTGGTTAATGGCATAGAAACAAAGTCACAGTTTTGGAAACAAAAGATTTTCGACCTCAATAAATTAACTACCTGAGAACATTTTTTTTTTTTTTTTAAGTAAGCTCGTTCCAAGTATCTCTTGACAAATGCCATAACAACGTCCTTTATTCCTCAAAAACTACGACACATTCCAGGAGTGCGTTCCGAATATTTTCATGTTCGTCATAATAGTGCCTCTAAGAGAAATCACTTTGTTTTGGAATAATTCGTTTACCGTAGCAATTGATAAGACTGAAGTATGGCAATTGGCCCCTTCTTGCTGAAACCATGTTCTAGAGTTATATCCTTTAAAGTCTTGAAGTTCTTGGGCCAAAAAACCTCTTATCATTTCACAGTAACGAAAACCCGAATACTCTTTCTGGTACTTTGAAATAATTTTTATCAGTATCAAGCTCAGTCGTAACTGCAAACGTTGGTTTCAGCAAGGAGTGGCCACTTGCCATACTTCAGACTTATCAATTGCTACGGTAAACGAGTTATTCCAAAACAAAGTGATTTCTCGTAGAGGCGCCATTAGCTGGCCTCTAAGGAATCCCGATCTCAGTCCTCTTGACTTCTTTCTGTGGGGATACCTGTTAAAGTATACGAAAAGAAACCGACGAATCTAACGCAATTGAAGCAAAATATCAGAACAGAAATGACGGCAATCTCAGGAATGTATCAACGTTTTCTAAATAAATTTTCAGTTCATTGAGTTTAAATAAAAAGTAAAATCCTACTTAATATTATATGTTTGAGATTTTATTCAACTTTCAAACCCCGAATACTCTTTTTGGACACCCTGTATAATGGAACCCGTCCCTCTATTCACAGAAATGTTCATCTTATTCTTGCATTATAGCTCCAATCGTTCCAAATGAAAAAATCTACTAATCCATCAACTAATCCCTCCCCCCATCTCAAACTATCGATACTATCGAAACTATCGATGGCTGAGACTATCGATAATTTTACATCATAGCGTCCACAGCCTATTTTACTCGCAACTATTTTACAGATAAATAAACATTGCACTTCTTAAATTTCGGTACTATTTTTAATATCTTTTGATAACCAACAAATACATAACTGGGGTTATATTTCGGTCTACCTTTGTTATCCTTGCAAATTAGGTTGATCTTCCTAAGAGGAAGGATATCATCAGAACGGTGTAACCAGAAACGACGCGACGTTCCGACGAAAGAAGCAGAAAGAGGGAGGTAATAATGTTTGAGGAGGACCGAGGAGGAGGCTGTGTAAAGTAGCCGTAGCTAACAAGCGGCTAACAAGGAGGCAGTTACCCTCCCGCTGATTTGTATCCTCCTCGCCTTATCCCTTTGTCAAACGGGAATCGTTCCTCCTACCATCTTCGCCTGCCTTCTATAATCTTCGTCTGTCACCTTTTTTAGAATTTCCTGGTGTTCGTCAAAGTTCTGAAACCGTTTAATTTTGGGTTTCACTAAAACAAGGCGAAGTTACACAAAACAGATTACATACGGTGAATGTACGTAATACCAAAGTAATATATAAGATTTTTTTTAATATTTATAGCTTCGCCTACTTTAAAAATAGTTATATGGGTGATTCTAAAATGTCGGTGGTATTTGGCTCTTAACTTCTATGGAAATTCAAAGTCATCTTTTCTTATTTTTCTGGTTGTAGATAGCATGGTTACATGTTCCTTAGCAATGATTTGAAGTGTACACACATTTACATTCATTGTTTTCGAGATAATAATTTTCTGCGAAAGTAATGTTCCAAGGAGCAGAGGAAATAATTATATGTATTTAAATATTTCAAAAAATAAATCCTCAAATTTGACAGCCTCATAAAGTCAGTACCTATCATTTTTATATATCATATAATTCTTGGTTCACCCATCGTTCTTGCGAAAAAGATTTTCTACTGTTAAACTCCAAGCATATGATGGAATTTTCCTGATTTTCGGAACAGTTCCTTTGAAACCATCAATTATTAAAATAAAGAAATAAATTTATCTGAAAATGTTTGATTACATGTCTCTCCCCCATCCGAATTGTCCACCCTTAGCTACAAACTAATGTCGTTTTTAGCTAGGGAGTGACAAACCTCAAGGAGGAAAGAAATTCAAGATTTCTACAAAACTGTAATAAAAATAAAAGTGTATTATTTACTAGCTTTATGTTGATGAGATATAGGGGTGACAAGCCTTAAAAAGACTGTTACCTGGAGAAAAATGATAAGGTTCGACTTATTGTCTGTTTTGTAACGGGGTTACCCATATGATCTCAGCAAGAAATATCCTTTCCTGAGAGGATTGGCGGGTACATACAAAAATAGCTAGTGATTGACCTCACAACTGTGTGACGTAGGGAAAAGCTGTTGTGGTACTTTCCTGTACCCTTCGAAGTCCTGGTTTAATATTGGTTTGCATTCTGAAAGTTTTCTGATAAGAATCTGACTTGATTTTTTGGGTTTGTTGTTGTTTGTTCAACGCCCCTGTATGATATTAAAGCTAATCGGTGCAATAGTGGGAGACCTAAATTTTGCTTATCCAAGTATAATCAGGATTGGGATCTTTAACGACTACCTGACGTCGTAAAGGTTCGGGACCTCCATTTCACGTCCTATCCGAGGGACGGATTAGCCAAGGATATTTTAATTCCTTTAAAAAATCCTAGGGCAACCGCAGGACGCGAACCCGCGACCTTCAGTATTGTCGGTTGCCATGCACTACACCACAGGATTATTTATTACAGGACCTCTGTTTGCGACAGGCTAGTAGTGACAAAATGAGCATTGTTATTGATTTTAGTGGATGTTATACTTTCTTTAAGTGCTTGAAAATTAGATAGCGGTGTTCATAACGAATAGGGTAATTAATAGAAAAATCCATCAGGCAGTCATCAATTAATTACTTTGGAAGAGAAATATCACCATAATAGCACCCTTACAGTTATTTGTCAGTTTTTTCTCCACTTTTCCCCTGGATGGGATAGGACAAAGTCAATCGGAGATCAGAGAATCTCTTATATCTCGGGAAGATAAGAGTTGGGGTGGGCCAGCGGACTATTAAAGGACATCCGTTGTCAGTCCCATGTTGTTTTTCAGAAAGGGGCTGTAGAAAAAGCCCCCTCCAGCTCCATTCTTTACCCCCCCCCCCCCTCTCTTGACCCGTTCAACTTTTATAGCCAGCGTTCATCCTTATATACTACATTGGGCTATAAAAATAAACTATATGAACGCTCTTCATAAAATATTTTTTTACATCCTCTAGATCCCTTTTATTCGCAACTAATGGCACTGAGCTGATTTTCCTCTCCTACGTTGCGATTAGTTTTCGTTATTTTATAAGCCAGAGGGAATTTTTTTACTTCTTTTTTTCTCCTTTTGTGACAAGCTTTTTCATGTTCTGAAACTGATAAGGATGATAACCAGTTCTGTTCTAACGTCTCTCAGCGTTAATAGAGCCCTGATTGAATTGAGCGTAAAAGGTGAACCATTATTTCCATTATTAATGATGGTGGAAGATAACTGTCCGTATATTTAATGAAGAGGTCGGGGGTTTGCTGTAAAAATAATAGCACTAATATGTAAGTATCACATATTTAAATGTGCCGACGTTTCGACCCTAATTTCAGGTCATCGTCAGGGCTAAATGAGAAAAAACCAGGCTACAACTAATAAGAGAAAATATATGAAGAAATAATAATTTTGTGTGCAGTATTATACCAAAATTAAATATAATAAATTAAAATAACATAAAAAATTACTGAAGTAACACCATGATAAAAATTAAATATGTGATAATAACACATTGGTGTTATTTATCTTAACTGCATCATCCAACCATTTCTTCTTCATCGTTTTTTTTTTTTTTCTATTTTTTATATATAACAATTATATAGTTGTTCAATTATATTATATTTTTTTCTTAACTACTTCTGTTGACGTAAAATTTTAGTTTATAATTTGGTACGTTTAAGCCGGATTCAAATATTCGTAAATTGATAGCAATTAAAATTTATTATTTGTAAATCAGTATCGTGTAAATGTGGATATGTATATATATTTATTCGGAATTACTTACAACAAAACACACCCTTTCGTTAGGAACAATATTACTAGGGAAAATTTTTTCGATTTTGTTCTAAAACTTTTTATTGCTTATTGATTTCATTAAATTTGATTTGATTTTTACTTTTAAAATACTTGAACTTTTGGAGTTGGGATTGGATTGCGGAGATGGATGGAGGTATTTAAGGAGCGATCGGTTGTGTCGGCATCGACCTTCGGCTCCGTTAAGCCTTTATTCTATACTTTTTTTTATGGTGTTACTTTTTAGGATTTTGTACTCACAGAGGCTATGCAAATCGATAATTGAATGCTTGAAATTTTAAAGATTAATTTTAAGTATAGCAATTGGTTTCGATAAAGAGCGTGACCATTTTGTAATCGGTTATATAAATATGAAACGGTTACAACTGGAGGATTGCACCCTGACAGATTTATCATCGTTATAAAACCGTTACAATAACTGCATTGATATTATCCAATCATTGTGTAGGCCCCAGGATAGCCTATCCGTCCTATATTTTATTTTTTTTTATAATTTTCATAGTTGTTTGGCCAGGAATATTCTTATCTAATGCTATCCAACCAAGATAAGTACTAGATTGGTGAAATGCAAAGATATCTAATACAGAAAAAAAAACACACAAAAACAGTAATAAAAACCCATAAAACACTAACAAACCAGCCTCATCTAAACATGCAATAATAAAACTTTTGACTCTGGTGTAAGATAAAACCAAATATTTATACTATTCAACTTAGATGTTAATATACCTGTTTAAAAAAATTGTTTGTATAATTTTAATGGATACAGCTCGTTTGCTTTCGCAAAGTAAACTCTTTTTTCTTGATTAATGAGAATCTTTTTTTTAATGTTAAAGAAGTTAATAATTTTCTAAAAGAAAAAAAAAAATAAGAGATGCAAATTGACCTTTGGAATAAGCTAATTTTGTTTTAGCTTTCTGTCAAAACCAACGGCTTTGTTCTCCTTCATTAGATAAAAGAGTTCATGAATTCTTTTATAATTAACATTAACAAGGAAAGAAAATCAAGTTTTTCTTATTTTCATCTTTTTTTTTAGGACAAATCCCCTTTCAACTTAGCAGAAATCTGTGGAAAGTTTTAATGAAACAGTAATTAATTCAAATCCGTTGCCTGTCGTGGTGGAAACTTTTCAACAACCCACATCAAAATGTTCTCGACATAAGAATGTCATTAAATGTATAATTCTCTGCTCCATCGATTACCCACTCTTATTATCTTATTGTTATTTATGATACTGGTGATTACGAAACACATTCTGATGCATAAACACGTTAGCGGTAAGACAAAAAAAAAAAAAGAAGAAAAAATTGGGAGCTTTTCCTAGTCTAGAGGGACTTACGGGACAGGAAACATGGAAATCCTTCTAGCTTGCCATCTATTTACCTTCAGAAAAATATATATTCGATGCTCATCTTCAATTTATTATTATTTAATAAAAACAAAATGCAAAATAGTGTTATTCCATAAAGTTATAAGTTATCTCTTTCATTATTACAAAAAATAGTCCAGGTAAAAAATAAAATAAAATGCAAAGATATCGTTTTCAGACATTTATGGATCCATTCACACTATTAGGAACTATTTTTCAAAACGGCGATACATGTAAATGAATCTATTAGTTTAGTAAATTAAGAGAGTTTTGATAAAAAATCATTTTAAGTTATAAGAAAATAAATGCACAAAAAGTAGTTTATTTAATAGAATAATTTTAAACAGATCATAGAAACATACGCAGTGAAATAGAAAACCCTAACATCCAAAACAGCCAGTAGATCTATCTTTCAAGTTGCGTCATCAGCATAAAGTGTACGAGAGAGGGAGAGAGAGCGAGAAGGGGAGGGGGGAGGGAGAGCTTTGAATAATTTCCCCATTGACATTATAATAAGCGTTTATAACCGGAGGGATTTAGTGGTTTAGTTTCAGCTTGTAGGTTCCTCCTCTAGCCCCATAAACGTGTATGAAGTTCAGAACTTAGAGGTTTGGTAAACTATGTTCTATTAGGAAACGCCAAGAAATTTCGTAGTAGCAGTTTCATCAATCTTCAATAGGACACAAAGTGAATGGCTCGTCAAGATGGAACTCCAGAAAGCGGATCCCTTCTCCTGGAATTAGAGGTAAATTATTAAAGGTTAGTCGATGGGGGCCCTAGCTTCAGTTTGACGACGAACGGCAAAGCTGATTTCCAGGGATTTATGTTAGCTCTCCCATTATGAAACAGTTCTTGAGTTTCAAGTTATTGAGGATTAGTTTGGGTGATTATTTAAGGAGTATACACAATACAAAGAGATAGAGAGAGCGAGGGAGAGCGAGAGAGAGAGGGAGTGGAGACAGAGAGAGAGAGTTAGATAGATAGAGAGAGAGAGAGAGAGAGAGAGAGAGAGAGAGACAGAGAGAGAGTGAGTGAGTGAGAGAGACATCAGAGGCAAAAAAAAGCAAACAAAGAAAAAAAAAATATGAAGTGTAGAGACTAACTAATATTAAATATTAAACCAAAATAGGACAGCCAATTTCAAAGAATCAGAACTGAATGCCAAAAAAAAAATTGAATGATTGGACTTTTAAAAAAACTATCGGTATTTTTTATCTTTATTAAATTTTTTTTACTTTAAAAATTGTCCACATATTTATTCAACCATTATGTTTTCAGAATTATAACTTATCAGCTTCCAATATAATAAAATTTCATTCAGTATCGATTCCCTGCTATCTGATGACGATCAAAGTTTCAATAAATAGAAAAACGTTTTATGTCAATTTAAAGTTTTTTGAGGTCTCCAGTTTTT
Organism: Aelia acuminata; assembly: GCA_911387785.2. NCBI lineage: Eukaryota > Metazoa > Arthropoda > Insecta > Hemiptera > Pentatomidae > Aelia > Aelia acuminata. The sequence continues at coordinate 33,101,336 of OU426979.1, read as the reverse complement.
CTTAAAATAAAAAATGTAAGTTAATCTAACGATTATGTTGATCCGATGAAAATTTGGCTGCATTCTTTTGCCAAAAAATGGAATAATTTTAATATAACTTTTATCACAACCTAAAATTTAGAAATATTTAGTATAGCAAAAGCTAACAAATTCAATCTCTTTTCTTATTTAAATTCTATACCATAATTTCAATAGAAAAACAACTTATAGTAGAAAAAAAAAAATGAAATCACCAAAAACGTGAAAAAAGACCGCACTTTCAAGTGAAAATTTGATTTATAATTGCTTTTCTTTATACCTTAGCGGAACACAATTTCTGTCTACTCAATTTGTTCAGTAGGACAGGGTATTATTTCGCCTAGAGTTCCCTCTGATCCACGAACACCAATATTTTCTGTGATGATATATTTTTCATAAGACGTAAATATTTTTAGAAAGTTTAACTAGTTAGTAAAAGTGATAAAACAAATTCCAAATCTTCAGTTTTTTATTATATTAGTGCGTATTTGTCAATGTTTCTGGGAATATTATCCCATCATCAAAATCAGATCCATACACAAGTATGTTGTCATACTGTCAACTTCTATAAATTCAATTAAATCACCTCTTTTAAAAAATGCATTTGCAATGTATAAATTATAGAACATGTTTTTTCCCAATATCATTGAAACAAACTGAATTCAGATGAAGGGTCAATCCATTTGAAGCTGTCCGGAAAAAAATAATTTGGTAGCCCGACCATTTTAAAAACATTTATAAAATTGATACTTTTTGTAATCTTGTTTATTATTTAAATTTATATTGTTTGTCAGTCATTGCGCATTATTATTGTAACGTTAAATCGACAAGATAAAAAAAAACATATGGTATAAACTCCCAGACCGTTTGTTGGAACAAAATAAGCGGTTGGAACGAACCGTTTGAGTCTAGATCTTTCCGTGGGGTGTGCACGAAGGCGTAGAACTATCCATGTTGTTCTGGAAAATTCCAGAACTGACCATTTACAATTATATATAAGGAGCGAGTGACTGAACGAGTTAGTCTAAGATAAGTCCTCGTCTTGACTGTGTAGCTCAAGTCATATGATTGTGTGTTGTAGCGTTATCATTTATGTAACCTGCTCAACTATTTAAGTTTTATAAATTCGTTGGCATTGATAATTGTATATTTTGTTGAATATATATATGTTACCCACATAAGTGTTACAACTGGTGTCAGGGGTGGGGTTAAAGAAGAAAAAAAAAAATGCCAGGTAAATGAATTGGAGAACTTAAAGTTACGGAGCAGCGGAGAGAATTAGAATAGCTGGGTTTAGACGGTACAGGGACATAATGGGAACTGGTACCATAAGAAAAACATTCCAAACGAGACGATCACTGTGGAACCATCGATCATTTGACCGAGAATCATTTGTCATAATGATGGAGGAAAAAGTCACATTACTCGGACCGGTAGAGGAAAGGGTCATACAACTAATGAAGCTTATCACTGACGCCTGTGATGCTTCAATGACCAAGACACCGAGAGCAACCCGTCACATACCGGTATACTGGTGGAATGAAGATATCGCCGCCCTCCGGAAGACTTGTCTCCGTACAAGAAGGCTAACCCAAAGAGCGAGAGGTCGCCCGACATATGAAGCTCTGAAACAGGAACATCGGGATGCCAAAAGGTAACTTGTCAAGGCAATTAAAGAGGCGAAGCGTAAATGCTGGAGGAAACTCTGCGAAGAAGTAGACGAGGACACGTGGGGAAGGCCCTACAAAATAGTTATGGCAAGGCTGAAAAGCGCAAGCTTATCGCCACCAAGCTCTCCTGACCTATTAGAGAAAATAGTTTCAACGCTCTTCCCAGAAAACTGATGGCTGTACTTATTACCAGCAGGAAAGTGAGGGAAAGAATCAATTTGACCGTAGGAGAGATTGACATCCTCTCAAAGCCCTCCATTAAATACCTAGGAGTGCAGATTGATGCCAGGATGCGGTTTGATGAACACCTGCAGATAGTCAGCATGAAAGCAGTGAAAGTTGCGAACGCACTGACTGGAATTATGCCAAATATTGGTGGGCCCGCGCAAAGCCGGAAAAGGCTCCTTGCTAATGTTACGAACTCGGTGCTTTTGTACGCTGCTCCAATTTGGTTGCATGCCTTCCAAGCGAGGACATATTTTCGTAAGGCGATTAGTGCGCATCGAAGAAATGCCTTACGCGTCGCGAGACCATTTCGCACTGTGTCGTATGATGCCGTGTGCATCATCGCCGATATGACTCCGATAGACTTACTGGCAGAAGAGCGTGGCAGAATCTACCGCAGAAAACGGGAAGCGCCAGAAGCACACTGGCTGACGCTGGCCAAAGACGAGAGAAAGGAAACTCTTCGCAGATGGCAAAGCCGCTGGGACTCATCATCATCTGGAAGGTGGACAAACCGACTGATACCAGATATCGCATCGTGGGTGACCCGCACACATGGAGAGGTTGATTATTTCCTTACTCAACTGCTCTCTGGACATGGGTGCTTCAGGGCATATCTCTACCGTTTCAAGCTAGAAGAACGATCATCATGTACCACCTGCGCTCCATTAGATGAAACAGTGGAACATGCTTTCTTCGCATGCAAGAAATTTACAGGGGAGAAGGAAGAACTAGATATGGTACTGGGTAAAAAATCCACACCGGAAAATCTGGTACAGCTCATGTTGACCAGCCAAGAAAACTGGAATGCTATTTCAGATTATGCCGCGAGAGTCGGAAGAAAATTAAGAGCACAGGAGCGAGAGAGAAGGGGTCAAGTACCATGAAGTGTACAGTAGAGAAGGCGCCTAGCCATCCTGCCCACCGCGAAGTAATGCCTGCCAGCAGTTCCGCGGTGTGGCATCGCGGAGTATGTAGGAGGTTTTTTAGTGAGTTGGAATCTCACACTGTTGTGGGTTTACCCCCCACTAATGAAAGATTTTTCCCCTAAAAAAAAAAAAAAAAAAAAAAAAAAAAAACCCACCATTTCGCGGGACTTGGTTATTTGGACTCAGGGGACCCCAAAACGCGTATTTCGAAATTTTTCACGATCGCAATACTTTCCCTTACTATATATTTCATATATATATATATATATATATATATATATATTCATATATATATATATATATATTCATATATATATATATATATATATGAATATATATATGCCTTGTTAGGTAAGTGAACGTAAAAAAAAATAATGTTGAAAGGTTATTCCATTTTTAAAAAAGAAATGATAGAGTAAAATGGAAGATAAACAATTAATGAGTACCTACAGAATCATACGCTTGTGTGTGCATTGTAATGTGAAAAAAAGTTATGATTGAAAAGAGTTCTAGACCTGTTGGAACAATCTGTTTTATACTTATGTTCGTGACCTTTCGAGTACCTTCTACGCTAGTCTGGAACGTTCTAGAATATTCTGATAGAGACTTAATATAAGAAGCGATGGACTGGAGAGTTTGTCTTGCTCTGAAGCTTGAACGTTATTTTTGTGTTATATTCTCGTTTCCGCAATTTCGTAGATGATATTCCGTTTATTTATGTTTCTTTCTCGTTTACCTTGGCCCGGTTAAATTAGTAAGTCCGAAATGTAATTTCGGAGAGTGTCGCGGTGTCCATTAGTATTATTACTCTATATAATCAACTTGAAACAGATCTAAAAGCTCACCACACTCGCCCTTCGACGCTTCCGTCGTTTCGAGGTCACCTTCCAAGCTGGCGTGACGGGGGATAAAGTTGAGCGATAGCTGAAAACTGTCCTTCAATAAGTGTCTTCGTTGCTACCAGTTAATCAACTGGTGAATTACCTTTATATTTTTATTCTCTTCGGTTCCTTGCCTTGTTATCTTATCGATTATCCCTTTACAGCATTATTTGAGTTGTTCTTGTACAAAAAATTATGTAGATGGAGAACATTAAGGAGATTATGAAAATCCTAAATTTCCTCTTCATGTTTTCGCACACTATCGCTCTTCCCAATTCTACAATATTACAAATAAATCATATTCAGTAAGATCTGTCACTTGTAAGATTTTCAATTTTGCGCTGCATTCGAAAAGATTCGAAAAGGTAAAGATGAAATTTTACATAGTCTTTAATATTTCATTTTTATTAAAAGCTAGCTTGCTCGTAAAAGTCGACAGAACATTATTATTTTTATTGAATATATAAGTATATTTTATTTTTTTATATCATTTTCAATTTTTGTTGTGTATTCATAAAAAATCATAAGTTATTTATTTCATACAATTTAGTGCATTTATTTTTACCGGTTACGAGATTTAGAAGTCGGTAGATTTTTTTTTTTTTTTTTCCTAAAACGTTGGGTCTTTTTTACTTTAGGGTCGCCAGTTACTTTACATTAACGTATTTTGTCTCTTTCGTTACTTTATTAATAACAAACATATGATTGTAAAATATTAAAATAGGTTAAGAGAATATTTACTTTCGTTTAAGGAAATATCTAAAGAAATTTTTAAATGAATAACAAAGTACAATTTACACCGAACAAAACTTGTTCAAATGTCTTTAAAAAAATAACATTCAAAACGTTAATGTGTTTACCTACTATTGGGGTAATTTATTTCATGACCTTCTTCGCACAGTTTTACCTTGGTGATAACGCCTTTTTCCTGAAGAAAACGAATAGAATTTTATTTTTCTTTACACAATCCGATAATTGTAATTAAATTTATAATGTAATTACTTATTTAAAATATATCGCTAACCTATCGAACATCTATCTAACACATCGAACACACATATGTTTTAACGTCTCTTTATGCCGCTGATCGGACGATGCCACAGTTGGGAGTCCTAAATTTTGCATATCCAGGTATAATTAGGATAGGGATCTTTAACGAGTACCTGACATCGTACAGGCTCTATGTCCTATCCGTCCTAGCCAAGGATTTTTTACTCCCATTAAAAATCCTTGGGCCACCTCGGTACGGGAACCCGCTACTTTTAGTATTGTAAGTTTCTATGCTAACCACTACACCACTGGTGACCTCACATATATTCGTGATAATTGTCATATAATTTAATCATTTACTGAAAAATAACCTGAAAGACGACAGTTACTAAAAAGCAACGCGGTAAAAAAGCTTCGCCAATGTTTTTAGCCTGTTCCAAATTTTAATTTATCCGAGTTTATTTATTTTCCTGGTAGGTGAGAATGGACTGGAGTTCGTCAGTTCGCTCAAGTCTGTGGTAATTTCTATTTATTATGTATTTTTATATCTACTTCTTTATTTGGCCCCGCGGAGGAATTGGCAGTTTGAAGCGGAATTGAGTTGAAGGAGGAGGGAGTTAGGGAGACAAGCTTCTCGCCGTTTAACCGCTTAGCGTGTCTCGGGAGGGTAAAAGAGGGGAGAGAGAATTTCATCCATCAAATAATAAAGACGCCTGGAAGGGGTTGTAGCTACACTGCACACCTACACTCTCTCCTTCCGAGTAAAATAAACAAGAGGACGTGTGGACAATTTTCTCCACAATAGTTCCTTTTCACCCAAAGACCTGAAAACGTTTTTCACCCTATAAAAGAAAGTGGGATTTGAAAAAAAAAATCCTAACAGGAACATATCATTTCAATTATTTAATTTATAGTAACACTTCTGTGTTTTTTTATTAATATAATAATTTTTAATAAACGAAAATAATGTAACACTTATGTGGGTAACAAATATTTATTAAAACAAAATATACAGTTATCAATGCCAACGAATTTATAAAACTTAAATACTTCAGCAGGTTTTAGGATCTAAGCCTTGACTCAAGTAATACGTAAGCGAGCCAACAAGATCGCTTTTGTCCCTGTACTGTCTAAACCCAGCTATTCTAATTCTCTCCGCAGCTCCGTAACTTAAAGTTCTCCAATTCGTTTACCTGGCATTTTTTTTTTCTTCTTTAACCCCACACCTGACACCACTTGTAACACTTATGTGGGTAACATATATGTTTTTTATAGAGTATAATATATAATATAGTGTTTTTTATAGAGCAAATAAAAACAAAAATAAGAAATGAATGTGGAAAAATGTGTCTTTGAGAAGAATCAATTATCAAAACACATCAATTTCTTTAATTTCTAATTTAAGTAAGTTGGTAAGTGAAATTTGTGTGTTGCGCTCACGCACCAGATTTTTCTCTTTAAACGTTTGTTTACGCTTATCTATTAAATGTTCAGAATTGTACTACAGCTATACTAAAACATATGAATTTTTATCTCTTTCACTTAAGCAAAATATGAGCTATTATTAGCAAAATATGAAACCAGAAATTGAAAAGATGAAATGGAAAAATAGGTACGGTGAAACAGTAATCTCCCTAAAAACAGCATCGTTGTTAAAACGTCCCCTTAGCAAAAAAGTGGCAACGATAAAAATGATTGATATCAAAAAGGCTGCCCCGCTAGGATAGAAGCGACAGTCTTTTTTTACTCACTTTATGAATAATTTTTTATTCCGAAGGGTAGTATTCTAGCTCTTAGGTTTATTCAAGAATAATTCGTGTAGAATGACAATCATTAATGAATCTAATAAGAGAAATGTATCCATCTAAGCTTTGCGGTTAAGCTTAAAAGCCATTTTAACAAAATTGGACGGGGTGTCTAGCTGGAGTATCTAAATTGAGTTGTAATAGGTTTCCAACATAGTCCAGTCCAATTTTCGTTTCTATAGCTCTTAAGCAAAATCGCCAAGCTCAGAGCGTAACATTTCTCTAATTAGAATCTCTCAACCGCGCCTCAATTAGCAAATGATATTGCCGTTTCACTCTTGGACCTCTAATAATAATAATAATTATAATGAAGGCTTAACGTTCCCTAAGGTTCGATGCCTACACCACAACTCGCTATATCCACCGACCTTGTATAGCATATATATTGACCATATATAGCAAAACTCTATCCATTGCACCCCATTTGTTTTTAGAGTTTTTTCATATTTATTCATTTATGATTTTTAGGCATAATGAGAGATATAAATAAATCAAAGATATTTTGTAAGAAAAACAATGTTTCTCCTTCGCCAATTAATTGCCTTATCAGAACATTTCTTTGATAATAAAACCTACGTGATATTAAAGAATACTTGATTCTCAATAAACAGGCCAAGTTTAACACATTCGGTGCGGACCCAGTAGATCTACTGGCCATGCTGTGTAGTTTATGACTTTACTAGAAAGGCTCGTGGAGGTGGATTTGTGACAATTCTTCGGCAAATCCGGTATATTTCGCTTCAGTTACGTCTTAGTTATCTTAAAGTGGATGCCTTCCGGAAATATCAAATTTACGATTTGTTTTATTTGGAATTTTCTTCAAATTGCCGTAAGTACACGTTTTTACTAAGTTTTTTATTTATTATGCCTAAAAAGAATTATCAGATTGGTGTTACCGTTAGTGCTAATATTTAGAAATACTTATCTCATAATAATTTTCAATTACAGAACTGATTTCCGAGAAACCCTGGATTATTACGTATTATTTGAAATGTAAATTGATAGGTATTGATCAATAAATTTTTGATTTTTATCATTTTTCAATACAGAAGTTTCAGTTCTGATTCCTAATTATTTACAAGATATGAATTAAATTTGAAGTATGAGAAATTATAATTGAATAAATATGCCATAAACTTCAAACAAAATAAAATTTTAAATTACAAATGACGTGAAAATAAATGTCTGGTGGGTCCGTACGGTACCGGTAGATCTACCGGCCATTGTTGCGGGTTTGCATAACTTGCCCACGCTGCCGTACGGTATTGCCGGTAGATCAACTGGGCACTAAAAAAACGCGAATTTCATTAATTTTTTATTTTTTTTTTTTCGTTTTGAGCTACATTCGCTTACTTAAAAAAAATGATTATAATCAATTAAAACATCAAAAAATTCACCCGCACGAGGTAAAACCGGCAAATTATTACGCCCGCAAAAAAAGGTAAAAATGAGAGAACATTTTTTAAATAAAGTGCTCCTTCCATTGGAACAGTGTTGATGAAATTTTTGCTGTCACATCGCGGGCATATACATACATCAAACACCCAATTTCAGTTTCGACGATTTATCGTTTTTGAGCTAGTCTGTTCACACACACATACCATTTTGCGGGACAAGGTTATTTGGACTCAAGGAAAGCGTTGAAAGCGTGTAAAATTTTTCACGATCGCAATACTTTCCCTTACTATATATTTCATATATAGATAAGTGAAAGTAAAAAATCGGTCCTATAGGTCAACTTGAGTACCTTCGTCTCATAAAGGGAGCCAACAAGGAAGAAGAGATAAATTTGCCAATAAAGGTGATCTGATGTATTATTTTCGGTAAGGGCCTAACTAGCTGTTTAGCTATTTATCACTCGATGTATTTCTTATAGGGCAACGCATGCAGTATTTCATATTAAGGGCAGCTTGAGACGGGGGACGAGTAAGAGTGGGGAGAGGTTTGATGTATGGCAACGGCAATTTGTAGGAGTATGAGAGGATAAGATAGGACTGAGGGAGACCTAAGCTCGGCTCTAATACTTTAATACTTAGCAATATATCAAGCTCTCATCGATACGGCAATCAGCGCTTTATCGCTTAGAAATAAACGGATTTATATCGATTCATTAGCGTTTATTAATTAATTCAATGAACCAAGAGTTACTAATTATAAAGTACCTTGTAATTTAGGGGATAACACCTCGCTATAACCAACCGAAAACTCCTGGCCCAAGAAGAAGATATTCGTTAAATCAGGTTTAAAGTAAATTTAAAATTAAATTTTAAAGATTTTTTTTCGAATTTTCAAAAAAAAAAAACCTTTGAATGCATACATTAAACTTAATCCCAGAAGTAGGTATTTGGTATTTCCAGTTTTCACATTTGTTTTTGGTTCTCACTTTTCAGAATCGAAATTACCTAGCGCACGCACGCCCTTCTTTCCAGAAACTTAAAAATTCTAATTTACAAAACTATTATTCTCTCAACGGTCCTTAACGTGGTCAAGAAACGTGGATTTGAGGTATTGAGGAAAAATTGAGGGATGAGCAACGGCTAAGGGTTTTTGAAAATAAGGTTGTGCATGGAATATTTGGACGGGATAGGGACGAACCAGTCCGAGAATTCAGTGTCAACTGTAGCCGATAAATATAATTGAGGTGATATCAACACTATGAATAGCAACTGCATGTAAAATTGTAAAAATCGGTAGTGAACGTGCGATAACGACTGGGGAACTTCCGAGGTTTAGGCCGTGACGGAAGTGGGAGGATTGCTTTAAGGCAGATCTGTCGAAGTTTGGTTTGGACGGGAGTTGTTGGATGGAGGTGTTTAGGGAGCCCTTTTTGGTATCGGCATCGAACCTTCTGGTTCGCTAAGCCACTATTCATTATTCTTATTTTCATTATTTCAAATTAATTTTTTTTTTAAACTTTCATGAAATACACGTAAATTAAGAATCCGTAATATAATGCGATAGGTAGGTATTTGGTCCATTTACAGTTTTTTTTCCATTACTTTCTTCCTGTTTGACAATACAGTGTATTATCCGAAAAACTCTGAGGAGCGGTTTTTTTTATTTTTTTAAAAAAGTTTTAGTTAATAATATATATCGCGCGATATTTATTATACTTAAAGATAAGTACCCCATAGTCTATCTAGTACCCAGGAGCTTCTCCCTGGAGTTATGGTCGGCCATCTCCTTTATCTCGAAAACGATAAATTTCAGAGCATTAAAACTCATGGCCCAGATGCCTGAATCTCCAAATCTTAAAAAAACTACCTATCTCTACCTACGCACTATCTCGATTCGCCAAACCATTATGATTCAGTGGGCTTATTAATTTATTTCCGATAAAACTTTAGTATAAATTAAAATGAAGGTGGGGGGTCACTTGGGATAAATGAAGGTGGTATAGTGTACGTATAGCATAGGAACCTACAATCTTAAATGTTGCGGGTTCGCATCCAGCGTTCATTCCAGCATAATCCTAGGAATTTTTAAAAGAAATAAACATTCCTTGGCTATTCCATCCCCCCGAAAGGACGCAAAATGGAGGTCCCGAGCCTGTGTGATGTTAGGTACTCATTAAACATGCCGAACCTAATTATACCTTGATAGGCAAAATTTAGGACTTAAACCGTAGCATCGCCCGATTAACCTAAGTGGCATGAAGGGACGTTAAACAAACAAACAAACAAAATAAACGTGAATTGCAGTTCCTGAGTTTTCTTTATTCATTAAGTTTTAATTGCAGATTTGCACCTGCCTTGTGGCACAGAGTGGTCAGAATTCAGATGATCAGAGAATGTTCATAGAAATAAAAAAGAAAATAAGGAAAAATCTTTAATTTATAAATATAATGATTGTATTTGGCACAACGTATTTACAAACAATAACTTGCCTACTCACGCAAAATTGAAGGTATTTAACGCCGTATCAAGAGCCATAATGTGTTATGCTTCACAAGTTTGGGGTTTTTTAAAATACGACCAGGTAGAAAAGTTACAGAGGTTTTTCTTAAAAAAATTATTTACACTTCCCAATAATACTCCGAATTATGTTTTAAATTTAGAACTGGGTGTTTCTTCTATTTACGAGCATACATTAAAATTACACTTAAAATATGTTTTAAAAATTTTGAAGCTGCCAAACTCAAGATTGCCTAAAATTGTTGCGAAAGAAATAATTAATCAAAAATTATATTGGTTTGAATCATGGAAACATTTATGTGCTCAGTATAATATTAACACTGACTTATCTAATAGTAATATTAACTCTGTATGGGAAGCTAGTATAGATCAATTAATCAATAACATAAAAAATGAAGAAAGACAAAATGCTGAATTAAATGCAAAGCAAGGTGCACATCAAGGATTATATCCTAAACTCAATTATGGCTTAAATTGTATTTATATAAATTCCTAACCTATTAATGAATCTAAACTGATACTCAAGGCACGTACAGAATTATTAAATTTAAATTACAAACCATTTAAACCTGACTTATGTCAATTCTGTGCGGTTTGTAATTTAAAACATGTCGAAAACGTAAAACATCTTATTGCTGTCTGTCCTATATTAAGGCCTTACAGGGTCAGATTTTTAAACAGTGCCATACTAGCAGAGAGTGAGGTCATTAATTTATTGAATGGCCAAAATTGGGCCGGACTTGTAAAGTTCTTAAGAGAGGCACTATATTATAGGAGCCTTTTAGTTAGGAAATTTAATTATAATTAAAAAAAAAATATAGAGTATTGTTTTTTGAGAATGTTAATTTTCTTCTCCTATATTTTTAGCGGCTTTGTTAAGCATACTGTATACAAGATATAATTTTATTTTATTATGATTATTTTAGTTATTTGTTTTTCTTTCTTTTATAATATTTTTTTACTTTGAAATTATTAGGTAATGTTTATAATTGCAACTCTGCTGACGGAGCAATCCAAAGCATAAATGTTTTAATGGTTGTAAAAAATGTAAATAAGTAATTTATGTATATATTATTCCAATAAACATTATTATTATTATTATTAATAATAATGATTATATAAAAAAATAAAATAAAAAAAGTGCCTTTAGTTGAAATGTTAAAAACATATATATATATATATATATATATATATATATATATATATATATATATATATATATATATATATATATATGTATATATATATATATATATATTGTCCATGTTGTAGGTAGCCAATAATTCAATATTTTTAATTAACAGACCGTTTCCATTATAAGAAGTTTGTAAAGAAGTTAGCACAGATTTATTTGGCCTCTTCAAAGAATCATTTTTGCAGCTTTATTTTAAAAAGATGTTTTTATTTTAAAATAAGTTGGCTTCATTTCATTGTTGTATTTCTATAAGATAGAAACATTATATTCTGGGGATGAGCTCTATTTCATTCTCCTTCTTGGAAATTATAACAATAAATCTATAATATTACTATTGTGCTTTGAACATTATATTTTATTATTTATGGTATATACTGGTTATGAATTTTCGATTTTTTAACAGGCAGTTATCAATTACGAATAAGGAAAATTTGAAAGTTTTATTTTAAGAAAGTATGCCCCCCCCCCCGTTAGTTTTATTTTACCTATATTAGTGTTATGTTGTTCTATTTTAATTTTAGCATTTGTCATTGATTCTATTTTAAAGACTTCTATTACAGAAATGATTTGAATATTTTTTTTATTGGAATGTACCTATTTTTTTTTGTTTGATTTTCTTCACTGCTAAACAATCATAATAAAAATAATGATGTTGAGATTTCATAGATTTCTAGATATTGATAAGATGGTTCCATGATGTTTCTATATAAAGAAGTTGTTAAAATAGTTTTATTGTGGCGTCCTATTGTCATTCTTAACGACATTCATTGTTTAGTATTCCGTTGTAGTTTTAATGGCAATCCTTGTAAGGTATCATAAAAGTAACTTTCTACAAGCATGAACAGTTTTATTCATGTTATACAGAGTTCCTCTTATAATTTTCTAGTTTTTATTTATATCTCTTTTTAAGAAATCTGAAATAATGGAATATTTAAGTTTATACATAAAAATGAACGAATGACGAACGAAACAAAAGAATGAATCTGGTTTAAGGTCATTGATTTAATTACTGCGGACGTTGAGACAAGGCCTGCAATCGGTTCGGACCGCTGCTGTCAGTGTCGAACACCGCCTAGCTAAATAATGAGCTTTTGATTGCTAGAGCCTGTTTAAACTAGAATGCCCACAATTCAGCTTTATGACCCTTTGGTTTCTAATGACTCGAAGCAAGAAAGCTGACAATGGTTTAAGTATAAAGTATCAAAATTAGAAGAAAAAGAATCTGTAACCGAAGAGTCAAGATTGAAGATAATATTTAATTCTTTTATATGTCTTTTATTTCAAGTGATTAAACATTCAACCATATTATCATGATATTCTTTTTATTATCCTATTTGCGACGTTTCTGACCCTCTGTCCATCATAAAGCATCTACAGTTTAAGTATGTAATCCAGTATGAAATTAAAACATAAATACATGTAAAACATTATTCTCTATATATTCCTACATTATAATTAGCCAATATATTATTAACACGTTAGGTGTGGCATCGGTCCCCGGGGTCCGATGTCTTACATTGCCCTCTTAACAGACGATTTTTACATGAAAATGTCCGAACACTTAAACACTCAATTTAGTCGATTTTGAATGAGCTTATTGCAAAAAATGTTGCTAACACTTGAAATTCTGTTGTTTTCTAGAATCGGACTCCGAGGTCGGTTATTAAGTTAAGTAAGGCGTAAATCCTATGTCGGACCCCGAGGGCCTGTCCAGCGCCTATTATGTCTAGTTCCAATCCTTACCAAGAGATAATGCCCTTGAGGCGCTCATTTAATTCACTTTTCAGTCAGAGCATTCCCATCGGACCCCGACGCCAGATCCCCGTCTGTGGCTCATCCCAGCAGTCGGACCCCTGGGACCGATACCGTTTAAATCACGGTACCCTTAAAAAAACGCCGCCGCACCTCACGTGTTAATGTGATATACACCTTAAAATTTGTTGATTGAACATATTATAAAATTTTACTTCTTTTTTTTTCTTCAAAATGATATAGAATAGTTCTGATAGATAAAAAATTGTATGTAAGTTGTTGTTGTTTCTTTTGTTTTTGCATTTGTAGATTTATTGTAAGAATATCTGGAAAATAATGTTTTATATGAATTTTATACTGGATAACAAAATTAACTTATAAGAGCTTGCTTATTGGCGTAGGCTCTGAAACGTTGCACCTAGGATAATAAAAAGAATATAATAATACCATGGTTGGGTGTTTAATCCGTTTTAATTTTAATGTTTTAATTGGATGTTTTAATTTTGAATTAATTATTCGAAATTCCTGCTTAGGAATTTTGAATATTTTGTATGTTAAAAATTTACTAAATAATTAAGTGTTAAATGTTAATGTTTATTTCTGTTGCGTTGTACAGAGTTCTAGATTTGTAAGAATGGTTATTATCATTATCACGTGATCACATTTTTGGATTGTTCTAGCCCTTTCTGGGCGGTAAAGGAGATCATAAATAAGTAAGCGATCGTTTAATAGCTAAAACCTGGACAGGGAAGAGTAAAGGTACTTTTGAGTACCTATTCCTTGAGTTACCTATTATGCATAATATAACTGCTTAGTTTCAAGTGATATTATTTGAGTTCTCACTGTTTGTTTTAGTTTTCCGTCAATAAAATACTGCAAACGTATAACTGTAACACCAAATTTACATTTTTTTTCCAATATGGTTCTTCTATATCATTCATTTATTTTTCGAATAATATTTTCTCCTTTTGTGTTTCCGTAATACTTATTTTTGTTTATAAAGTGTATTTTTATGTTAAATATATAGGAACTAAAATATTACTATAAAGGTAAGTTCCATATTTGTTATGGCATCTATAAATATTTCTCCGAGTATATAACACATTGTTTGGATAAACTAAAAAAGAATAAAATAAAGGCTTAACGAACCCGAAAGATGCCGACCCCACATATCGTTCCCTATACAGCTCCATCCACCCTCCCTCTTCCAATCCCAAATCCACAAGATCAGCCCTTACCGAATCCTCCGACCTTCGCCTAGGCCTACCCCTCGGACGTTTTCCAGTTGGCAAAGCGTTAATCAATCTTTTAGGTATTCGTTCGCAACTAGGACTCGCAATTTCGTACGCCCACTTTAACCGACGAACGGCTATAACTTCGATTACGTTTATTGGGTACAGTTCACACAGTTCTGAATTGAGTATCCGTCCTAATTATCCTGTTGAATAATCCTTCTTCGGCCCAAATATTGTACGCAGTACTTTACTTTCAATTTATTATCCCATGAATATTTTTTTCTATATTATTTTATTTTATTTTTTTATTTAAAATATTTTCGTGGGGCTTTAGCCTGGAATATAAGGGAAATATAACATAACACGCAAGTTGTACACCGAATAATTCCCTAAAGAAATGAGGAAACGTCTAACTTTTGGGTGGGTGGCTTTTGAAGAAGTTTCGAGTTGTTTATTTAGGGCAACGTGAAATACTTGTGGAATCCTACGTTGGCAGATTCTTCAGAAACTTTTGAATTAGTTCATTCAGCGGGGCCCATGATTCAGGGCAAGTTTTACTGAAGAAGATAACTTAAAGTAATAAAATAATTTGTCTTGATAATTTTGTTCAACTTTGATTATGGCGAAACAAAGTTTTTATTTTTTTGTAAAGATAAATAGATGATATTGTGAGGTTGGTTTGTTACTGTATTTACTGTTCTTTTGTTCGCCATAACTACAAAAAATCAGTGATTTTTTTTAAATCATACATGATGATGCAGGGGGTATTTCGTTTCCTCCAACATACCTTTTTAACTCCTTCAGACTGGAATAATGAGGCTGATCTTATGTTTTCTTGGAAGCTTATTGCCTAATGGGAGAATAGCTTGCCTGTGCCTGTGCGAGTTAAATTAAATGATTATGATGATATTCAGTTAAAACTTTTTTATTTTTTATATTTTGGAGAGCCAATGTTTTGATCCAACTTGTGGATCTTCATCAGGGCTAAAAGAAAACAAATATATGAGTATCTATGCTAGAGGATGACAATAAATGAATACTTTACAAAACTAATAATAATATAAAAGATGGTAAGCATTATACATGAATATTTAAATAAGTGGCCTTTGTTGTCATGTAGCTCTTCACTTCAAAAGCGGTGGATTTCCCCATAAACCTTTGAAGTCGGCAAACTAACCCCCTACCACTACCTCCCACCTTTTTCTTCTGCAGTCTTTGTATTACTTTGGGCTCATTAAGTAAATATAAGATTTTATTTTATCTTGCTAACCAGCCACTTAAACTTATGCATGTATAATGCTTACCATCTTTTATATTGTTATCAATTTTGTAAAGTATTCATTTATTGTCATCCTCTAGCATAGATAATCACACATATATTTGTTTTCTTTTAGCCCTGATGAAGATCCACAAGTTGGATCGAAACGTTGTCTTTCCAAAATAAAAAAGTTTTAACTGAAAATCCTGACAATCATTTGACCCTATACGATCCTATAGACCATCGTATAGAATAACAGTTGACTATCTCTGACCTCTAAAAAACAATAAAAACTTTTTCAGGGATGTAATATTATCTGAGGTAGCAGGTTACCCCTCTATCCACTTGAGAGTTTACTCGCATTTCAGGAAAATTATTTACACTATTCCTCTATCTGAGAATATAAGTGTAATTCTGACTTCTGTTTTTATTTAAATTTAATAAGGATAATTAAAACCGAAACATCCTTTCATCTCATGAAAATATATATTAAATAATATCGCGGTGCAGCATAATGTGCAAAACATACGCTACTGATAAGAAAGTGGTTATCTGAGCGATAAAGAGGAAATAGGGGAGTGGTGGGGGGCCTCATGTTGATTTACCGGCAAGCGAGCTCAGCAATTGTGCAAACAGTCCCGCGGCAGCCAGTGGCACAATGCTCTCACTCCACGCTTCTCCAACATGACGATACTCCGTCTTCTTCTGGTTCTCCTCTGCCTCTCTGCCTCTCTTCTGGAAGCCATAGATCCGCAGGAGAGGGTCGGTACCTGCGTCGACATCAAGCTCAACGTCACATACTACATGAACGCGGTGAGTACTCTCTACGTGCGTAATTTTTTTAGTTATAAAACTCGATAATGAGATAGAAAAAAAAATTACCAAAAAAACCTGAGCATAAATGCCGATAAGATTAACTTATCTAAGCAAGTCTCTTCAGCATATGCCACACTTCACTTATTCTTGGTCATTTACCAAAAAAAAACCTTAAAAAAATAATACCTATATGGGTAATTCTCTTATCCTTAAAAGATGTTTACAGGTAATACGGTATAGCCAAGAACTGCCCGTAAAAAGTAAAAAAAAAGGAAAAAATTAATGATTAAGTCTCAACGACGCATAATAAAAAAAACTAAGGGAAACCGTACAGTTATTGGCACCCTTAAGACTACATTTCTGTGGTTAAAAAAAAAAAGTGCTTTTTATAAAGGGATCAAATAGAAACTTCCTACAGCTCCTTTATATCTATCCTCATAAAGACTCGAGAGGTTTTTTGGGTCAAAAGTTCAATAGTTTTACCTTATGATAATATTTATTGGTTAAAGTGCAAAAACTAGTTATTGACACCCTGTGGATTTAATTGTGAAATCTTCCCTATGGTTAGTTTGTTAAAGTCTTACTTCATAGATGACTTATAGGACCCTTCAAATATTAGACTCATGTATGTCTTGTTATAAAATTGTTTACCTATTTCTTTAAGTTAAAGTTGGGGTGCCAATAACTGTAAGGCTTACCCTATATACCAACATAAGGATGTTAGAAATCATGTTAAACAGTTTAAAACTCACTCTTAAATTTTATTTACTTATTACCACTTACTATTTATTTATTATCAGTTACCATTTTTAGTTTCAAAAAGAGAAAATTTTAAAAAAATGACCCACTACTTTCTTGTAGACCATTGCCTTCAAGTTGATTCCAACCTTTAATAAACTTCTGGATTTTGATTAAGTAGGGTTGACACCACCTACAGCATATGTGGGCGAAACCGTTCAGCTAAAAGATTTGATTTGACCGATTGGGCATCGGTACAGCTTCATTTGAACAGCAATAATTTACGTATGTTCAAAAAACGTATGCATAAAAAATGCACTAATTTTGAAAGCGGCCCGTGAACTTATTTGCACAATAAAGTTTGACGCACGACATGTCAAAGATTGCCCATACCCGATCCGCTATATAAGATACATTGCCAAAATTCAGCAATTCCGCATAAATAAAACTCTTCAACCAAGAAACTGATTGAAAGGTGTTGATCTTAAAATGATACTTTTTAAATGATAAAATCATGATTTGGGGCAGCCCATATAATTACAAAATTCAACTTAAGTAAATAAAAATCTTGATGGAATATATAGTCATTTCAACCGATGCATTTCTTTGGAGAACTATACTTTTTACTATTAGGTTGAAAACTTCGAGGGAATGGCGAATGGTTGCTTAAGAATCTCATTAGGATTCAACGATGACTCTTAGTTTGAAAATTAATCTAATACCCTAACGTGGAAGCTTTTTTGTAAATTTAAAAAAAAATATAATATTCGTTTTGTTCGGTTGAAAAATAAAAACACTGCACTATGTCAGACATTGACAGAATAACCCCACTTGAGTATGAAACGAATGATACCCCATAGCACACTGAAGCTACTATTTTCATTTTTTTTTAAATCCTCAAAACTAGAACTGAGACAGTAATAGGTACCTATAAATGGGTACATATACATGCTTAATTTAACCTCTGCTGATGTACTCTAAAGATATACAGTATAGCCAAAAATACTATAAAATGCATAATAAGATCATTAATGATTAATCCTCATTCACGACTCATACCGAAAGTAACTTAGTATGTAAAACGGAATCATCCATACTCTTCCAGTTAGGCAGCTAGTACAATTGTTGATCAACTCCATACAGACCCTTTACAAACATTACTAACAATAAGAACAAACATGGTTATATCTGTATTAAAAAGGCACTACAAGAGAGATTTCCTTCCCTAACAAACCAAACAAATGATACCAGACACCATTAGATTACTGGTATAAACCAGAATATTTTCTCATTGCAGGAAGTATTTTGACAGGTGTAGATTGATGAAAGTAAACAAAGAAAAAGGTTATAAAAACATTTAGTACATGACCGACGTCGGGCTTATACCTTTACATTGTATTATATGCTTATACATTTCAAGCAGTGAAACTTTTAATGAATATTAGAGACGTTTCAAAATAGAAAAGTGTTTAAAATTTTCTCAAAATCGAATCGAAATGTTAACATATGCGAATTCACCCTGCCCCACATTACTTGTCCTTAATAAAATATATAAGAAATAAAAATCCTTTGCGTTCTGATTGACAATAAGATATTTAAATCTACTGAGAACAATTAGTGATTTAAATCTACTTACAATCTAATAAACATTAAAAATTTACTAACTACCCCTTACCTAACTAACACCTTAAAATAATCGTGTAAACTGAACCTTTTTTCTGTTTTGTTCGGTACCCCTACCTGGCCATGTGTGGGTTACTCTACAGTTTTAACCAACCTATTCTAACAATGGTTGGTAGATCGAGATTTATTCCGTGTGGCCTCCAAGAAATAAAACTCAACCCTCCCTGGGAGCATTCGAACTTCCTTGCATTGTAATTTGAACTATGAACGACAAGTTTGCTGTATAGGGCTTTAATGAAGACCTTTAGTCAAAAAAAAAAAATAATAATAAATAAATAAATAAAATTAAATAAAATAAAAAATAAATAAGAACAAGTTTTTCAAATTTCTTCGGAAAAGAATAAACCAGTTAAAAGTTGATTATTTTCCCACAATTAATTATCCATAATAGCACTTATGATGAATAATTCTAATACTCCCATACTATCCGAGAACGAATAGGTATTTCTTAAAATTTTGTTGAAATCAATTACCGGTCCCAAATCAGCCCCTAATTTCCTAACCATAGCAATATTAACAAGAAATTAATCTGATTGTAATCCTGATTGGCCTGAATCATGAACAAAAAGTTTAGCATTATGGTAAACCGGTAATAAAGCAGAAGCCAAACACACAGAGAAGCGAATGTAGATATTATCAGTAAACGCATTTCTAGCCTTAAATGAATTTTTTTTTTTTTTTAAACGGAAAAACTGAAAAGCGCAGTTTGCTGAAGGTTTTAAATCTTGTTGGACAAAGAAAAAATAAAATCTATAATATGAAAATAATTGTATTATCCTTATGGCATAAAAAAGAAAAAAGAATAAAAATAAGCAGCCTGAATCTGACATTTCCTCAGCATAAATATGACATTATAACATTATATAAATTTATATTGTCTATTAAAAAAAAAAAAAAATAATAACACTTTGATTAAAATATGTACTGACATGACTAGGCGCGGTAAACTGTTGTTTCTATATTTTGCAGCCGTGACAATGATGATACAATCTAGGTCAAAACGTTGGCAAAGCTCATTCTTGATAAAATCATTTTACCTTAGTAAAATCAGTAATCTAAATCATAAACTGCTCAGTAAATTTAATGAGTTATCTTGTTAATAAAAAGGTATTCAATAAAAAATAAACTCTTCTAATTATTTTAGATAAACTGCGCAGCGGATTCTCGTAATATTGTCAAGTTCGGTTCAATGCAAAGTAACATGTTAGATTCCAACGAAAATGTTTAAACTCACTTAAATTATGTTTGATACAAGAACATTGTTGATATCAGTTTTGTCTACATAAGTAAGCAAATTTGGTGTACAGTACACTCTATTTCATTAGCGAATTTTATTTATTTCATAGCAAAAACCTAATCAAAACAAATACAATGCTACATTTATTTGAGACCAAAAAGTCAATTTTACAGAAAAATTGAGGATAATTGTTAATGAATAGTGAGTTCTTTATTCGATGTTCTTTTCTTTCTTTATTATGATTTTCCAATTTCACTTCCAAATTGAATTTTCCCCTAATTTAAAGCACGAATATTACCAGACGGAACACTCACCATTAATTTTCCATTCAAAAAATCCTAGCTAAATTGAAAGCAGAGAAAGAAATTAGTGGAATGCTCATTCATATTCAGGTATTCATGCCTCTTCTGGACGATTTAAAACATTTATTTTTCACTCATCTCTTACTCCTTGCGAAAGAAGATTTAAAAAAAAATAATTTTTAACATTTTTAATATTTAATTTACTTTTTAACTGGATTCACTCTGAATATTTAAATAAAATATTTCTTGTATAACTAATAACAATTGACTTGTAGAAACAAAATTTTCTTTACATAGAACTATAGGGTGAATAAAAAAGAAATTCTTGTGATTAATAATTTACACTGCAATGTGTTTAATAATTAAATGTAACACATTTTTACGATCAGCAACCCAACAGATTTACATGTCTTTTATTTATTTATTTTTTTCTGTCTTCCCTTTCACAAACTAAGCACAACTTAAGATTGTTGAATAAATGAGAAACTTGAGAAGGTGAGAACACAAGACATTTTTGTTATTTTAACTACATCAAACAATCGATCCATTATAACAACAGGAAGTATGTTAATTAATTAAAGCATTTAAAAATAGAAGTAAATGTTTGATAAACGTCAATGCTGACATTTCTATAGAGTACATAATATGCCTTTATAAAAATCAACAATGAGCTCTTTATTCTTTTCAATTTTTAACGAACACGATAAAAGGTGCACATTTATCGTGTTCGTTAAAAATAAGTATATTATTATAAATGGTTGAATCCATTGGTCATATTAATAAAAAAAAAAAAAAAAAAAAAAAAAAAAAAAAAAAAAAAAAATTATTTTGTAATAACAGTTTAAGCAGGAGATAATTTTAATTTTATATGAATTCTCCTGAATTCATTATTATTCTCCTGAAAAAATCTATTCGCGTCATAAATATTTCTGTTAGGGTAACAATTATTACGGAAAGTTATAAGAGAAGAAAAAAGGCATCCTGCCAAAATATTTTTCTAGGTGCAAAATCGTAATTAAAAACAGGTTTTTGTAATGCCGACATACTCTCGATTTGTGGAACACCTACATTTATAATATGCTCTTATTATTATAAATTTAATCAGCTCTCTCAGTTAGATCCGAATTTGTTAATGGAAGAAATCATGTTTCCTACCATGAGGAATCTCTCTAAGCCGAGTTGTTCTTCGTGGAATAAAAAAATAACTTAAGTAAACATTAAATTTCACTCATATCAGATATCAAGGAATAGAATTTGGATCCTTAAGCGAAAAGTGGAAATTTTAATCATTAATCAAATTATTAATAATAAATATTTCGAATAGTAATTATTTCGTTTATAAATACTCGTTTCTTTTTCAGTCAAAGGTAATTGATATTTTCAGAAAATGTGACTGTTTCAGTTTACGATCATCCATGGATTTGCATCCAAAACTTTACCGAAAACTTAGTTCAATTTATATAATAATTCTTGTTAAAAACATGTAATACGACTACTTCGGAGGCTTTTAACTAACTAAGATGCAATAACTTACAATTATTTTCAATTAGAATTACATTTAATTTTTTATTACTGTAATGATCCCAATGTATTTATTTAATAATCTTAATGTACATTTTTAACAATAGAAGAACTTACATAGCACCTGATTATATGTATGATAATATTAATATAATTAATAATTTATTGAAACCTTTTTAACCAACGTTTATAGAAAAGTTGTTGTCCTTTCCGATTTAAATTATTTTACGAGCTATTTTAGTTAAAAGTTAATCGAGGATTGAATGATAGAGATGCCAAGATTATATAAATTAACTTAATTTGTCTCAAATATAATTTTATGCTTCACAATATTAAAATGTTTTATTATTTTGATGTTGTTTTATTTATGTTTCAACCTCAAGATGAGTTGAGGATGAAAAAATTCATGCAAAAAAAATTAGCCACGGACGGGATGAACTTGAAAAAAAAAAAAAATTAACAACAGCTCAAAATAGAATGCCTACCTTGACATTTTCAAATTATATTTTACCTCACCAAATAATGAATCTGAAAATCCACTAAGTATCTAAATCCGATAAGTGTAAAATTTTGCCACTCTGCGTTATTAAAATAACTGCTAGGAATATTTATATGAAGCTGAACAAGCATTTTTCCAGATTGATTGAGTTTATTGTTACAGCACATCGATAGAAGTTACAGAGGCAACAGTCCAATTCGTTTTACTGTGAGCTAAGGGCGTATTGAAAACTGACCTAGATTTTTTTACAAAATTGTGGGAGTAGATTAATTTTTTTTCTATAAAAATTATTTAATGAATTTAGCACGGCCTATTAATCCATGAAGTTATTCAACAATAATCAATATAACTCCCAAGTTATTACATTGGAGAATTATATAAATAAGACAAGTAATAGTTTTTTTTTATTAGCTAACTGTCAGTTTAGAGTCTGGTACAATAGGAGAAGGCACCTAAAAGAATGTTTTAAGAACAATGCTAGTTAGAGAGGCTTAGAGGAAGGTAACAAGTATTCCTTTCTTTTTTTTTTCTTTTTTTTTTGTTCTTTTCTATACAGTTTCTAATCGGAAATGACTGTAAAAGGTTATCTAAGCGCGATAAGGCATGTCATAACGAAAA
This sequence comes from Aelia acuminata, assembly GCA_911387785.2. Classification (NCBI taxonomy): domain Eukaryota; kingdom Metazoa; phylum Arthropoda; class Insecta; order Hemiptera; family Pentatomidae; genus Aelia; species Aelia acuminata. The sequence goes on along the minus strand of OU426979.1, from coordinate 33,078,050 downwards.
GTAGGTGTCAATGAAATAAAATATGTCAACTAACCTATATACAGAAACATTTTTTTCAATTTTTTTTTTATTTATTATTATTGGCACTACTACTCTTGTAAATACCACGAGTTTTATCATTATAAATTGTTCCGAGGGGGCATAAATGAGAAAGGGGACTTTTTTGTTACCGTACAAAGTACCTTTGTTTTTGTTTACATGTCGGTCGTTATGCCTAAAAATAAGAAAAATATTCCGACAACTCATAAAACAAGTTGAGTCCACGGATGCCATTTACGTCTTTAATTTCAGATCTTTGTTTATAAGTAAAGCCTTACTGTACATGGGAGAGAGTTGTCAACGTGTTTTGAAACATACATATATAATGGAAATTATTTGTTTCCATGGTAACTAAATGAAGTTTTCAACAACTATGTAGCGCATTATAAATTCAGACGCGATGGAGTACTATGCATGCATTGCCTATTTATTATAGTACAAAATTTTATATAACAATAACAACAAAAAAAAATAGTGTACTTTAGAGACCAAATTCAAACAAAAATAAGTAAATGAAGGTGGAAAAATGTTTAAATTTTTGGAATGGCGTTTATTTATCAAAACACTCCAATTTCTGATATAAGTAAGTAGGTAAGTGAAAGATGTGTGTTGCGCGCATCGTACCAGCTTTTTTTCTTTAATCTCTGCAAGGCATCTGATCTGGGGTAATTCTGGCAATGTGGCCAGCCCATTGCAGTCGACCAACCTTTACAACACTTACAACATCCGGGTTCTTGCATAGTTCCCTCAACACAGCATTGGTTCAAATCCTCCATAATCCATTATCAATCAAGGGACCAAATATTCTTCTAGAGATGCGCCATTGTTTTTTTTTCATTTACCACTCACAAAAGTAAAACAAAGGTTTCTTTGAGCTCAGCGCTTGAGATGTCTTCAAGTTGCCCATAAATATTCTAGTGCGAATACGTGTTTCATGTTGCATTCTTCACGTCAACCGTTTTTCCGCTAGCAATTTACAGTAATAATATAATTGCAGCCTAGTTTCAAGGCGAAAAACAGACCTGTTCATTTAAGGTACACTTCCTCACATTTCTTTGCTCATTTGTTTATTATTTGCTTCTTTGTCACACAAAATTGCTTTGCTTAAGTTTATAAAATAGGGCTATTCGCTTTTTAACACTTTATAACTTAATTGAAATATCTACTTCCAATAATTTTTTTTTTTGTTTTTGAAAAATGTATACTTAAGAAAGGGAACTTTTTCTAATGTAAATTGGATAATGCCGTCAGTACGCCTTCATTTGCGTAACAAAAATGAAGTCGGCTCAACTTACTCTTCCGTGCTTACCAGGGATTAGTTAGAATTTTCTATATAAATATTTTTTTTTAATGTATTATAGATATATAAATCGATTTTTTCGGCGATATATAGTAAAAATCGATAGAAAAGGTTCATAACAACGAATAATAATAAATTGAAAATGCATTTTCAATTTTTGGGCGCTTGAGTATTTTTCAGGAAACGCGGCGATATACTCTTCAGGGTTATGGAATATTATAATATTTATTTATCTAAATAAGTCTTTCAGAAAATAGTTATTACAGTAAATTTTATTTATTAAAGATAGTGAATTTCCATTTTTTTTTTCTGATCCATATCATTTGGAACAGCATGCATGCTCTAACAACAATGCTCAAGGGTTCTCTCTAAATAATTTAGTTTATTTTCCACTGAAATAAATTATAAATTAAAAGATTTTTGTAATGATTTAAATTCTGATTTAGTTTTAAAACTATGGAACCAAATAGTTACCATTAAATAGTCTCGTATTCGTATCATTGACCTAACACATTATAAAATAAATGTTATTCTTTCTTAAATTTTAAGCTTTCCAAACGATATTTTACTACTCATAAACCCATAATTGAAATTTTAGTCTTGGGAATTCATTGTTTTTTCTCTTTTATTTGATTAGAAATCTTTTCATATTTTAATTAGACATTCCTTGAAATTGACAGATGTATCATAAATAATATAAAATATGATAATGTGATATAAAAGAATAATAGCTTGAAAAGACATATTGAGAAGCTTATCTATTGGTATGAATCAAATATTGTATCAATGTTACTAGGTCTATCAGTATTATAGTGTCTGTAGGTAATTTTCAGACGCCTCTGAGGTTTATAAGAAATAGAGGATGAAACTAAATAAAAAAAAAAATAAAGTTGCAATTAAAAAATAAATTAGAATGGAGTTATATACTAAAATGTTTATTTATAATAACATACCATCCGATTTTTTCAACGCAAGAAGCCAATGTCGTAATAATGTAATACTTGAACGATTCAAACCGAATAAAAAGTTTGGCAAAGGTATATGAGTCCTGTATTATCATTTTGCTTTTAAAGTCTATCATTAAAGAGTTCTATGACGGACTTAATACAATTCTGGATTTGTAATTTTTTTTTTTATTCACTAATCGCTTTTTTCTTTTCTCTCTTTTATTTTTTTCTTTAACAGGCCTTCTAAGAAAATGAATTGCTGTTTATACGGAGGTAGAAACAAGAAACTCCCTTCCTTCAAAATAAGCCCAAGAACGTTGAAATCGAATAAACTGTAAAAGCATTTCGGAGCGTCGTAACAAAACGTCATTTCGTCTTGAAGTAAATTTTAAATCTCGGAACTGGAAAAAAACAATGTTAATAATGCAAAAATAAAAGTATTCTCTTTTTTCTTTTGGATATAGTTTTTACTTGAGAATTCAACTCTGATCACGAGTACGGTATACTTTATCTTATATGTTTTGTGTGTCAAGGATGAATATTCTGTTTTCTTGTTGCTATCAAATTTTGGATTTTAGATGAGCGATTTGTCTAATTTTCTTTAATCATATTTTGGTCTGGCTTGTATATTGTCCATACAAAGCCTAAATGTGTCAAACTTTGATTGGCTTTTTATTTATCTGGTTTGTAATTTGGAGATTCTACGTTTTTCGTTTTAAAATTATATATTTATATATTTTTTAATTGATAAGTGATGACATTTGCTCGTCCGAAATTTTTTTTCTGCTTCTGCAGTTCTCTGATTATATTAATATTGACAATATTTAGCTAACAAAGTAACAGATAGGAGGAAATAACAATGAGAAGAAAATAATAGATTTGAGCGATTTAAGTTAGAATAGATGTGATTTATTTGTCAGGAGTGATATAATATTATTTTGTAATTTTCATTTCTTTGTTTATAAGGTAATTAAAAATGTATCTATGAGTGTTTTTCGTTCTGTTTGAGTTTTGAGCTTATTTTAAGGTAGTGTCTCTTAACCCATAGTTTTAGATAATATTCCCAAATAGGGACTAGTTTGGTACATTATGTGATGATCTAAATTTAAGGAGAGAAAGTTGATTATAACGTCAGTGCTTGTCATTTCTTTTTTTTTTCTCTATGTTCTAAATACGGATCATAGTACATCATATAGTTTTACATACATACACACAAATAATAATAATAAAAAGTTTAACGAACCCGAAGGTTCTATGCACTCGCTACCTACACACCTCCAACCAAAGACCGCCGAACAAACCAAATTTCGATAAACCTGCCTGAACGCAACCCTCCCACCATTCAGCCTCGCGCTTATTAATTTTTTTGCAATTCGTTCACTACTCAGTTTCGAAATTTGACACGCCCATTTTATTCGTATCGCTGCTATCACGTCAATTATATTTACTGGGTATAGTTCACTCTGTTCGGCGTTGTGTAAGCGTCTAAATTCTCCGGGTTAGCTCATCCCTCTTCGGTCCAAATATTCTACGCAGTCCATATTTTCAAAAACCCTAAGCTGCTGCTCATCCCTCAATATGACCAGCCAGGTTTCGCATCCTGACCGAAATTTCTAAGTTTCGGTAAAGAATGCGTGAGGTTACTTATTTTGCTACCTAAAAGTAGCTTGCATATTCCGCCTTTAATCTAGCCTTGATAAATACATATGTACATATATCGCTCAATCCTTTAAACAAAATTATATCTAAAAAAAATTCTATAATGAAATGTGTTCAGAATATATATCAAGCCCCTGATTGGCCTTTTTAATATTCATCTGATCGTGTTAAAAAAAAAATATATATATATATAATGTTTAAATTTATATAGCCCCTTTTGATTTATGACTTTCTTGTTTAAAATTTCAAAATTCTGCTTGAAATGGGTATAAAATTTTATGATGCTTTTTTTTTTTTTTTTTTGATAAATAGTATATTTGTAATTTATGAAGACACGAAAATGAAAGATCATACCAACAAATGTTTATTCCATATCTACCTACAACCATCTTTAAAGTAAAAAATCCTTTAAGTCTGTAGGTATAGCTTGATTAGTACTTGGATGAGCAACCTCATTTCACCGAGGATCAAGTAGAGAAAAATCCTAATGTTATTATCGTCCCAGGTAATTGAAGGCTGGAGGCAATCAGACCAGTATTAATAGTGATGACCTTGCAACGTGTATCTTAATTGATACATTAGAGCTATATAGATAACTAGATACCAATAGATATAGGTACATGGTAGAATATAAATGACAGCTTTGTAATGACCCAGTTATTGTTACATAATGAACTAATATGAAATGCATCTAATTGATGGAGCAATTGTATATTATTAGTTATGGAATAGAGACCGAAGATGATACAACCTGAGAAAATTTGTATAACCTAAAAAATGAAAAAGTAAATAAATTGAAACCTTAAGCAGTAGCCATCAACAGTTTTTTTTTCTTTCAAATGAGATCATTAACCTATCGGACTTTTAAATATTTAGAATAAAAAACAAACAAAAACTAGTAAATAATCATGTTTTACTTTGCATATATTTTTTTTTTTTTTTTTTTTTTTTTTTTTTTTTTTTTTTTTTTTTTTTTTATATAACTTCATAAGATATACAGCCTCTTAAAAAACGTAGATTTAATTAACGTTAAACGTATATTTAAAAACGTATATTTAATTAATTCATATAAGTATATGAATGTAATAATAAAATGTATAACAATCAGTAAGGTATAATGTCCTCATCATTTCTGTTGTGTTAATAAGGAAAAACATATTAATTGCAGTTTTTTTATTTCGGAAAATTAATTTTAGAGCATTAGCATAAAATATGCGGACTTTAAATGCTATTAGTAGAAACTCTTAAAGTAAAAAAATATTTGCATACATATATCTAATAGGTAACCTTCAATTTCGCACGTTTATTCCCCCACCTTATTCCACAACGTTTATCGTCCAAACATTCGCATTAATTTGAATTCATAAATAAATTAATCCATTTTGTACCAGAGATGTGTTGACGCACGATTAATATTAATATTTTTTCGTCATATTGCAACACTAATGTGGTATTAAAGAATTTTTATTAGCAGAAAATAATAATTTACAATGTCAGACAAACACAATTAATCAACAAGGTTACAAAAGTATTAACATGTAGCGACAGACACAGCAACACAAAAGTAACTATAGGATTAGATCTTCAGAGCAAGACTAAGACTCCAGTCCATCTCTCCTTGTATTTAATCTGAATTAGAACAGTCTATAAGGTTCCCGGCAAGTTTCTCGAATAGTCAAGAACATGTACTAGAACAGTTTGTTCCAACTTTTTTAATTAATGGAAAATGTTTTAAAGTAGAGATGAGAGATGGCCAACTGTTCTTCAATTACGATAGGTTAAATGATGGTCACGATTTTCAGTTTACAATGATTTTATTATGGTAAGCCAACGTTTCGATCCAACTTGTGGATCTTCATCAGGGCTACTGAGTCCAGGTGGATACTAAGACTCCATAATAATGGCTTACCATAATAAAATCATTGTAAACTGAAAATCCTGACCATCATTTAACCTATCGAAAATGTTTTAAAATGTCAAAGATAGTTTAACTTGTATTATGGTTTAATAATACTAAATAAATAAAATATTGATAAATAAGAAAAAAATAACTTTATAAAAAACTGATTCATTTTTTTTCAATTTTGAACCCTTTTATGCGTTTCCAAGAAATAAAAGAGGGGGATCTCCGAAGGGAAATTTTTTTAAATTTATCAATCATATATTTTTCACATAAATAAACATTGAAATGGAAAAAAATCAAATAATTTCTACCCTTGGAACCAAACGAAATTAATCCTAATTTTTTTACTTTCACTTACCTATATATGAAATATATAGTAAGTGGAAGTATTGCGATCGTGAAAATTTTCGACTTCCGGTTTTCAACGGAAATACACGTTTTGGGACCCCCTGAGTCGATATAACCAAGTCCCGCGAAATGGTCTGTGTGTGTGTGTGTGTGTGTGTGTGTGTGTGTGTGTGTGTGTATGTGAACAGACTAGCTCAAAAACTATAAACCGTGGGAACCTGAAATTAGGTATTTATTGTAGGTATATGCCCGCGATGTGACAGCAAAAATTTCATCAAAATTGCTCAAAGGAAGGGGGTAGTTTATTTAATAACTTTTTACGTTTTTTTATATTTTCTCAAAAACGGCTCTAACGATTTTGATTAAACTGAGTATTTGATCTATTTATATGCCCTAGATATGACTGTAAAATTTCATCAAAATTGATTAACCGGAGGGGGGACTTTACTTAATAAATTTTGTATCATTTTCACGTGTTTTTTTATTTACTCAAAAACGGTTTTAACGATTTTGATCAAACTGGGTATATGATGTATGTATATGCCCGAAATACGACTGTAAAAATATCATTTTCACGTGTTTTTTTACTTTCACTTACCTACCTCAAATTAACTTTATGGGGAAGGGGCCTTTTTTGTTTTCCTATAAAGTATTTTGTACGCCTTTACTGACAAACCAATGCGTTATTATTATCTATAGATGTTCTGTTCATTTGAGAAGTGGCAATTAACAAAACGCATTAAGTTCTAATCTAAGTAAGTTGGTAAGTGAAAGTTGTGTGTTGCGCGCACGCACCAGATTTTTTTAAGTTGTAATCAATTTTTTTCAGACGTGCGTGTACATTTTTTTGTTTAACTTGTTTTTCTTATTTTAATATTTTATTTATTTCTTTTTTTAGGACAAATCCCTTTTCAACTTAGCAGGTATTTGTAAAAGTTTTATTTAAACTGTAATTAATTCAAATCCATTGCTTGTCATGTTGGAAACTTTTTGTAAACATAAGAATGTCATTAAATGTATATTTCTCTGCTTCATTGATAGTTTGTTTAATGTCTATTTTTATGCTACTAAGGCTAATCGGACGATGCAACAGTGGGAGTCCTAAATTTTGCCTATCCAGGTATAATTAGGATAGGAATCTTTAACGATTACCTGACATCGCACAGGCTCGGGACCTCCATTTTACGTCCTATCCGAGGGACGGCATAGCTAAGGATTTTTTTACTCCCATTAAAAAATCCTAGGGCCACCGCTGGAATCGAACCCGTGATCTTCAGTATTGCAGGTTGCCATGCTAACCACAACACCATAGGTGACCCCTCTGCTTCATTGATCTTATCATCTTACTGTCTATACTTCTTGGCGTCGTGTAATACATTAATCTACTTTATTAGAGAACGAATGAATCGCTATAATTTTAGCAATATATGCTGCCTTCTAATCACTCTGTGTTAACTTATAATTTAATATTAAATAATATTTAACGGTAAATAAAATCGTTTACTGATTGTCAAAGTTAGTTGACAGGCGCGAATTAAAATTATGATAATAATAATAATAATAATAAAGGCTCAACGAACCCGAAGGTTCGATGCCGACACCACCACTCGCTCCCTGCACACCTCGATCCATCGACCGTCTTCCAGACCCAACTTCGACAGATCCGCCCTAATGCAATCCTCCCACCTCCGTCTTGGCCTGCCCCTCGGACGTTTCCCATCCGGCACCGCGCTTATTAATCTTTTCGGAATTCGTTCACAGCCAAGTTTCGCAATTTTACACGCCCATTTTATTCGTCTTGCTGCAATCACGTCAATTATATTTACTTGGTAAAGTTCACTCAGTTCGGCGTTGTGTAAGCGTCTAAATTCTCCGGTTAATTTTTCAACTAACTTTGTAACGCGCCTGTCAACTAACTTTGACAATCAGTAAACGATTTTATTTACTGTTAAATATTATTTAATATTAAATTATAAGTTAACACAGAGTGATTAGAAGGCAACATATATTGCTAAAATTATAGCGATTCATTCGTTCTCTAATAAAGTAGATTAATGTATTACAAGACGCCAAGAACTATAGACAGTAAGATGATAAGATCCATGAAGCAGAGGGGTCACCACGGGTTCGATTCCAGCGGTGGCCCTAGGATTTTTTAACGAGAGTAAAAAATCCTTAGCTATGCCGTCCCTCGGATAGGACGTAAAATGGAGGTTAATTTTTTAATTTTTCAACTTCATGCCGCAAGTTGAAAAATTAAAATTATGAAGAAAAAAAATAGTAATAAAACTGAGGAGTTTATCTCGCTAATGAATCATACTGAAAAAATGGAAAAAAAAAAAGCCCAGCATAAATACGCTAAAACTTATCTATTTTGAGGAAAATATTGTGACCTGTGGTTTAAAATCCTAAACCTTTTGTTGGAACGAACTAACGGTCGGAACAAACCGTCGGAGCACGTGGATGGGCCTAGATCCTTTCGACGGAGACCTGGAACCTCCCAGGAGGTCCTCGAACCTTCTAGAAGGTTCCTTTTACGACTATATATAAATATATAAAGAGTAAGTGACTGGCCCAGTTAGTCCGAGTCTTAGTCTATGTCTTCACTGTGAAGCTCAAGTCATATCATTTGTGTCCTATAAAGTTATCATTTTAGTAACCTGATCGGATAATTGAGTTTTATTAGTTCGTTTGGCATTGATAATTGTATATTTTTGTCGAATAAATATTTGTTAACCCACATAAGTGTTACAATATGTAATAAAAAAATATTAAAAAAAGCAGCGGCTGCATTAGTAACGGGATCAAAGTAAGTCATCGATCGGTCTGCGGTCATCAGTTTTCAACCCTTATGCAACAACCCATTTCCGTATCGTCCTACCGGGCCGGCAATATTTCACGAGTGGATGAAGGTATAAAACGATGGCTATCTCATAAAGGATGGCGTTGAAATGGTTAAATCGGCCAATAAATCGCCCCATTCACTGCGTTATATCGTGAGGGGGGTTTAAGGGGGGATGTGAACTGATAACTGAGTGTGGGCTCATTCGGGGTTGTCATTTGATCAGGAACTTATGCCCCATAAATCAGCTTTCTCTTTAAGTGTCTGCATAACATAACTTACCACAAGATTTACTGTCCCTTTTAAAAATAGATTTATTATATATGAGAAGATATTTATATTAGAGAATTTCTTAGAAGAATTCTTATAAGTTCAAAAATTCAATTTTATTTTTATGAAAATTTTATAAATGTTTTTTTAAAGGCCACAAATTTTATTTAAATATTTACAAATAGATCATCAATTACAGCCTCATTTAATTTATTTACGTACGACCTTTCCCCATAATAGCCCTTTTAGAGGGATAGACTGCAAGTGACCCATATTACTCCATTGATATGGGAAAAAGCATTATCTCAAAAAGAAACAGTGGTATCGTTGGATTCGTTGTGAAAACGTCTAAAATAAAGAAAATAAGAAAGCTTAAACTAAATGATGTGGTTTAATGTTTTTTTTATGAAGCATCGAGTAGAAAATTTCACAATATATTTTAACGATAGCATTATATCAAAATTTTTGAGTTACCGTTTTTCTCCATGGCAGTACAGATCACACCGTAGCAATTTTTGCTAGCAAGATTTCAGAGGATAGGGGTTTTTAAACATTATAATTTTTAACACTTGCACAACCAGCTGTTTGAAGCAATAAAACCCTGTTATTAAATTAACTGTCTTTATTCCATATTTTCGACGTTAAGTAATATTTCTATAAATTCTAATTCTATAATTATATTTCTATAATAATTAATCTAACCTTAATTTGTGGGTGACCACCATTTTTAAATTATTTTTAAATAATTTATTTTTTGGAGAGAAAAGATTTGGCTCCGCCGGGAGTCGAACCCGGGTCTCCCGCGTGACATGCGCAGATGCTAACCACTGCACCACAGAGCTCGGCCCCAAGCAGAGCCAATCCTTCCTCTTCACTGATACCTACTCCCCCTATCTTGCAACTTTTGCGAGTAGTAGCGGGAGGTGGACAAATTTTGTCCAATTTTTGGTATTTATTGACATACGTCAATTTTAAATTATTAATTATTAATCTAGTCTTAATTTTCGGGTGACCACCATTTTTAAATTATATTTATAATTTAAAAATGGTATAATAAAGAGGAAGGATTGGCTCTACTTGGGGCCGAGCTCTGTGGTGCAGTGGTTATCATCTGCGCATGTCAGGCGGGAGACCCGGGTTCGACTCCCGGCGGAGCCAAATCTTTTCTCTTCAAAAAATAAATTATTTCTATAATTATATTTCTATAATTAGTATAGAAATATATTTCTATAATGGTAGTAATAATATTATAATATAATAATTATATTTGGTAAAATACAATGATTGTTTTGGATGTATTTGTACGGTCTTTGAAGATGGGTGAGATAGCCCGAAACGTAAATATAGAATAAAGACAGTTAATTTAGTAAAAGGCTTAAATTTCTTCAAACAAGTGGTTGTGCAAGAGCTACAATTTTAATACCCAAATATAATGTATTTTTAATATAATTTATAAATGGTATTTGACAAGGGCATATAGCCTATTTAATTAAAAAAGTTTTATGGTCACAAAAAATCTAACCTTGAAAATGACTAGGAAGCCGAAAAGACAGACATAAATTCAATAATTGAAAATGTATTTATAAATATTCAAATTTATTTTTATTTTAGATTGTTATATAACCTGGAATTAAAAACTGTAATACGAACAATTTTATATTTTTTGTTTTATTCTCAGAAGACAATCAAGCTTTATGGGAATAAATTAGTTTTGGGATTAAATCATAATTAAAGTAATACTATTCCATCTCTGAAATTATGTACTCTCATTATCCCAGAATTATCATTTTAATTAGTCTGTGATTATAATTTTACAACAAAGACCCGTATGAAATGTATTGAATTGCATAAATTTCCTCATTTCTGCTCTAACAAACATTTGTTACTATCATCCTTTTGAAAGCAGAGGATTTTATGTTTCATGAACTGCATTAATTGATTTCGTTGCCCTAACTGCAGAGGTAATAATGTCATATTTTGGCTTCCCTCAAATCTGGACTTGGTATATCAAAATGCTGGTACAGAATGCCAGTCTCTCTTTGGACAGCATAAGTCCATCGGATTTAGTCGGGAGGAACTTCCGAGTAATGATGAGAACACTAAATTAATAAATGATTCCATTATTTTAATATTTTAAAATAGTTTTATTCTCTCTCTTCAATTACTTTTTACTTTATAAGCAGGGTAGGACTGTTTTATTTTAATAAAATATGAAAAATTATAATGGGTTTTTCACCCTCTGCAGTTTTAATTATATATTTCTTCATGTACGTTTCGAATTTTAAAAACATATTTAATCATTTCGTTGAGGTCAATGCGAAAGATCGTATGTTGGAAATGCGCCTTAATAATGCTATGTCGTCGTTGCCGCGGTGAAACCTCTTAAGTGACAAAACAATGATTTTACAGGAGAAACAAATAACTGATTTGTAAATAATTTAATAAAATTATTAAAATTCCTAATAAAAAAAAAAATGGGCAATTCAATGTATACCAACACAACAAAATCTTATAATTCTTACCACGAAATTCTACAATAAAAAAAAATATGTGATTTCTAATTGTACCTTTTGCATGCGGTAAACTCTTACACATAGGAGGATTCTTTTTAATCAATTTAAATCGTGTTACGATTTTTCAACAAATGAGTGCTTTCCACTAGCATGTGGGCGGTAAAATCTTCTTTTCATTATATCAAAATCACGTATTGGATTTTTTGTCACAGGAGGCTTCACTGCGGCAACGACGATATTTAATCATAAAAATAATAAAAGGGATCATCGAAAATTAGGTTTACAAAATTATCATATAGAATACCGAATAGCGATAAGCGAAATGTGGTAGAAGTAATTTATATTTAAAAAACAAAACAAAATAAAAACAAGATTATTAAGCTTTAAAAAATATATGGAAAGTGTGAGTAAACGTTGTTATTCGATTATTGAAAGAATATGGGATGGATTTATTGGAGGATTAAGATTTATTTATTAAAGGGTTATTGGAGCTTACCTCTACGCAAGGGTTATTGGAGCTTACCTCTACGCAAGGGGTGTTGGTTCATATAATTCATATGAAGTCCACAGGAGGGGGCGGAAGCTGTCCCCCTTAAAAAATCGAGAAACGAAAACTAAAATTGAAATAAACATGTATTCATTAACTATGTCTACTAAGTATTATATAAACAAATATTTTAATTTTCAAATATCAATTATATTTATTTGAAACATTAATAGTCCGAATACCTCGACCCCCTCCCCCGTTCAAAAGAATTTTAATAGGTTTGAAAGGGGGTATTTTCTAATTTATAGCAGGGTTTCAATATTTTTAAATAATTTAATAAAGTAAAGAGAGTGTAGTAGCTCATTAGTAAGCCATTGAGTAGCTACGCTCAAGTCTTGAGCTCGAATCTGACGTGGCGTGGGATATCTTTAATATTCAGGAGGTACAGAGGGTAAAGAGGGTAAACCCAACCTGTAAAATGTGGGTACTCATAATTGTAAAATTTAGAGGAAAACCTAGCGGTTGAGCATGATGACGATTAAATCACCTCCTTACACGACCGCTTACCAAGAAACAGTGCTTCCTTACAAAGTACTGCACCTTGGACCCTTCACGGGTTGTAGTTGTACAGGTTTTTAATGAGGCAAACCTGTAAATTTAAATAAATGTTAAATAATAATAATTCTCGTAATTAATTGTTAATATATTGAGAATAATTAACAAACATCACCTTTTTTTTTTATGTGGATTGAAATCTATACGTATATATATTCTGAAATGTTTTATAATTAATCTGAGAGCTGAGAAAAAAATTAAAAAATAATTTTATATATTAAGATATTCTTAGTTTTGGAAAAAATATAATTTTACATAATGGAAAAAAGCTTTTTGGGAGTCTTGGTACTTTTTAATTTAAGAATTATTAAGTTTTTATTTGATAGTAAAACACTCATTATATTCATACGTGGTCGAAACTTAGTTAATAGTGGATTCATACAGCATTTTTTGCGCTCTTCCAGAATATAATATTATTGTAAATCGAAATTGGCTGCAAATGCCTTAGAAGTGTATTTAAAATGTTGACAAATCAAAACTAGTTGTTTTCAGTCCTATCTGCTCCATCATTCAAACCCTGACAACAATTCTTTTTTGAACAACTCCTACAAATAATTTTTTTTTTTTTATTGTTTACAACTTAATCAATAGACAGAGCATTGGGTGTTTTTTTTAATATTTTATTATTTTTAATTTTTTAAGAACAGTTTTTTAGGCTACAATGAATATTTGGATTTTCATCTTTAATTTCAACATCAACTATTTCAATAAAAATTAACAATAATCCTATTTTTTTATTTTTTTTTTCCAGAATGAAGGAGTATGGTTCCCACAGTACAGGGCTCGAGATGACGATTACGTGAAAGACGTCTATTCCTGTCACACAATTTACGAAAAAGTTTATCTCGACGATGATGGCAAGCCATGGTTAGAAACTTCATCATACTATTCGAAGTAATATATTGCTTTTGATAATATTGAAAAGTTAAAATATAATAATAATCAATAATTATTTTCTATTTATATTCAGTCACTATATAACTGATGGACGTGGAAAAGTTATTTTGACCCCATCAGGCCTAAAGCATCCCTTCAAAAAGTAAAACAAACCGAGCAAACTGCAGGCTATTAAAAATGAAGTTATGGCTTATTTTCATTCCAGTTTCTATAGTTTTTTTAAATTCTAATTTTAAAATTTCGGGACTAAAGGCGTGAGCTAAGTAATTTTCAACCGAAAAATTACAAGAATTTCCACCTTTAGCCTAGCCTTAATTTATTCTTCAATTTCGTTTTATCTAGTTATTGTACCGCCATAAATATAATCATAATTACAATGTAATAGAAATGAACATCTTTTTTTGGTTTCACGTCACAATATGAATTAAAATAAAAGAAAATCATACTAATGAATACAAACAATTTTTTACTGGAATGTTTAAGAACATTTATCAATATTTTCAAAAATTCAAAGTTGGATATGCATCTCCATGCGGAACGCAGAACTTTAAATCAAATTCATTAATTTAAAATCCTTCACTATGTCCTAATAAGATTAATTTCATGTTACAATGTCAATAGTTACTTATGGTAAATATATGGCGAGAGGTGATGCAGGCATTGCACATTGAGTTATATTCAATAGTTCAGTCAGAATGTTATGCCGCTTATTGCGGTCTATAGAATAATAATCCTTTTTAAAGTCGATATATGGCTGATGAACAATGTGAAGTAGAGATAATATTTGGTCTACGGTTGAGCGGTTACGTCTGAAACCACATTGATGGACTTCAATTTCAAATTTTTCTAAGCATCTTTGGACGGGATAAGTACTTAAAGTACATAAGGAAATATAATAAAAACTAAGATAAAAGTTGAATCGGCGTTGATAACCGTAGAAGTTAAACGATATTAACCCCTAACTAACCATAATCGCAGATTAATGTGTTTTTTTTTATTTCAGATTTTTTTTTTCAATTTTTACTTCATTACAGGTGAAAATCTAATTATCTCAGTTTTAAATATTTTATTTTTAAGAGAAACGATTTGTCTCGGCCGGGAGTCAAACATCGCGTGACATAGCGATCTTCTTCATGGATAAGGGATAGAGGGCTACCAAATCCTATAACTTCCTCATCGTAACGGGATTGTTTTTTGAGTTTTAGAGGGACGCACCTAGTACATTTTGGGTATATGTAGATATATATATTGATAACATTAACATGAAATTTCAAATACATAATCTGAAATTGGAATGCGGTTTTTTGCAAATTCCACATCTTTAGAGACACTAGAGACAGCAGTAAGAGACTTTGGAACAGTGAAGGGATTGAACAGCCGTTCCATTTGGCGGAATCCCTCCTCTGTAACAATCCGAGTTTGAAAGCGACCGCAGAGCAGAGCCCTAGGCAAGATCCGACCAGCCTGGTCATTATCAGACACTGAACCTCCATAGCCACAGCAGTACAATGTGGGTTCCAATTGAATATACCTCAATGTACAATGCCTGCATCACCTCTCGCCAAATATTTACCATAAGTAACTATTGACATTGTCACATGAAATCATACACATAATTAACGATATTAGGATTTTAAATTATCGAATAAGGAATAGAACGAATTTAATTTAAACTTATACGTTCCGTTCTCCTCCATGCACATCCAACCTTACATTTTGGAAAATAATAATAAATGTACTTAAAGTTTTATTTTATTTTTATTATGACGTGAAAAAAAGAACAGATGTTTATTTCTACTTCGTTGTACAAAGTTCTAGAACTACGTGGAACGCTTACAGTCATGGATTAATTCGTAAGGACATGTCTGAAACGTCCTAGGCCTTTTTGGGTAGTTCCATAGCTTCCATGAATTAATTTAATATATTGATTTAACATTATAATCATGGAAGTATACTAATATATATTGGCCCTTAATACTTCGAATCTTGTAAAATTGACAAACAATATTAGTTGATGAATGGCGTCAATCACTTTAACTATAGAACTGTAAATCATAACGATAAATTCAGTCATAAAAATATTCTTATATATATATATATATATATATATATATATATATATACACACATATTTATACATATGTAGGTATGTATATATAGCACAGAAGGACCTTAGTTTAAATATAAACAAGGCAAATAAAGGAAGAATAGAACTAAAATAAGAACAAAAGCAATTTTGATCTCCGACAAAAGAATATTGGAGTAACTGTTTAAAATTCTTATTAATAAGGGGAACTCGAATGAGGAGTTCGCAACTGGTCAACAATCCATCCCCGACAAGTTCAACTTTCGGAACCCGCCCAAAGTTCGAAATTAATCTCAGAAATCACAAGTCAAGGGGGAACCGAGTTTTCGAGAATCCAATACGTTTTACGAAAGTTGTCCCTGAGTTTCACACAATTGTTACAAGATTTAAAAGGGGCTTGAAAAATTAGTGAACACTTTTTAAAGTTGTAATAAAATTTTGTTTTGATAGATGATGTAATGGTAGTAATAATAGAAAACAAACTAGTAGATGTAATAAAAGAAATATTAAAAAGGAAACAAAAATTAAGATCTCAGTTTTTTTACTGAATCGTTAGGAATGTTATATAATATAACATTTTTTTTTAAAGATCCCAAGCCTGTACGATGTCAGGTACTAGTTTAAGACCCCTATCCTATTACACCTGGAAAGGCAAAATTTAGGACTCCCACTGTATCATCGTTCGATTAGCCTTAGTGGCATAAAGTGACGTTAAACAAAAAAACAACAAGACAAAACATTTATTGGTATATATATTACATATATTTTTACTTTCACTTACCTATATATGAAATATACAGTAAGAGAAAGTATTGAGATCGTAAAAATTTTCGACTTCCGGTTTTCAACAGAAATACACTTTTTGGGGTACCCTGAGTCGAAATAACCTCCCGCGAAATGATGTCTATCAATGATGTCAAAATGATGTCAAACTAGACTAGCTCAAAAACTATAAACCTCACGAACCTGAAATTGGGTATTTAGTGTATTTATATGCCAGCGATGTGACAGCGAAACTTACATCAAAATTGTTCAAATGGGGGTACTTTACTTAATGGATTTTGTCAAAACAAACAACCAGTAAAAAAATTCGACTGTTAATGAAATTAGAACTTCCAAGTTTTGCAATATAGATATTCTATAACTTATGGAGGTATACAAATATAAGTATATAAATGTGGGAAAATGTGCGTGAGGAATGACGTTTACATATTATCGAAACACATCGATTTCTAATCAAAATAAGTTCGTAAGTGAAAGTTGCGTGTTATGCAGGATGTGCGCGCTTCGCACCAGATTTTCTTCATGTTACAAAAAGTCTTGATTCCAGAGCTCATGCAAATATCGCCTTGACGCTCCTAACTTATAATCCTCTTTTTTTTTTTATTCTCACAAATTATTTTCAATTTTCCTCTAATATTTCCTTTTATAGACCGCGGTAGTGATGACTAGTGACATTTTACAATCGGAAACATTTTAACGATCGAGTAAAGCAGTTCACGGATATCAAACGAAGTGAAAAGAACAAGTCTTTATTGGCTGTCCTGAAAAATTGCGTTCATTAAGTTGGATCAATCCTTTATTGGACGAGCGATATATGAATATTGACTTCATATTCTTTAACAAAGATCAGAGAGTAACTTTTCCTTAGGAAAACAGGTCTTTTTTTTTTTTTTTCAGTTGTCAACGGACAGCTCGGTTATATAAAATAGCATACCGCGCATGTCACGCGGAAGACCCGGGTTCAATTCCCGGCGGAGCCAAATCTTTTCTCTTCAAAAATAAATTATTTAACATAATAATTCAAATTTTCATGTAACAGGAAATTTTCAGACGACGTCATTTGTCATTTATATTTGAATGGCATTTCAACCGTAATTAAGTCTCTCCATCGCTATACTATTATGATTATTTATCTAATAATGGGTTTAATTAGAGGAATATCGTCCGCACTTATTTACGTTTTTCTAACATATAACAAGCTATTGTTTTTTTTAAAATATAGATGCCTAGTATATGTATGTTCGTTGTCAGACAAAATTACTTCGTTCCAAAAAAAAATAAAAAAATTTAGCTCAGTAATAATCGAAAATGCCCAAAATTTTGAACATATTATTCTTTAAATAATTTCAAAGAAGCGTAAGTAACTTCTCCAACGGTGCTTCGACAATGCAGACATCTCAAAGAGTACGTTGAATTCCAAATTTGTTCTGCCCGTATCGCAAACTCAATGCAAGACCCTCATAACAAAAAACATTTATATTTCATTTTATTTTTTATCATGAAACCACCAAAACTGATCTAAAAACTGGCATCTAAACTACAAGGCATATTACCTATATGCCTTGTAATATTTTTTTGTTTTTTATTTCTTGTAAGTACAAGAGTTAAGTAGACAAAATCATTCTATTTAATCAGCATATAATAATAACAAAAATACTAAGCGAGGAAATGAAGCAGCAAGCAGAAATGGGGTAACTTGTGGTGTAGTGGTTAGCATAGCGAACTATTAATCCCAAGGTCGTGGGTTCGTTGCCTGAAAGATGGTCTTTCTAATTGGAGTAAAAATGTCCTTCAGAGGGGATATCCCGTGTATATGCGAAATGAGGCAGTCGTTAAAGATCCTAATTATACCTGGATAAGTAAAATTTAAGACTCAAACTGTAGCATCGTCCGATTAGTCATAGAACCTCAAAGTAACATTAAATAAATAAACAATGTAAAAATCACAAAAATAAATTTAAGAAATTTTGATGAATTTAATATAGAGCAAAAAAAAAAGGTATGGTCATGTATGTTTTTTTTTTTGTTTTTTTCTTTCCGACTAACCATTAACAACTATCGATGTTTTTCTCATTCCAGTTTTCCCTGTGAAAAAATGTCACCTCTTTCCTGATATTACTACACCTGTTACGAGGCAACCATTAGGTGCTAGGGTCATGACTAATTCGATAAAAAAAAAAAATTGGTCGTGGATAAACGATTTGCCAAAGTTGCATAGAACGTTGAACAGCTGATCGGAAACGCTTGCCACTGTGTCGACAAAAAAACTCGACAACAGAATTAGAAATTTTTACAAAGAGAGGGACAGGTAATCTAAAAGACATAGCTGGCAAATCTAAACGCCTAATTGTCGAAAACTGTCAATCATTTAATCGCAATTGTTATCAATAACTTATGTCAAGAAACTGGCAATCATAGTAATTGTTCGTCCGCGTTGTCACATTCAAAAGATAACAAGAAAAAAAAACTGATATAGGCTTTTCTTTATTTTTTTTCTCTTTTATAATTTCTTTAGAGCAACGAAATATTATTTTATACCATCATATGATTATAAGCTGCTGTTAATTAATTTTTAACTATATTAATTACAATAATATTAATAGGTACATAGGGGTATATGTTATATAATGTGATGTGAATAGAAAAAATGATTATTTCTGTTAAAACTAAGATTTCCATAAAACGTTACATAACCGTATTAGTAAGAAATCACAAGTTTTAAATGTGACGGGAATATTCAAGGCCTTTTAGGAATGTTCCATCCGGACTAAATATGAGAAGCGATGAACTTGGGGGCTTACATGCTCTGTACATTGACGCATAAGGCTCCTTTTGCATCACTTAGATCTTTAATACTTTGACTGCCGAAAAAGAATACCCGAGAGTCACGTTCTCGTTTCGACACAATTTTAGTATTTAATTCTCTGACAAGAGAATTAAATATTGAGAATTAAATCAAGACCGTATTACAAACATAACTAGTAGGATAGTATTTTTTATTGTTTATTTTATTATTGTTGGATTTCCTGTACTGCATTATGCCCTGGAATAGCTCCCGCCCGATAGAGCGAAAAGCATTAAACAGTCCCGGCCTGAACGTGTTAAATAATTTTATTTACGTAAAATTTTTATATAAAAATTTTAAACAAATAATTGTAATATTATAATTTTACTAGCTGTATATACCTGTTTCACCCGGAGAATTTCATTTTTTAATTTATTAAGTGAGACTTTTATCGACTCAAACGGTCGATTTCGTAAAAACCAATGTAAACCGAGATCAAAACGATTATTATAACAATAAAGAATATACCCAGAGATCTACTGAAGTTATGCAATTTTAATATGGACTGGTGTTCGCACCTGGTCTGAAAGAACCCCTGAGCGAAATTTGGAGAATTTAGGACAAACGGTATGGATTTCTGTAAAGAACAAACAGAATTTCATCTTTATATACATGGATTATAGTTGTATATCCCGGTTTCACACGGGGAATTTCATTTTTCTAAAGAAACGGTCGATTTCGTAAAAAAATTATTGTAAAGTGAGATCATTATGATTTTTATAACAATAAAGAATATCAGCTGAAGTTATGCGATTTTAATATGGACAGGTGTTCGCACCTGGTCTGAAAGAACCACTGAGCCAAATTTGGAGAATAAAGAATATCAGCTGAAGATCGGTTGAAGTTATGCAATGTTAATATGGACAGGTGTTTGCACCTGGTCTGAAAGAACCACTGAGCGAAATTTGCAGAAGGTAGGGCAAACGGTATGGATTTCTATAAAGAACAAATAAACAAACAAACAAACAGAATTTCATGTTTATTTATATAGATTTCACGCAACAATATATTTGCTTTTTAAGAGTTTTATAATATGCCGAATTATTTAAAAGAAAATGAAAAGGTCCTTAACAGGGGGGAAACGTCGGGATTAAAAGATGTAGAAGAGAATTCGTAAAATAAACATTAAAAACGATGTAGTGATTTTTCACCAATCATACAGCAAGAAAAAAATAATAATAAATAGTTTTCCACAATATATTATTGGTGATTGGTAAGAGGAATTTGACTAAAATCATACCGAATCGCCAGGTTTCCTTTTCTTAATTAATTACTAAACGAAGAGAACGCAATTTATAGTGGCTAAGTGTAGCTTTAAGAAGGAAGTCCATAGTCCATTAAAAAAAAAAAAAATTCATCTACACGGTGATAAGACCAGTAATTTAGTACGGAATGGAGACAACTTGTCTCCCTAGACTAGAAAAATTGCTGAAAATAGAGAAAAGGATCCTGAGAAGAATCTACCCGGAATACAAGAATAACCAGGGAATATAAAGGGAGATAAAGGACATTGAATCTGAAATAGGAATAAGAAGAATAAGATTCCACGGGCACATGTTAAGAATGGACCAAGGAAGACTAAACAAGAAACTTTTTGTCAGAATCCGTGAATACAAGAGTGTAGGAGGATATGTAGAGCAAATGAGAGAGGAAACCGAAAAATTGAAAACAACAGACGAAAACTGCATGGATAGAGAATAATACGGGAAAGAATTAGATAATCAAGGTTATTATGGAAAATAAAGAAAACCGGAAAGGTACTCCATGGACGAATGAAAGGAAGCAAAAGCACGCAGAAATGATGAGAGGATACTGGGAGAAGAGAAAATCAAAAGTGAGAAAGGATAAGTTTATTCACGTTGCGTAAAAAAAAAAATCATCAAAGGGTTTCTAATTTTGAATCCATAATAAAAAATGTGCATAGTGCGTGAGGGGCAATACACTGACTTACAACAGACTGTTTAATTATCAATGAAACCTTTTTCAGCAAAGTGTTTTAGTTTGTTAACTTTGATAAAAAGTTTTATAATTACTAGGGGCAGGTATCACTGTAAATAAAATTTTCACTCGAAGCAGAAGTTTGCTGTTAATAATTACTCAGCGCTTGTTTGTTCCAACAGCATTAAGTATTCGGTAGCCGACTAGGGCCCCGAAATAAGCAAACTCAATGCTCTCTCAACGAATCGGAAAATCAAGTAATGTAGAAAATTATCTGAGTTGTTAACATTTACTATACACATACATATTAAAATAGTTTTATAGCATTCAGATGCTGATACGTTTCCACTATCTCCAGAGGTACTATAATTGTTTCATTTTCTTTTCTTCTAAATTTGGTAGGAAGATATTTATATTATAAATGATGATAAATTAGCAAATGTATCTTCCTTTTTACACCATAAATATTTATTTACATCATAACATTGTTGACGTTTCGGGGCTGTTTCCCCATTCTCAAAACCTGTACATTAATTTATAAAAAAATGTTGAAACGGGTTTTTCTCCTTTATTGTTTAATAAATGTCAAGTAAATTTATGACAAAAAATATTCGATATCTAATAAAAACCTGCAAATGTAACATAATAAATATAATAATAATTTTTATTGTAACCAGGATTTAACAAAAAATTTTTTTTTTTAATATTTATGTATATTTTTTTGAAGGAGGCTGTCTAATAATTTCTCTTAAACCGCTTACTTAACTGTACATGGTAAATAAACTTTTTTTTTCAATGGTATTAGCGAGCTTAACAAAACTAAATATAATTCTTTGGGATAGGAATATATGAGGAAATAAAAGTACCAAAAGTACAGGTTTTCATTACTGAAAGTAGAATGAAATTTCCTAATTCTATAAAAAACTAAAAAAAAATAACTTAATAAACCCTTTATTCAATCAACTCATACCTTCTTAACCACTTCTACGATGGCAAAATTATATTTTATTTAGATTTAATTTTAATTTGTAAGTTCGATACGAAAATAAGGTGATAAAAAATTAATAATCATTCATAAGAAACAATGATAATTAGAAATCGAGAATAAATTGTATTTTTATTGACGTCGTTAAATTAAAATATGTAGACAAATTATTTTTAAAATGTTTGAAAATCATTACGGGGATATGAAAATTTTTTTTTTTAATATTGGTTTCTGATTATCTGAAGCATCTCTAACAACATTAGTTCGAGTATTCGATGCTCTACTGAATATTGTAAAATATTTTGTAACGGTGTTAAAAAAAAAGATTGAAATATCGCATCAAAAACATCAACTCTAATAAAGAATAAAAATTAATTGATGACGAAACTCTAACCACGAAGATAGGTTTAAAATGGCATGAAGAGTCTTCAAAGTGAGTTAAAACTCATGGCTGGTTCCCCTTTTCTTCCATAATTCAAGAGTTTTTGTGAAAGTGGAATAAGCAATAAGCCATCAATATTCTGCACCACATTAGGTCATGCCCGTCCAACATAACTTTAAGGAAATAGAATGAAAAATTCGAATTTTAATGTTGTTGTTACGTATGTTTAAATACATGATATTGCTAATATCTTTATTTTTTTTTATCTACATACTTTTAAATATTTTTTTTTTTTATTTCTAGAAATGACAAGATTGTGAAAGACGGACACGTACAAGTATTTTACAAATCGGACGAACGAGGGAAAATGAATTCCAGTACCTATATACCAGGTAACGAATAATTACCCATATTCTAATTTTATAATTTTTAATTGATATTCATAATTTTATATTTATTTAACAAAGCAAAAAAAATAGGAAAAATTAAGTTAACGTTAAATTTTAAGTTTAATAAAAACCTTTTAATACCAATAGTATATACAAAAGAAAGTATAAAGGACATCCATAGTTAAATGTAACCCAAACAGATATAAGACAAGTCAACATAATTAGTATAAAAATTATATCTTAATATGTACCCAAAACGTGGCATAACATAAGGTATTAAAAAAAAAAAATTATTCTTTTCTTCCCATGCATAGTAGCTTGATTCAAAATAAGTTTATTTTTAATATAAACCTACAATTATTTCATTATCATAAGATCATATGATAGATATATAAAATAATGTATATCATTATAAGGATCTGGCCACACATGTCCGCACCGGATCCGCACCGTAGCAATAATACAGGTTATGTTCAGAATATTTTTAATTTAACTTACATATTACCTTTAGTTATGCCTAAAGTCGCCTGTGTCTGACATGTGTGGCTTGAACTTTAGGCATAACTTAAGGTAATATGTAAGTTAAATTAAAAATATTGAGAACATAACCTATATTATTGCTACGGTGCGGATCCGGTGCGGACATGTATGGCCAGACCTTAATTTAGATCATAATTATTTGTACATATTAATGTAGGTATTGTTGTATGCTTAAATTTTCTTTTCTTCTGTTTTGACTTTTCTCAATTTTTGATTGTTTTTATCATTTAAACAGAAGAAAAATATTTAAAATACATAATATTCAAATTAATTTTTAAAACTTAATGATCATTTTAATAATTATTTGTTTTATAAAGGGATGATATATTTCTAAAAATAAATAGAAAATAGATAGAGCGATATGTATGTCAATTGTTTACAATCAATACTTTAAATAAACTGAAAAGGCAAATAATTATGATTGAAATAATAATGTTTAAATGTAACGATAATAGTTGTAACCTAGAGCAATTAGGTATTTTACACCTAATAAAATAATAATAGAATGATGGTAAGAACAATTCACAGTAAATTGTCGAATAAAATTAAAACAAAGGTAAGTAAGTAAAATGGAATTATTAATATATTTATAATAATATAAATTGGTTTTCGGAAACTTATATAAATAAGTTTCCGAAAAGCAATTAATCGGTGTACCAAAATTAAAACCAGGTATTATATAAATGCAATCAGTATAATTCAAAATGCAAATTAGAAATATAAAATAAATTATTCAAATAGTTTATTATGGTAGGATGACACTTCATTAGTATTCCTTCCAAGTTAAATTTGTATCCATTTGGCGTATATTTATTTAATATTTAAAAATAAAAAATAAATCATATTAAGGCATTAGTGTCGTTATTAGACACACAACAGTTATATCGGCATTTAATAATATAATATTATACGTGCTGTCTTTCATACGTATTTTCGGCAATCGTTTTTGAGTCTCAAAGAAAAGGCAATGACGTGGAGTAAAAAATGCTTACGGGTCACCGGTGGTGTAGTGGTTAGCATAACCGACTACTAAACAAAATATCGCGGTTTCTTAGGACGGCAGGTAGCCCTAGGAGGTTTAAAAGTGAAAAATCCTCTGCTTTTCCGCCTTTTGGAGGGTACGTAAATTTTAGGTCCGAGCCTGTGCGATGACAGGTACTTTTTAAACGTCCCGGTCCTAATTATACCTGGTTAGGCAAAATTTAGGACTTCGACTGTACCATCTCCCCATTACCTGCGGGTAAGCATAATATGTCGTTAAATAAACAAACGAAAATATCTTAAAAATTAAATTTAAATCACAACCTTAGAATATCGATATCCTTCTATCTCATGATAATTATGTATAAAAATTATTCTACTTCTAACTTATCTTTAATCATATGTTGATAAAGGATTTTAAATAAACTGAAAAGGCAAATAATTATGATTGAAATAATAATGTTTAAATGTAACGATAATAGTTGTAACCTAGAGCAATTAGGTATTTTACACCTAATAAAATAATAATAGAATGATGGTAAGAACAATTCACAGTAAATTGTCGAATAAAATTAAAACAAAGGTAAGTAAGTAAAATGGAATTATTAATATATTTATAATAATATAAATTGGTTTTCGGAAACTTATATAAATAAGTTTCCGAAAAGCAATTAATCGGTGTACCAAAATTAAAACCAGGTATTATATAAATGCAATCAGTATAATTCAAAATGCAAATTAGAAATATAAAATAAATTATTCAAATAGTTTATTATGGTAGGATGACACTTCATTAGTATTCCTTCCAAGTTAAATTTGTATCCATTTGGCGTATATTTATTTAATATTTAAAAATAAAAAATAAATCATATTAAGGCATTAGTGTCGTTATTAGACACACAACAGTTATATCGGCATTTAATAATATAATATTATACGTGCTGTCTTTCATACGTATTTTCGGCAATCGTTTTTGAGTCTCAAAGAAAAGGCAATGACGTGGAGTAAAAAATGCTTACGGGTCACCGGTGGTGTAGTGGTTAGCATAACCGACTACTAAACAAAATATCGCGGTTTCTTAGGACGGCAGGTAGCCCTAGGAGGTTTAAAAGTGAAAAATCCTCTGCTTTTCCGCCTTTTGGAGGGTACGTAAATTTTAGGTCCGAGCCTGTGCGATGACAGGTACTTTTTAAACGTCCCGGTCCTAATTATACCTGGTTAGGCAAAATTTAGGACTTCGACTGTACCATCTCCCCATTACCTGCGGGTAAGCATAATATGTCGTTAAATAAACAAACGAAAATATCTTAAAAATTAAATTTAAATCACAACCTTAGAATATCGATATCCTTCTATCTCATGATAATTATGTATAAAAATTATTCTACTTCTAACTTATCTTTAATCATATGTTGATAAAGGATTTTATACAAACCTATAGATTTTTATCAAATTATTAATAATTAATTTTATAAATATTAAATGATTTATTGGAAATACTTTCGAAAATTGTTATTTCTTGTAGTTAAGTTCTATTTAGTGATATTGAAACATGGTTATACTATTTAAAATTGCTTATATAACCTATGCAAATTTTTATAAGAAACGTTTTTGTATAATCAATAATACATAAATTAATAATCAAGTAATGCTTTATTATTAATTAAGCGCATCTGTGTGATTAATTAAGAAATTCAATATTACTTAATATTTGATCTTCCATTGCATTTATAATGTCTTAGATGAAGGAAATTATCAAATTTACAACTATGTACTTAACCTCACGCCAGAGTACAGAGTGCGATATGTATGCAGCGATTTTCCTCGCACAAGTAAGTTTGGATTTGTTTTCTATTTAAAATATTTATAAATTCATATATAACTCATGAAATTCCATAGACTGTAGGAATTTTATTCCTTCTCAAAAAAATAAATAAAATCCCGATTATTTAAAAAATTATCACTTACTAATCTACTCATTGATATGTATTACTATATGTATTACTCTACTTATTTTTAGAGATGATTTTTACTTTAATATAGTATTTTGTTAACTTTTTTTTAATTCTTCCTTATGTTTATCAATACCTACATGAACATTATTTGTATAGATATTTTCTAAGATTCAAATCTCCTTTTGTCATGACTATTTAATATTATTGGGGAGATCCGAAATTAATGGAGGTTTCCTCATTGCAATTTCTTAATACCATACATATACTATATATCATTATGATTATCAAACATCATAATGATTTATATGATAAAGACTCCATGTGATATCGCATACTTTACGTATTTAGGTAGATACGTAAAATATGCTTAGATATATTTGTAAATATAGGTAGATAGATTTGTATGTTTTAATTTTCTTTTCTTCTGTTTTAACTTTTTAGTATTTTTAACTGATTTTATCTTTTAAACAGAAGAAACGAATTTAAAGCATATAAAATTGTTTTTATATAAGTAGGTATCTAAAAATAAATAGAAAATAGATAGAGTGATGTCAATTGTAAATAAAACTACTAACTATTACGAATTGTTAATATTGCACTACGAATTATTAAAATTGTGAGGACCACATCTTTCGGTTTTTTAGGTACTTTTATTTATTTTTTTAAGTTAAGGTTGTTATTTTTTTTTTAAACTTCTTTTTATTATTTTAAAAATGCGTTCTTGCTTTAGTTCCAGGAGTCCATGCAGTGTACATCGAGACCAGAAAGCTGTACCCGAAAATCAAGACTATACTGGAAGCCCGGGACGTCCTGGAGAGGTACAAGCTCGCGGTACCACTCGTCAAAATCAAACAGAAGAAATGCACGAGGCCGATCAACATGGACGGATATGTGCCACTTGTGACTAATACAGAATCCAGCTAGCTTCATTTTATTAATTTATTTTCGAAACTATGAAACGAAATTGTACATTAATTGTAAATTAGGTAAATATGTTGATAATAAATTATTTTCACTCAATATAAAACCGAGGAAACATTATTAGATTTATCCTACGTAATCTATTGTTAGAAATATACCACACTACAAGTAATTACACTTGCGAGAATTTCGTAAAAGTTTGTAAACGCATCATAAATGATGGTTAAGATATCACTGCAGATCGGCTATGTTCGTCTGACTTCGGGACTTTCCGGTTACCATCACTTTATCCTTTACACTCTGCGAACCTCACTCACGAACAGCCTATCCGGAACAGTGTCCCACTAATCTAAATAAGACACGAACTCGAACAGGTATTTTATCCGTTCGCCTTTGTGTTCGGGGATAGCGCTTGTGCCTCTTGTGTGTTAGCTAAAATAAGTATAGTTGAGGTCAGACATCATTGTTCGCTCGCCTTCACATTTCAGTGTATATAGCAGTTCGTGGTACGCCGGTACGTGCATCGGGAGATTATCTGTTCGACTGTGAGGTTCGCACAGTGTAAAGACACCTGTTATATTATGACTGTGACATGAGGACATAGTAACATGCCGACATGGAAATACATATATAAGGTTATTGTAGAAATTTGAATAAGTCCAGGACATATATGACCAGAGAAATGGAAAATTTAATGAATATATGTATATGAATAAATATATTAGGAGAAAATGTGGAGTTCTGTAACAAGTAAAATTTCTATACAAACCTATACACGAAATTACAATATCATTACTGCTTCTATATATACACCATTTCAGGTACCAATTTAGAAGAAATTTCAATATTGTGATAATTTAATAATTGTATTTGTAAAATTATAACTAAGTAATAATGTATAAATTACGAAAATTCGTATACAGTTATAATTTATTTTAAAATTGTATTTGTTTAGTGTATGAACCTTTTAGTTGTTAACAGAATCACTAACTCCAATTTCAACATTTTGCATGAAAGCACTTAAATATTATTTCTGTTTGGAAAATTCGTACATTTTTATTTTGTATGTATATTTTAGTAAACTGTTAAAGTTTAACATTTCCCTCATACTATTAAAAAATAAAAGTGTAGAAATTTTCCAAAGGTAAATATTATTAAAAGTGCTTTCCTAAAAAATATTGAAATTGAAGTCTTTCCTTCAGCTGAGAGACTAATATGTTTTTAATGCCCAAGGAAATTTTTTTTAAAATGGAAACAATATTATATTATATGCATAACTATTTTAGGTAAAACACCAAATTACATTAGTTTCCTTCCTATTAATGCAATTCTCTTTCAGAAAATGATTAGTTAAGGTTTATTGATTAAGATACTTTCAATGTCTAAAATTAAATCTCATTAACGAGTATAAAAATATAACAATTTCCTAACGGAGGGAGAGAATAATAATTAAAATAAATACAGATTCCATTCAACTTGTTTTGTCTTTATTAAAAGGAATTAACATGTCAAAAGCATAATGACGATATTAAACCTTAATAAGAATTCAATTTCCGAAACTCGATCCATACGATCCATAGGGAGCGTTCATAATCCGCTCTGAGAGAAAGGTTTTAATGGTTTAAAACCTGAAAGTATAGCAGATATTGAATAATATTGATAATATTGAAAGTAGCAGATAAATTTAAGAGATATAAAAATAGAACAAGCAAACTAAAGTTGAGTATAAGATTAAAAAAATATTGCATTATAAAATATTTACAGACATAGCTACTAAAAATACTAAAAAAAATTAGCTATTTGGCCTTAGAATGATTTACACACTAGAAAATAACAACAAGGAAAATCAAAACGATAAATTATAATTTTTGACAGTGTCTTAACTCAATATTACTTCGGGTAAACCCGCAGCTGCACACAATTAATTAAGTAAAGTTATATTATTAATGATATAGCACTCACCGAGGCCAAATAAAAATTCAAGTTGTATTCTAAATAAAACCTTCGAACATTTGATGTAATATTGTAGATTGTGTAGTGTTGTTGTTTGAACATTCGCAGGAAGATGGATTCGGTTGATACTGAATGGAGAGCAAAATAGTTTTTCTTAACAGCAATCGTTGATAAATTACACCTACCAGCACGGCTTTTTTATTTTTATGTTATGAAAACAACTAGGAAACTTAATCTGTTAGTATACTATAGCTTTAAAGAAAATCATATTATTATTTGTGTTAAATTCAAAAAGCTCCAGAATTGCCTACATAGTATGTACATGCATGTTGATCACGTTTTGGAATGATCTAGACCTTACTTGGATGTTCCCTTTCGGACTTTATATAAGAAGCTATGGACTAGGGGCTATCTTGCCTTGGACATAGAAGCATAAGATTACTTTTGAGTCACTTGTCGTTACTATTTGTAAAGTTGTTACTGATTTGTATTACAATGTTTGAAATTTTTATATAATAATTTCACGTAAATAAAATTATTTAAACCCAACAAAAGATTTTTTATTTTCAAAAATTTTAATTATAAAAAGAAGAAAGAAAATATAACAGCTACAAATGCAATTAAGAAGCCGCACTTAGTAATATCACACTGTGGACGAAGAAACAAAAGATTGTACATGTACAATCGTCTGTTGAGAATTTATCAAACTAATACTAGTTTTGGACAAGGGACTGAGAAAAAAAAGCGGGGACATACATGTAATGAACATATTCTTTTATCCATTCGCATAAATTAATGAAAATATTTTTTCACCATACTACGATGTAATCACCTGTTTTACACACCTAATTTGCGGTCCGAAAGCGAAAATGAATATTTCGCCCTAGGGCCGCAAAATCAGCTGTTTATTATTTTAATTCATTCATTTCATTATATACATTACATAAGTTTGTTTTGCTCGTATTATTGTTTAGTAATTTAGTAATTATGGCTAATAATATATCAGAATCTATAAATAGAAGAGCAAAAGAAATCATAGCAGATTTGTTACCAGCAAAATCAAAAGATAGGTATAACGAAGAGTATACAAAGTTTTTGAACTGGTTAAAAATGGAAAATGTAAAACCTGTTGATGTGAATGATGAAGTTTTACTAGTATATCCCTCGGTCCTATCAAAGCAAAACAAACACATATGTTCATCTCTCTTTATTAACTTACATAATAACATAACGTAAAACAATCCATACATTAAACATTCATCATGTCCCCATAACCACAAGATAACCTTCTAACAAAGAGGTACACTTAACCAAAAGAAAATCTTGTTTTTGATTAATGTTATATCGTATTAATATTTATTGTAGTATGGTGAAAAATAGAAAAATAATAAACAGATGTTTTAAAAAAAAAAAATCTGGTGCGTGCGCGCAACACACAACATTCACTTACCAAGTTACTTAGATTAGAAATTAATGCGTTTTGTTAATTGCCACTTCTCAAATGAACAGAACGGCTTTAATTATGAACATTGGTCTGTCATTAAAGGCGTACTCTGCATGCGCGGGCTCAACGAGTTTTATGAGTTGACTGAAAAATTTCCTTTTTTTCTCCTCTTTATATTTTCTTTATTTTTATCATATTTCATATTTAGCCATCTCTAAATTTTAGGAGTAACGAGAAACAGTTAATTTCTCCATATTAACAAAAACAAAGGTACTTTATAGAAAACAAACAAACAAAAAGGCCCCCCCCCAAAAAAGCCCCCTCAGAACATTTTAATAATGGTAAAGCTTACCTGATATTAAAGAACACTTAATTTTCATTAAACATGACGAATTTGATAAAAATCGTTAAAGCCGTTTTTGAGATCATCGAAAAAAAGGTAAAAATTGGAAAACAATTTTGAAAAAATTTATTAAGTAAAGTCCCCCCTCCGGTTGATCAATTTTGATGTAATGTTGGCTATCGCATCTTTGGCATATACATACATCAAATACCCAGTTTGATCAAAATCGTTAAAGCCTTTTTTGAGTAAATAAAAAAAACACGTGAAAATGATAGAAAATTTTTTAAGTAAAGTCCCCCCTCCGGTTGATCAATTTTGATGTAATGTTGGCTATCGCATCTTTGGCATATGCATACATCAAATACCCAGTTTGATCAAAATCGTTAAAACCGTTTTTGGGTAAATAAAAAAAACACGTGACAATGATACCAAATTTTTTAAGTAAAGTCCCCCCTCGGGTTGATCAATTTTGATGTAATGTTGGCTATCGCATCTTTGGCATATACATGCATCAAATACCCAGTTTGATAAAAATCGTTACAACCGTTTTTGACTAAATAAAAAAACCCCGTGAAAATGATACCAAATTTTTTAAGTAAAGTCCCCCCTCGGGTTGATCAATTTTGATGTAATGTTAGCTATCGCATCTTTGGCATATGCATACATCAAATACCCAGTTTGATCAAAATCATTAAAGTCTTTTTTGAGTAAATAAAAAAAACACGTGACAATGGTAGAAAATTTACTAAGTAAAGTCCCCCCTCCGGTTGATCAATTTTGATGTAATGTTGGCTATCGCATCTTTGGCATATACATACATCAAATACCCAGTTTGATCAAAATCGTTAAAGCCTTTTTTGAGTAAATAAAAAAAACACGTGAAAATGATAGAAAATTTTTTAAGTAAAGTCCCCCCTCCGGTTGATCAATTTTGATGTAATGTTGGCTATCGCATCTTTGGCATATGCATACATCAAATACCCAGTTTGATCAAAATCGTTAAAACCGTTTTTGGGTAAATAAAAAAAACACGTGACAATGATACCAAATTTTTTAAGTAAAGTCCCCCCTCGGGTTGATCAATTTTGATGTAATGTTGGCTATCGCATCTTCGGCATATGCATACATCAAATACCCAGTTTGATCAAAATCGTTAAAACCGTTTTTGGGTAAATAAAAAAAACACGTGACAATGATACCAAATTTTTTAAGTAAAGTCCCCCCTCGGGTTGATCAATTTTGATGTAATGTTGGCTATCGCATCTTTGGCATATACATGCATCAAATACCCAGTTTGATAAAAATCGTTAAAACCGTTTTTGACTAAATAAAAAAACCCCGTGAAAATGATACCAAATTTTTTAAGTAAAGTCCCCCCTCGGGTTGATCAATTTTGATGTAATGTTGGCTATCGCATCTTTGGCATATGCATACATCAAATACCCAGTTTGATCAAAATCGTTAAAGTCTTTTTTGAGTAAATAAAAAAAACACGTGACAATGGTAGAAAATTTACTAAGTAAAGTCCCCCCTCCGGTTGATCAATTTTGATGTAATGTTGGCTATCGCATCTTTGGCATATACATACATCAAATACCCAGTTTGATCAAAATCGTTAAAGCCTTTTTTGAGTAAATAAAAAAAACACGTGAAAATGATAGAAAATTTTTTAAGTAAAGTCCCCCCTCCGGTTGATCAATTTTGATGTAATGTTGGCTATCGCATCTTTGGCATATGCATACATTAAATACCCAGTTTGATCAAAATCGTTAAAACCGTTTTTGGGTAAATAAAAAAAACACGTGACAATGATACCAAATTTTTTAAGTAAAGTCCCCCCTCGGGTTGATCAATTTTGATGTAATGTTGGCTATCGCATCTTTGGCATATACATACATCAAATACCCAGTTTGATCAAAATCGTTAAAGCCTTTTTTGAGTAAATAAAAAAAACACGTGAAAATGATAGAAAATTTTTTAAGTAAAGTCCCCCCTCCGGTTGATCAATTTTGATGTAATGTTGGCTATCGCATCTTTGGCATATGCATACATCAAATACCCAGTTTGATAAAAATCGTTAAAACCGTTTTTGACTAAATAAAAAAACCCCGTGAAAATGATACCAAATTTTTTAAGTAAAGTCCCCCCTCGGGTTGATCAATTTTGATGTAATGTTAGCTATCGCATCTTTGGCATATGCATACATCAAATACCCAGTTTGATCAAAATCATTAAAGTCTTTTTTGAGTAAATAAAAAAAACACGTGACAATGGTAGAAAATTTACTAAGTAAAGTCCCCCCTCCGGTTGATCAATTTTGATGTAATGTTGGCTATCGCATCTTTGGCATATACATACATCAAATACCCAGTTTGATCAAAATCGTTAAAACCGTTTTTGGGTAAATAAAAAAACCCCGTGAAAATGATACCAAATTTTTTAAGTAAAGTCCCCCCTCGTGTTGATCAATTTTGATGTAATGTTGGCTATCGCATCTTTGGCATATACATGCATCAAATACCCAGTTTGATCAAAATCGTTAAAACCGTTTTTGAGTAAATAAAAAACCCCGTGAAAATGATACCAATTTTTTTAAGTAATCCTACTTAGTACACATTTTACATGATTATATGAATCTATATTCATTAGATAGATCTGAAAAATATTTTTTTTTTTTGACATTAGGGTTTCTTCTGATTATGGAAGAAAAAAGATTGTTAAAAACCATAGATATTGGAAATTACTATACTGTAACGTTAAATCGTTAAATTAAAAATCTGGTGCGTGCGCGCAACACACAACTTTCACTTACCAACTTACTTAGATTAGAAATTGACGTGTTTTGCTAAATATCATTTCCCAAAGTCACACATTTTTCTACATTCATATCTTATTTTTGTTAATCGTTAAAGCCGTTTTTGAGTAAATAAAAAACCCCGTGAAAATGATACAAAATTTATTAAGAAAAGTCCCCCCTTCGGTTTATCAATTTTGATGTAATGTTAGCTATCGCATCTTTGGCATATGCATACATCAAATACCCAGTTTGATCAAAATCATTAAAGTCTTTTTTGAGTAAATAAAAAAAACACGTGACAATGATAGAAAATTTACTAAGTAAAGTCCCCCCTCCGGTTGATCAATTTTGATGTAATGTTGGCTATCGCATCTTTGGCATATACATACATCAAATACCCAGTTTGATCAAAATCGTTAAAGCCTTTTTTGAGTAAATAAAAAAAACACGTGAAAATGATAGAAAATTTTTTAAGTAAAGTCCCCCCTCCGGTTGATCAATTTTGATGTAATGTTGGCTATCGCATCTTTGGCATATGCATACATCAAATACCCAGTTTGATAAAAATCGTTAAAACCGTTTTTGGGTAAATAAAAAAAACACGTGACAATGATACCAAATTTTTTAAGTAAAGTCCCCCCTCGGGTTGATCAATTTTGATGTAATGTTGGCTATCGCATCTTCGGCATATGCATACATCAAATACCCAGTTTGATCAAAATCGTTAAAACCGTTTTTGGGTAAATAAAAAAAACACGTGACAATGATACCAAATTTTTTAAGTAAAGTCCCCCCTCGGGT
This sequence comes from Aelia acuminata, assembly GCA_911387785.2. Taxonomy (NCBI): domain Eukaryota; kingdom Metazoa; phylum Arthropoda; class Insecta; order Hemiptera; family Pentatomidae; genus Aelia; species Aelia acuminata. The sequence goes on along the minus strand of OU426979.1, from coordinate 33,043,087 downwards.
TGATCAATTTTGATGTAATGTTGGCTATCGCATCTTTGGCATATACATGCATCAAATACCCAGTTTGATAAAAATCGTTAAAACCGTTTTTGACTAAATAAAAAAACCCCGTGAAAATGATACCAAATTTTTTAAGTAAAGTCCCCCCTCGGGTTGATCAATTTTGATGTAATGTTAGCTATCGCATCTTTGGCATATGCATACATCAAATACCCAGTTTGATCAAAATCATTAAAGTCTTTTTTGAGTAAATAAAAAAAACACGTGACAATGGTAGAAAATTTACTAAGTAAAGTCCCCCCTCCGGTTGATCAATTTTGATGTAATGTTGGCTATCGCATCTTTGGCATATACATACATCAAATACCCAGTTTGATCAAAATCGTTAAAGCCTTTTTTGAGTAAATAAAAAAAACACGTGAAAATGATAGAAAATTTTTTAAGTAAAGTCCCCCCTCCGGTTGATCAATTTTGATGTAATGTTGGCTATCGCATCTTTGGCATATGCATACATTAAATACCCAGTTTGATCAAAATCGTTAAAACCGTTTTTGGGTAAATAAAAAAAACACGTGACAATGATACCAAATTTTTTAAGTAAAGTCCCCCCTCGGGTTGATCAATTTTGATGTAATGTTGGCTATCGCATCTTTGGCATATACATACATCAAATACCCAGTTTGATCAAAATCGTTAAAGCCTTTTTTGAGTAAATAAAAAAAACACGTGAAAATGATAGAAAATTTTTTAAGTAAAGTCCCCCCTCCGGTTGATCAATTTTGATGTAATGTTGGCTATCGCATCTTTGGCATATGCATACATCAAATACCCAGTTTGATAAAAATCGTTAAAACCGTTTTTGACTAAATAAAAAAACCCCGTGAAAATGATACCAAATTTTTTAAGTAAAGTCCCCCCTCGGGTTGATCAATTTTGATGTAATGTTAGCTATCGCATCTTTGGCATATGCATACATCAAATACCCAGTTTGATCAAAATCATTAAAGTCTTTTTTGAGTAAATAAAAAAAACACGTGACAATGGAAGAAAATTTACTAAGTAAAGTCCCCCCTCCGGTTGATCAATTTTGATGTAATGTTGGCTATCGCATCTTTGGCATATACATACATCAAATACCCAGTTTGATCAAAATCGTTAAAACCGTTTTTGGGTAAATAAAAAAACCCCGTGAAAATGATACCAAATTTTTTAAGTAAAGTCCCCCCTCGTGTTGATCAATTTTGATGTAATGTTGGCTATCGCATCTTTGGCATATACATGCATCAAATACCCAGTTTGATCAAAATCGTTAAAACCGTTTTTGAGTAAATAAAAAACCCCGTGAAAATGATACCAATTTTTTTAAGTAATCCTACTTAGTACACATTTTACATGATTATATGAATCTATATTCATTAGATAGATCTGAAAAATAATTTTTTTTTTTGACTTTAGGGTTTCTTCTGATTATGGAAGAAAAAAGATTGTTAAAAACCATAGATATTGGAAATTACTATACTGTAACGTTAAATCGTTAAATTAAAAATCTGGTGCGTGCGCGCAACACACAACTTTCACTTACCAACTTACTTAGATTAGAAATTGACGTGTTTTGCTAAATATCATTTCCCAAAGTCACACATTTTTCTACATTCATATCTTATTTTTGTTAATCGTTAAAGCCGTTTTTGAGTAAATAAAAAACCCCGTGAAAATGATACAAAATTTATTAAGAAAAGTCCCCCCTTCGGTTTATCAATTTTGATGTAATGTTAGCTATCGCATCTTTGGCATATGCATACATCAAATACCCAGTTTGATCAAAATCATTAAAGTCTTTTTTGAGTAAATAAAAAAAACACGTGACAATGATAGAAAATTTACTAAGTAAAGTCCCCCCTCCGGTTGATCAATTTTGATGTAATGTTGGCTATCGCATCTTTGGCATATACATACATCAAATACCCAGTTTGATCAAAATCGTTAAAGCCTTTTTTGAGTAAATAAAAAAAACACGTGAAAATGATAGAAAATTTTTTAAGTAAAGTCCCCCCTCCGGTTGATCAATTTTGATGTAATGTTGGCTATCGCATCTTTGGCATATACATACATCAAATACCCAGTTTGATCAAAATCGTTAAAACCGTTTTTGAGTAAATACAAAAACCCCGTGAAAATGATAAAAGATTTTTTAAGTAAAGTCCCCCCTCGTGTTGATCAATTTTGATGAAATTGTTACAGTCATATCTCGGGCATATAAATAGATCAAATACTCAGTTTAATCAAAATTGTTAGAGCCGTTTTTGAGAAAATCGAAAAAAACTTAAAAAGTTGTTAAATAAAGTACCCCCTCCCTTTGAGAAATTTTGATGAAATTTTTGCTGTCACATCGCGGGCATATACATACACTAAATACCCTATTTCAGGATCACACGGTTTATAGTTTTTGAGCTAGTCTGTTCACACACACACACACACACACACACACCATTTCACGGGACTTGGTTAATTGGACTCAGGGGACCATGTTCATACACACCAATGGAACCATGGAAATACACCAAAACGTGTATTTCCATTGAAAACCGGAAGTCGAAAATTTTCACGATCTCAATACTTCCACTTACTATATATTTCATATATAGGTAAGTGAAAGTAAAAAAAGAAGATGTAAATTTAATTATTTCATTTCTTATATTATATCTGTGTTATTAATTAAATAGAAAAATGTTTTAAGGTGCTCAAGTATGAGCAGTATAATGAAAAGTAATGTTCATAAAACGTACCACGTGTGTTTTCGGTGCTTGGTCTAATTTCCGCTCTCGGCTGCGCCTCGTTCGTTGTACTCGACCGCGCACCAAAAACAACCACTTTTGGTACTAGTGATGAAAATAACTATTTTATAAATTATATAGAATATTAGTATAAAGTATATATAAAGGAATAAAATAGAACATTTTTCTGATACAGGCATATATTATTTTAGGGACTTTTTTTTACTTGATTATTTTAACAGAGTTTGTAACAAAACCGAAGTTTGGACACACAGGGGCCTGAGAATCAGGAACATAGACAATTATTTTTATATGAATCTAATGTAGAATGGCTTACCTGAACTACCGCAATTTATCAAAATAAAAGCACCTCTAAAACAAAAAAAAAAAAAACGTTGTAAAAAACGCTAGTTAATGCTTAGTTAGACACCGGGGACGTATTTTTGCTTATTTCCATCACAATACCCCATTATAAATTTCTGATAATTATGAAGTATGAGGGGCTTGGAAAGGACTTAGCCGGCGGAGCTAGGAAGAGAGTTGTCACCGAGGTACTAAATAATTAGCCATACTACGGCGGTTCCCTCCTCTTCATTTATTGTTAGCACTTGTCAAGTTAGCTCTACTAATGCTGTCACCATCAAGGCCGGCGGAGTTAGGGCTCTTCCAACTTGAGTGCTAGAGGCATTATAACTCGAGGTGTTTATTCTCCACTCCCTGAATAACCTCACTCCGCCCCAGCCTAAGAAACAAGTTGTCTTTCTACCAGGGTGAGGGCTTAAACCGATTACAATCAGCGAACAGTGAAGTATTCTACGGCTGAAGATGTTTTTCTTTTAAACTTTACATATATCTTTATTTATACCTGTATTTTATTTGAAAAAGTACACCTTGACACTTTATTTGATGAATAAAGCAAATTATCAAGCAGGGCGAATTATTAAGCACTTACCCTTATCCCGATGCCAACATTTATTATTTTTTTAAATTTCATTCATTGATTCATAAAACTTTATTAGGAAAACTACACCCAGTAATGTAAATTTGTGTCAGCACACGGCGAAGAAGATTTAAGAATTGGTGAGCACCATGTAGAGAAAGCGAACAACTTTCTATATCTCGGGCATTTTATTTCCATTAAAGGGCAGGATGAAGAAATAAGCAGGCGATGTACCCAGGGATGGCGTTCACTCTTCAAGTTTAAAGATGTATATAGGTCAGCAGTGAGTCTAGAAGTCAAGAGGAAACTTAGGATGAGCACAGTGCTACCTGCCATGACCTACAGTTACAAGAAGACTAGTCAAAAACAGAGGGATGAAGCGATACCTTCTCGGAATATCAAGGCGAGAACGTAAACAAAATACGTGGATCAGAGCAAGAACTGGGCTCCTGGATATTATGGAGAAGGTTCACATGAGGAAGTGGATCTGGACCGGACATGTCATCAGGAGAACTGCTACAATATGGACCAGGCAGCTTATGGACAGGTATCCAAGGGAACAGCCAAGGAAGAGAGGACGTCCACCTACAGATTGGGACCAGGAGATGAAGAAGAGTTGCGGAGGGGCAGCGTGGAAGCGAGTAGCTTTGGACAGGAAAGAGTGGATGGAACATGTGCATTATTTAGTGTGGTTGCAAGATTGGTAGAAATATTCAAACTCAAAACCTCAACTAAATGTTGATTTTGTACATATGTAAATAATGGATGTATCAAGCTATTTTAATTTTTTTATTATGTTTTATAAGATGTGCAAATAAAGGTTATTATTATTATTACACCCAGTAAAAGTAAATAAATCAATAAAAGTGATATGCATTGGCTCGTATAGAAACTACCCATGGCAGCACTCTAAATAAGAGTGCTTTAAATAAATATTGTACAATTAAGAGGCCATTTTCTTTTCAGAGGCCTCTATTGGTTACCAACAATGGAAGAAAGAAGAGGGAAATAAAGAAAGGAAACCAGGGGATTAAGATGAGTAGGAAGTTGATTCTAAAAGGATAGGTATCTTTGGACATTCCCAATTCGGCTACACGCGAAACATTAAGGTCTTTATGAATAATATTATTGGTGAAAAAATAATGAGCCTTATGAATTATGTGAAGGTTTTTTTTATTGAAAGGATTATGATCGAGAAGGATGTGATGGTTTGGTGGAGCCCAAAGCTCAATTCCTTAAGTACAAAAAGGGTCTTATCATAATCAAATAAATAAGCCTTTTATATTTCGTTAGCAGTTTTGAAAGTAAATTTTTAAGTAGCAAGAGCAGTTTCCCGTCATTTCAATTTTGTTTTTGGACCCCAAGTTTGAGAATTTTTAAAGGTAATTAAAAGTAGGGATAGGTATTAGTTGTAGGTTAGTAGTAGGTTTACAAGAAACGATAACAACTATAGGATTACCAATCCATTAACAGGAAGTCTCTTTTACAGTTCCTCTTCGATCTATGGAGCTAGATGTGTATAGGTCATTTCGTGTAAAAGGATGTAACAAAAAGATTGCTTACCTCAAACTAAAATAACCTAAAAGTATTGTGACCTGAAACTAAAACCAATATTTATTTCTGTTACGCTGTTCTAAAATTGCTGAAACGGTTTAAGTCATGTATCAGTACGTGATCTCATGTTTGGATAGTTCTAGGCCATTTCTGGTTGGTTCCAAAGTAAAGTCCGAACATTTAGAGCGAAGAATAGAGTTAATTTTAAGTTTTAATTGTTTGTTTGACATTTTTTTGTTATAATTTTAATTCAATAAAATTATTTCAACCAATATCACTGTTACAGTATTATTATAAAGCAAAATTTTAAATACCATTCAACAGACAAGCAGATAAGGTATTTAGAATAATTTTTGAAATTTTAAAGATAATCCAAAATATCTCTCATTCAGTGTTTCTTACCCACCTCGATGCACGCTATACCAACTCTTAACGAATCAGAGTTAGTGTCAACTCATTCATACCGATGTTTGACTGAAAATGTTAATAACCGTAAAAGATCTCTATACTTTAACTAACAAATTTATTTTATTAAAATTTATAAACGTTTTCTCATTGATATGTCTGTAAAATGGTAAGAAAGAAATCAAAATATACAATAGTATAAGAGTCAATCCATTTGAAATGGACCAGAAAAAAATAATTTCGTTGCTCCATCATTTTAGATAAAATTTATAATTTTACCACCAATTACGTATGGAATCAGTAGTTTAAAATATATTTTTTTTTAAAACAAATTTAGGGTCAACCGTTTCGAAATGGCAGCCATTTTTGTTTCACCTTTCAGGCCGATTTTTGAGTTCTTTAGCTCTCACAGAAAACTCATTTTCTCAAGACTGGTAAGTCATAGACTAATAATTCAAACGCGATTGTTTTCCTTACAGTCTGTTCTATCTTTTGTGTACCCATTATTATTTGTATTTTGAGGTCCAATACTTGAAAAGTGCTATTGAATACAATTGCTTTAATTTCTCAAACCACCGTTTTAGAAAATAAGTTTGGGTATAAGGGGTTGTACATCAAAGATGATTTTTGGCGTGATAATAAACCTAACTAAGTAGCTTTAATTGAAAGTACTCTTAACCCTGATATTCGTTATCTTATTTTTTTATGAACTTTTAAACTTCATATTTTTTTTTTTTGTTAACTTCAGGCTCTAATATCTCTGGTGGGCTAATTAATAAAAATCTAATCTTTTTACATGTTATGCTTACATGTAACATAAACCTGCTGTAAAAAATTTCAAACTGTATATTTCAGTACTTTGGTAGCTACGAAATTTTGAAAATGGTCATTTTCGTGCTTATTCAATCCGTAAAGTTTATTATAATTCATTAAAATTTTACTGTTTGTGATTTGTTTACTTTTAATAACCCTTTTAAATTGTTTTTTTTTTTTAATTTTATCATTGTCCAATTTAAAAAAAAAAATTGTTTCTAATTATAATTAAAATCTACTCAATTAAATTTATATTATTTACGTTTAATAAAAATTATCTAAACTCACGAGTTGTTACTTCTTCTTCTTTCTCTATAATAGCACTTTTCAAGTATCGGACTTCAAAATATTCAAATAATAAAGAGAACACGAAAGATAAAACAGACTGCAAGGAAAACAATCGTGTTTGAATTCTTAGTCTATGACTTACCAGTCTTGAGAAAATGAGTTTTCTCGGACAGCTTAAAACTCAAAAATCGACCTGAACGGTCGAAACAAAAATGGCTGCTATTTTGAAACGGTTGAACCTAAATTTTTTTAAAAATATGTTTTGAACTACTGATTCCATATGTAATTGGTGGTAAAATTATATTTTTTTTTCTAAAATGATCCTTTGGACCAAGTGATATTGGGGGGATTGACCCATAAGTTAACATTTAAAATTTAACGTATTTAAAAACTTTTCACAAACCATCATCATATGAAACTAGAAGGTGATAGAAACGTATAATTTCGGAGAAGGAGTAAATAAGTATACTTCAGAAGTCGTAAGATGTCACAGGTAGTAAAGTAACAGGAAGTTGCCGGGAAATGAATGTTAGTTTATTTCGAAATTTAAGACAAACAGGAAACCTTAATCAGTTTGGCAAGGAAGGAGCCGGAAGGTACACAAGGAGGAAAGGCTCTAATACTTCACGGCAAATGAGGCTGAGAGAAGAGAAGAGGCAATTTCAATTTACAGGGGCCCCTGTTTAGGACCCACTTTGTCAGGGGGGGGGCGGACAGTTACTCCTTCTCGGTGAGCCCTCGTCAGGAGCAAACCCGACCCTCCACTTTCCAATTAGCTGGCCCTATCAAGTATTCACGAAAATTCCTTAAATTGTTTTAAATAAAGTAGTGGATTGCCCCTATCACATATCAAAAAGTTGCATCAACATTTAAATAGAACCCTAAAATAAACAGACAGATCTTAAGAAAACGACTGTAAACAATGTAATCACTTTATTGAAAAATCAAAAACTATATAAAATTCAAAATCAGTCGAAAACATAATAAATATCAACTGAGTGCATTAGGGACATAAGCCTCACCAATGTATGGACACACTTAACAAAATCTAAAAACCTTTCAATCCCAAATTTTAAGACTAAAATACCAAGCGCATTTTCATATGTTAGTAACAAAACTCTGCTTACCGACTTCTAATTACAAAATATACACCAACATACGTAATTCATTGTTATGCCTCTCATATTCAATTGCGCGGACAGAAAAACAGCCTTAATATATATAGCCTTAATATATAACATGGATACGAAGAGTTTTGACCTGCGTTCTATTGGCGACTGAAAAGCTGTTAGATGAGACCTTTCCTGAATCAAGACTGTTAACTTCTGTTTTCGCAATACTTCTCTTTAATATATATATTATATACAGCCCTGGGATGATGTGCTGGACACTATATTTTCTCTTGCCTTAAATGTAATTTCTTAATTGTTAAACTGTTAACTCGCAAAAACTTTTTCTATATCTCATCGCCCAGCAAAAATGGGTGAAGTACCTAGATTACTCTCTGAAACCACTAAAAAAAAAAACAATGATAGCACCGCCCTATTTCTCTAATACCGGAACGAACATGCTTCGTAATATCAATGTTGATTGTTTTGTTTTTTTAGTTCTTTCATATTAGAGTTATATATTTTATTTTTCTTATATACTTATAAGAAATTAACAATCTGATAACTAGTTGGAAACTAACATAGTAATCTTACTCTAAGAAAAATAAACATATTTGAATTTTTTTTTTCTCAGTTATAAATCTGTGTCCCTAGAGTGTATATAGAGATTATATTAGGCCCCTTTTACAGGTCAAATCAATGTTCAGTTCAGTTTCAGTCTCCGGTCTAGTTTCATTTCAGTTTGGAAAAAGGATACATATATAAATATATATATATATATATATATTCTCACTGTTGTCGATCAATTCTTCGTAGCCCTGCACAGAGTGACCACAACAATTCACAAACCCTTACTAATCGAATAATTTAATCTTAATAAATAGCAAAAATAAAAAAAAATATTTAAATATTGGAGAACAAGTGCATATCGCACCTGTCGTGGAATACTGTAACATCTCCGAACAATTCGATTTTGAGTTTTTTTTAACACCAAATCATTCAAAATGAAGTTATCTTTATGTGGTATATAATTTTAATTGTTCAGTTGTTCAGCTTAGTATTTTTTCAACAAATGAGTGGTCACAAATCAGGTAAAGTGAAAAATAAATCAAAAGAAAATTAGTTACGCAACAAATGTGCCAATAAAATCAACGATCGGAAAAAAAACAATGATTAAATATGGCAAACTGAAAAAAGTAAAAACTTTAAACGCCATTTCCTAAAAGTTTAGATTTTCGAGATGTTACAGTATTCCGCGGCAGTTATGGTTAGGACAAAAAGCAGGAACAAAAAAAAAACAAAGAAAAAAAAACGGCGAAAGGTGGATAGAGGGAGCAAGTTGTAGTGTCGGCATCAAACCTTAGGGTTCGTTAAGCCTTCATTATTATTTGTATAATACCAAGAAAAAGTGACAGTTCGAGTGAAACTAAAATTGGAATGACAACGGAAGTGAACATGTAAAGCAGCCCTTAATGGGTTCCCTTTGTTAAAATAATCACGGCATCAGATTCTCAATATCCAAGTTTATATTATGAAGGGAAATACGAAAAAGAATCTTGAGTGAATTTGCGTATAATTTTTTACGGAACCAATCTAAAGGGGCAGACGTTGTGGTCTACGAATGAGTACATACTTTCAGCCTAAAAGGACAAAAATATTTTTCAAATCATACCCTTTTTTGGCCCTCAGCCCCGAAATAACAGACCAAATAAAACAATTTGTTTAGTGCACAGAAAATATATTTAAGTAATTATTTCCTTTCTCTATGTCAAAGAAGCATTTACCTTCTTCATTTAATGTATTAATACTACTTAATTAGGGGCTATAAACTGTGAATTGGTTAATGAGGGGGTGAGTTTCGGGTAATTATGCATTGGTAGGTAAGTCGGAGGGACAAGAAAGCGAAGCTCCAGAGATCAGGAGGCGGCAAAAACTGGGGGTAGGTTTTTGCCACCCCCAGCGGACCCAGGGAACACCTAATCAGGAGATAAAGCCAAAACACGTCCCACTCTCTTTCCTTATATCCCCTTACCGCCCCCGCTATCTACGTCCTACCGGGGTGTAAGCGAATTAGCTACTACCGGTATAAATGTTATGTTAACGACTTTGTGTTTTAGGTTTTTATTATAAATGAATGAGTTAACAAACATGATGCTTAAAGTATAGAGACTATATTCATTACAAAGAACATAATATATTCATTCAGAATAAATAGCCATTATGCAGAAATAAAAAGAAAATGTGTATTAAAATTAATTGATCTAAATAAAATAGAAAAAACAAAATCACGGTGTTGATAGTTAAAGATAAGAATAGGACAAAGTATAAAAAATAGAGTGTCACAAGGTTAATAGATTTTAGCATATTGTTCTTCCTCTGTAACCGCGTTAATAGGAGTTGGTTATAATAACAAATAAAAAAATCTGGTGCGTGCGCGCAACACACAACTTTCACTTACCAACTTACTTAGATTAGAAATTGACGTGTTTTGCTAATAATCATTTCCCAAAGTCACACATTTTTCTACATTCATATCTTATTTTTGTTAATCGTTAAAGCCGTTTTTGAGTAAATAAAAAAACCTGTGAAAATGATACAAAATTTATTAAGTAAAGTCCCCCCTCCCGTAGATCAATTTTGATGAAATTTTTACAGTCATATCTCGGGCATATAAATACATCAAATACCAAGTTTGATCAAAATCGTTAAAACCGTTTTTGAGTAAATAAAAAAAACATGTGAAAATGGTACAAAATTTATTAAGTAAAGTCCCCCCTCCCGTAGATCAATTTTGATGAAATTTTTACAGTCACATCTCGGGCATATAGATACAGCAAATACCAAGTTTGATCAAAATCGTTAAAACCGTTTTTGAGAAAATCGAAAAAAACGTAAAAAGTTATTAAATAAAGTACCCCCTCCCTTTGAGCAATTTTGATGAAATTTCTGCTGTCACATCGCGGGCATATACCTACACTAAATACCCAATTTCAGGTTCCCACGGTTTATAGTTTTTGAGCTAGTCTGTTCACATACACACACACACACACACACACACACACACAGACCATTTCGCGGGACTTGGTTATTTCGACTCAGGGGGTCCCAAAACGTGTATTTCCGTTGAAAACCGGAAGTCGAAAATTTTCACGATCGCAATACTTCCACTTACTATATATTTCATATATAGGTAAGTGAAAGTAAAAAAGACAAATCGTATAAAATAATGGAAAAACACAAACTTGGGGATATAGTAGGGAAAGACATCTGTAGAGTTATTTGTATGTTTTTATTTAATTTAATGTTTAATAATTTATTACTTTAATAGGTGTAATGTCCAGCAAATGCCTAGAAAAGCACTAGTGTTTCTAACAACAATTCACAACAGTATACTAAGAACATCAAAATTCCCGCTACAATGGAAATACTCAATCGTTAAAATGATCCACAAACCGAATAAAGACATACAAAACCCATCATCATACAAATAAATTAGCCTCCTTTCTAAATGCTCAAAAGTATTATTAAGTCATATACATTTTTTCTATTGACCCCTTCGCGAGTTGTTAGCGAAAAACTGTAATTCTCAGTGAAAATGGTCGCGGGACTTTTTCGAAGGTGTCATTTTTTTAAGTTGGTCGAGACGAACAGTATATGGATATATACACTTTTCCGTCGTCGCCATCGTTTGCGAGTTACTGGCAAAACAATTCGACTTCAGTCAATAGAATCAGCGCACCCGCCTTCCGAAGCCGATATGTGTAAAAGTATGTGGCGTTTTGCAGGATGCGCTCTTTCAATGACATCTATGCCAGTAAAAAAAAAAAAAAAAAAAAAAAAAAAAAAAAAACCCACCTACAAACATTCACAGATGACCATATTGTAACTTCAAACAGTGTTCAAAGAGGTCCTGTAAGCACGTAAGTACTGTGTAAATACCTTAAACTTATCTTTCAAAAAATAAATAATCTACAATTTAAACACAACTATTGTTGACTTCAACCCTCACCTATGCCCATGACGCATTAAATATATGGTGTGTACTTTAATAAAGAGGGATTTCATTAGGTCGGAGTGCGAATGCTTTACACGGGTCAGCTAGTTAATAATATAATTAATGCTAAAAAAAAATGTATCATTTATTTTCTAGTTTAATGAGACAGTCCCCTCTGGAAAATTATATTATTTATACATTTATTTTTTTATTTTTTATATTCACTACATAAATTTGTGTCATATATCTAATACGATAGGTTAGATGATGGTCAGGATTTTCAGTTACAATGATATTTATTATGGTAAGCCAACGTTTCACGTTAGTGTTTTTAGACTCAGTCTTAGTATCCACCTGGACTCAGTAGCCCTGATGAAGATCCACAAGTTGGATCGAAACGTTGGCTTACCATAATAAATATCATTGTAACTGAAAATCCTGACCATCATTTAACCTATCGTAATTGAAGAACAGTTGACCATCTCTCATCTCTACATATATCTAATAGAAACATTTTGATATTCAACCTAATATTACCCGTGTTTAGTCTTAAGATGTTAATCTTAACTTAGTCATCTTTGCTATAAATCAAATATGATATACATCAAAGATGAAGACTAGGCGCTAATGTGTCGGATAAGAAATTACCAAGTGTTTCAATAACAATGAGCCATAGAGTTGGAGGGTAGGGGTGGGGAGCGGAGCAGGGCCCGAGATTTATTCAACATTCATAAATATTCACAATGTCAGGGGAGTTGACAGAACAGAGCTCAGTTCGCTATCAACCCTGCATAATTACAGCTTACAGCTCCTCACGCCCTTCGATAATATTCCCTTCCTAAAAAAAAAAAAAAAAAAAAAAACAATAGAAAACCCAATTAACATCGTGAAAGTCGGTCGATCAACAAGGATCGAGAAGTGAAGTGGGAAATCCATAGCGAAGAAGGATTGGAAGAATTTCTACCACTTTTTAATCCAGCTCTCGTTAACGCGATTTACTGGTTAATTCCTTTTCAAATTTTAACTTCTGTAACACCGATTTACATGGGTATTTTGACACACCAAGATGCTCGTGTGTTAAAAATCTAGAGTGTAGAGTAGCTATAATGCGTTGAATTAATTATATCGTATTCTTTTCAATACAGTCAAATCAAAATTCACTTATAAAGAGAAATCCTTTTCAGCTAATCTAAAAACCAACGGTATTTAAAATAGTACTTGAGACTAAATTTAAAATTGTTTGATAAAGAATTTAGAAGGATAAAACTTTTTATTGTAAAATGGAAAAGGAACTAATTAAGAATATAATTTAAATAAGGCTAAATACCATTACAATACACAAATTATAATACAATCACAATATAAAGCGAAAATGTACCGAATTAATCTTTTGCCATAATACATATTAATTAAATTCAGAATATAACACATGGTTTTAACTGAAATAGGTTATGAAAATTTCTTAAACCATGTGAAAAAACATATGTTCTTACAGTACTACTTATCAAAACAAAAAATTGTATTTTATGAATGAGATACTTTATAACTTTTATGATAATAATTTAAATTTTTCTTTATTATTAGAATTCACATATTTTATTTATTGTAATGCTAATAGGTGCACTGTGATTTTGGTTAACCTGTATTTTGCTGAAACAAATAGATTCGACGTTTCCCCCACATGTGAAAAGGGTAAACATAATTGCCCATAGGAAAAACACGGTTTTCCTAGCCCTAGATGCTGCTTACCCTCCCTAATTATCGAAGGAAAATGAATGTTATGTCAATAAATCAACTTACATCGCCATCTGTTGCAAATTTTTAACGTAGAGAGAGAAGATTAGTGACAATGAAGTAAATATACAGCCACCCAAATGTTTTTAATTTTTAATTCAGTAAAACTAAAATGTATCCAAACCATACATGATGATTGCAACATAAGGATTGACTGTGAGGGCTGTAGAAAAATTAAGAATGTAACTCCAAATATACTCTCTTGAAGATGGGTCAAACACCCGAAACGTTGGATAACAATGAATTATAAAAAACAAGGAAGACGTCCATCATTTTAAAATCTGATTACACGTAAATCTTCCTCACATTCTGTTAACCACAAAACAATTGGATAGTTTTAATAAGTTTTAAACAGTTTCTTTTGGTTTATGACAATTTTATTTTTTTAAATTTCATAAATGCTTTTTCTTAGTAAATAATCATTTACTCTTTTTTAAAACAGCCTGTTATTTTTATTTATTGGAAGCTTTCAGTGCTTAGCACTACATTCATCTACATAGCACATACAATTTTCTTATTACAATTTTCCAAAACATTGTAACGAGTTATTTTTGCATATCCATGCCTTATTAAATGTATCCTCACTGGATATCGTCTAATTTTTGTATTATTTTTTTCTTTTTTAAAAAATTATTTTGATAATTTTCGTCATAGGTGTGTGTTACGACTTTCCTAAAATAGCATAAATTAATGGAGAATTAAAATTATGATTTTCCCAAAAGTATTCTGAGAATAATTATATATTAAGTTTTTCTTTACAATACTTGAGTGAGGACTAGGGAGACCATACATTTACTTCTACTGAAATTCAACTAATGGAAAACCCCATCAGAAGCTTCTTTTGTTTCTAATAACCAATGCAACTGCAGATACGAATGCATTTATAAAATATGGTTAGTAATTTGTGAATATTGTCTTGAAATATTGGTGGACTCAATTTTCGAATTCATAAGTTTTTCCTGATTGCCTGCTATGTAGATGGCTGAAACTTTTCTTTTTGTAACGGAATAAGATCTATCGATATATATCGATCTATATCTATCGAAAATCTTTGTTTTCAAAACGCTTATTTATTAATAAACTAAAATAACTGTCTACCTATTATATGAAATGCTTTTTCTTTTAAACATTATGTTTCACTCTCACGAAATATTATTTTTTTATTTTTAGATAGGACGAGACTATCTCATGAGTACAATAACATTAGAACGCTCTAACACTGAGGGCAGATTACATGCTCCGCTGCTGCTTGACAAAAGTTCAGACTCCGAGAAGTGCCGTAGCGGACTCATTCGATGCGATACACTTATACAATTGCGACACTCTGGGAAACTCCGCCACCGAACTCCGGAAGCTTTAACCTAGACGCGCAACTTATAATTGCGTGTACATCAAGGAAATGACAGTAATGCTGGTTGGGAAGGCTTCTCTTTGTGGTAATTAAATTTAGTAGCTGCCTAATAGCTGGGCCGCCAACAGCTGTTTCTATTCACTCACTAACGACTAGGTAATAAAGCTTAATCTACTGCACAATAAAGCGAGTGTAGGTCGTGGGTAGTCTCTAACGAGTCTACGTTTAGGGCTGCTTTACAAAGGTTTAATAACTCGATCTATTGGAAGGAATCACATAAAGTGTTATATTTAACTCGTATTATTCAATAACAGCTTAAATATGAGCATTAAGTATGTACCTCACAAAGGGTCTTGATTAATTGAAAGGGAGTTGAGTAGGTAATTTTATATTCTGCTAAATATATCAGCTTGTAACAGATTCAAGAGCAAGCCTCTGTGAATTAGATAAACATGTTGCACAATGCATTGTCAAGAAACAGTACTATTGAATATTGAGCCATAAGATACAATGGTACAGTTTTTTATTCTTCTACATACCTATTGATGAAAATTCAACAAGAGAAACTAAAACAGATGCTTATTTATGAATCTTTGTAGGAAAGTTCTAGAATCGTCTGGAACGTTTGGAATAGAAGCGTAGAAAGGCAAAAAGGTATAAGTGCCAAAAAAAAATCTGCCAAAACTATTCTTTATCAATGTGTGTAAAAGGGCCTTGATTACCTTCAATAGGTCCCAACTTTCGACTTCCGCGTGTTCGCTATGACGGCATAAAAAGAATATCAAACGGTTTCTTTTCTGTTGTGATCGGGGCCCGACCATAGCAGAAATAGTATCCGAAACTGAGACAGCAAGGGCTCACTCGCATTTTTTATAACCGGCTAGATTGTATCTTTGTTTTTAACAGAATATTATAAATGAAGATTTTTTTGCTTAAAAGAGGACTATAATAAAGTAAGCGAACAACTACCGGTCCATTCTATCCACGATCAGCAAAGCTATACAGTTACTTTTCAATTCACTTTTAAATCTAACTGTTTCGTTAAGCAAGGCTCGGAAAATGATCTATATCAGTCTACCACTAAAGTCTAGAGTCTAAAGTGTAAAAAAAAAAAACTATTTATTAAAAGAGCTTGTATACCTATATATACCTTGTATACCTATATTACTATTGATTGTTTCCAATTTTCCTAAAAATGCTTCAACGTAGGCATTAATATGATGGTATTAGTCTGTAAATGTATAAACGCTGAATTTTCAAAATGCTTTGTTTTAATTATCTTTATTTGGAATAATATAAAGTTCCTCACTATAATACAATTATGACAAATTAATGTAAATATCTACATTAAAATTGTACTTATTAGCAAGGGCGTACCCAGGATAGAAACAAGGGGGGCAAGCTGTGGTCGTTCAGGCTGTAACATCTTACCGCGGAAAAGGTGAATGAAACCAAAATTATATATAATTATAGCAGTGCTTTATCAACTAAGTTATTAAAATTATTTGCTTGAAAAAAATTATTCTATTACTGCTCCCCAGCTTAAAAGCTTAAAAAATTATTGCATCCAGCCTTCCAGGGGCATGCGCTGGGTACGCCCATGCTTATAAGGGATAAAATAAAGGATAGTAAAATGGTGACTTAAAATGAATATATACCTATATTCATAACATTGGACACACCTATGTATATACCGATAAAATCGGGTCTACCTATTTATTCCGTCGTATTTATAATTATTATTTGTTGTTGTTTGTTTGTTTGACGTCCCTTTATACTACTAAGGCTGATCGGACGATGCTACAGTGGGAGTCCTAAATTTGGCCTATCCAGGTATAATTAGGATAGGGATCTTTGGGGTCACCTGTGGTGTTGTGGATAGCATAGCAACCTACAATACTAAAGGTCAATTCCATTGGTGGCCCTACGATTTTTTAATGGGAGAAAAAAATCCTTAGCTATGCCGTCCCTCGGATAGGACGTAAGAGCTGTACGATGTCAGGTACTCGTTAAAGATCCCTATCCTAATTATACTTGGATAGGCAAAATTTAGGACTCCCATTTTAGCATTGTCCGATTAGCCTTAGTAGCAAAAAAAAATGGACGTTAAACAAACAAACAAATGCTAACCAATAAATTGCCATGCTAAACACTACACCACAGATGACCCCATAATAATTATTATTTAATTAATTGAAAATATTTTACATTGGAGAATATTTTATTGTACAATACCATATTCTACAGATTTTTCTTTTTTTTTTTTTCGTCACTTCAAGCCTTAGTTATGAAAAGATTATTATATATCATTCATGTTTAGGCAAAAGGACTTAATTCCTAAAAAAATGTTTTTGCTCGCCTTCTTAAAATTCATAATTGACTATAATTAGTTCGTTATTCATAATTTTTTACAGCCTCTGTTGAAAAAATATAGTTTCATTTATTTTTTTTATTTTTTTTGGGGGGGGGGGGGCTTTAAGTTTCAATTGTTATTCTGGAATAAAAAAATACAATCAGAAAGAATTTATGATTATTTTTTAAAGCTTGGTAAATTGTTGTTTAAATTTCACATTTCATGACTTAACCCCTTTTGACCAAACACCAGTGAAATATTGTTTATTTATGAAATCAGTTTTACCAAAGGCACTTTAGCTGAATATTAATGAATAGTTAATGAATAGATTTAGAAAAATCTATTCTTACATCAAAATATTTTTTATACCTCCTGTAAATCAAATTAAGACGCTCAATATCAATCGATCATTCGACATAACATAATATAGAACAGGAATTTCCTTTCTCGCAATGTTTAGCATACTTCACGGTTTTATCTGGACCTTTATAAGCTGTCAAAACTTTGTGTTTTCTTTGTTTGAAGCTGGGACTAAGAGAGAAGTATTCTTCTGACTTGCTTCCGATTTCCCGACAGGGGAAACTGCTCCGACTACTTTCATTGGTGGTTTGAAACTTTTAGAAGGAATGAAGTTTTTCTTCCCAATGTCTACATCGCTCCATTCTCAAAGTTTTTATGTTTTAGCTTAGCTATTCTTCGGTGTCAGAAAACCCTAAGAACTTAAGTGAGAAGTGATTTCTTACGTTCTGGAGTCATTCCAGTAGTAATATTTAATTCAAACTTACAATCATTTTTTTTCATTTTTTTTTTTTTGGTAAATGTTTATTTAATCGGTTTAAGAGTATATGCGATTTTCAAATGTGTGAAATGAAAAACGTGGTGACATATTCAAACTTAATGAATCGTACATTTGGTCATATTCACAAATTTATTTAAAAAGATTGCTGTTTCAACCTTCAATGTATATGAAAGGGGTATAGAATGGCTAAACGTAAAAGCATATTTTAAAATCGATTTTTTCCCAGATTTTTAAAGTAATTGCTCTAGAACAATGATAATAATTCATGGTTTCGATGGTAGAAAAAAATTATGGATTAAACTGAAAATTTTAATACAAAAATAGGCAACAACGTGATCTTTATATTCGAGCAAATCCAGAGATTCAATTTACGAGATGCGCAGTGGGTGGGGGGAGAGGATGAAGGTTTTATGAACTAACTTTAAAACCCCTCATCTAATCTATGAAGTGCTATATAAATATTAAAACTTTAGGAGTAAAAGTAGGCTTAAATGTTTATGGGTCAAAGTTTTTAGAATTAAATAAGCTATGAAATGCTATTAAACTTAACTCAAACGGACCTCGGATAATGCTGTCATTGAAAGAATAAGTGTTGTCATAATTCTAAATAATTTCTGAGAAAAAAATCTATCATAATAGAAAAACAAAAAGATACGTAAGCATAGTGAACCACACATAATTAATGAGAAAACAATTTTTTTTTTAATTGTATGGGTATTTTCAATCGTTCATTCCTAACATTAATATACAAAAAAATGCAAAATATAATTTAAAAAGGTAGTAACCAAAGAAGATTATATTAAGTGAATGAAAAAAATTAATTAAGTATAGTGAAAAAATAAAATTATATTTATTTAACGTTATTCGCAAAATGCATAAAATATTGCTATCACCATAGGATCTCCCTCTATTTCTCATACTTGGAGATTTTAATAATAATATAAAGGTGAGGCTAGGTGAGACTGGGAAGGATATTTTTAAACCTATGATCGATTTATGGCTGAAGTAACACAATAAAAAAGTTTCTAAAAGTCAGATCCAAACCCAGCACGGAATGAATGAGGAAACAGTAAAAACATGGCCTGTATAGGTTGATAAGCTTAAAGCTTAAAAGAAACGATAGATCAATATATTCTTCAGCAATAAATTGGTATGAAACTGGACTCTACAACGATTTACAACTGGGCTCACTAAGAACGATTTCCCTCAGCTGTTTAACGAATGCAATGACCGTGGGTATTCGTTTACGGTTGGAAAATTGCAGTCACCCTTGCCCATTTTAATTTTGGAAGAAGTGAAAATTTGAACCTAAATAACAGTGCACTGTTACCAACAGAGATAGTTTGAACGGTTTTAATGGAAATATATGCTCTGATATGCTGCCGAAACCCGAATAGCTAAAAGGCAAGGATAGGCATAGAGGGGTACAAAGTTTCGCGTACATTTCTCTTCAAAATAACAAGAATCAAAAATATTTTCCTTACATCGCGTGGTAGGGAATAATGTGAACTCTCTGGCGGGCTTAAAAGGAGCAACCTAATAAAACAAAATTGAGCCTAATCGGCCAATCATTGAAAATCTCTATACAATACGTATTTGTAAAACAATTGCACATCGCCAGTAATTTTACATGGATATACTATTGAAATGAAATACAACTTAGAATACTAATTATAATGATAAAAAGTGATTCTACAAACTCACCATACAGGATTTTTTTTAAAATTAGCAGAAAAATTTAAAACACTTTTAATTGTTTAAAGCTTAGCAGCGGACTACGGTTGCGGACAGTTTACTTTTCCAGCAACCATTATGAAGATTGCAGCGCTTGTTACCAAGAAATGAGATGACGAAGAAATAAGAAGTGTGCGAACCAGGAATATAAGTGATATTTGGGCTCCCTTCGTTGGGTACATATAATTTGGCTCTTCCCTACTTTATATGCACAATATTTCGTTGGCTCATTCCTTTTCCAAACCACTGGTGCAACCAAGGAGAGGTGGGGCTTGAGGGCTGAATCACCTCGCTCCCATCTATAAACATGTAGACTCTGCCACAACGAACAAAAAAAGAAAGGACACATCATATTTTTATTTTAAGAACGTTCTTAAGGAATGTGTTGTTTTGTGTAGGAAATCAGGCTAGTACAGAGTAACATGGTACTATATTATAGATGTTAGTATATAGTTTTTTTGTACTTACGCTTGCAGGTCCCCTCTACGCCTTCGGACCTTACGTCGGATACGACGCAGTCGAGGCCCTTGCCGCAGGAGCCGTAGAAGCCATAGGGACCGCCGCAGGGCTGCCCCTCGGCACGGGCGCAAACCCGGCAGCAACCGCACGGGTCCCAGACGGTCCCAGCCCCGGGGGGGCAGTCCTCCTCCGACAGCGGTTCGCACTCGGCAGGGGCGCACACGCAAGAGAAACCGAGGCTCACTTGGAACAAGCCCAGGAGAAGCCAGCTGAGGAGCCACATCGCCAGCTCTCCCGCACCTACATTATACGCACTATCAGTCTCGATACCGCACCTGAAACATTAAATAATTATAATCTTTTTGAGAAGATATACTAAGATAAGATATAATAAGATACTTATTTTAAAGTAAAATAATTATGAAAACGAATGAATAATATTTACTGTTACATAGTAGATGTATTATAGAGGTGAGAGATAGTCAACTGTAATTCTTAATGACAGGTTGATTGATTTTCAGGATTTTCATTTAAAAATTTTTATTTTCAAAAGCCAACCTGGATCTTCATCAAGGCTTCTGAGTGCAGAGTAATACCTAAGTTAAATTTTTTTAAACTGATATTCCTGACAATCAATCTATATGTATTATAACTAAAAAAAAAAAAAAAAAAAAAAAATATATATATATATATATATATATATATATATATATATTTAAATATATATATTACTTGACCATGACAAAACTCTCGGCCATCTGCCAGAGTTAACTACCACAGAGTAAAAAAAAACATTTTATAAAAAAAATTAAACCGACTTCGAAACCTAGGAACTAGTAAAAATAAATGCACTGAAAAGTATGAAATAATTACCTTTTGATTTTTATGAATACACAGCAAAATTGAAAATGGTGATAATGCGGAGAAATGCAATAAGACGAATAATTTTATTTTTATTTGTACAAATAAACACTAATTGCTATTAAAAATTGTGAAATTAAAATATTAAATACTTTGTTCAATACAACACAATCTTTTCGGAGGCGGCGCAAAATTTAAAATTTTTAACACTAGACATTATGAAAATCGTAAAATGTATCTTCTCTTCTCATCTATTGATTTTAATGCCTACGAATGGAATTGTATCGGTAACATGTCATTTATATTTGCGCCGCCTCCGAAAAGATTGTTTTGTATTGAACATACTATTTAATATTTTAATTTCACAATTTTTAATAACAATTAGCCTGTACTTGTACAGAAAAATAAAATTATTCGTCGTGCCATTTTCAATTTTGCTGTGTATTCATAAAAATCAAAAGGTAATTATTTCATACTTTTCAGTGCATTTATTTTACTGGTTCCTAGGTTTCGAAGTAAGTTTAATTTTTTTTATAAAATTTTTTATTTCATACTTTTTAGTTGGAGAAAATAACAAATGTAGAAAACCATAACTTGGGTAAAACAAATATCGAAACTTTTTTACGCTCTACTACGTTCGTCTTTCCCGGGCTTTTTTATTATACATAATTTTATAAACAGTCACCTTTTCAATTTTATGAGTACACACAGAAAAGATGAAAAGCGGTGCCTGTGAAATACAACTTTTAACACCCTACCTTCTACGATTATAATTGGATTTTTTTTTTAAGATCAATGTTGAGTGAATTAGATTCCTTTAGATGAATTTTTGACTAAATTTAATAGCGAATTACTAAGAATAATATCCTTCGTAATAAAAAATTATTCAGAAAATAAATTTCTTCAATTCTAGTGGGGTAACATTTATGATATTAAGCATTTTCATGGCTGCCAAATTTTTGCTGAGGGGACTTTCATACAAAGAGGTTGTTTCTGAAGATAATAACTTTTATTTTACAGTTTTTATTGATGGGTGAACATCAGCAAACATTGAAATTTTAATTTCTTTGATAAATAATGTAATGTCTGTATGGGGAAAGTGTCATAGGAAAATTTTCATTAATTGGGTAATACAATACACAATATTTGTGTTAGTTATTTCGGTACCTGAGAGATGACTACCTCGAACGCGAAAAACCCCTAAACACATGCAAGCTCATTTTCACTTTCTATTTCAATAAAATTCATTCATCTATATTGGACTTAGGCTCTCACGAACCGCAAACACTGAACTTATGGCGGTTTGGCTTTTGAAAATTTCGGCAACCTTTAGAAAATCGAATATTTAAATTTCTTTTCTAATAAAAGAATTCTAAAATTCTAAAGAAACCTCAAAATCAATGGAAATTGTCTTAAGACAGTTTGGCTCTTTGATAACGCTTTATTCTACTAAATTTCAGTTAATACACAGCAAACAATTACAACTCACAATTTAGGAAAGCGGAAAAAATCGAAAAATCAACTGGAAAACAATTGTGCTGACGTTTCGACCTTATATTCAGGTCTTTATCGGGGTTAAGTACGAAACAAGAATGCAACCAATGAAAATATAATCATAAAATCATAGAGAGCAGAAATTAATCCAGGAACACCAATTTGTAACCTCTTATGCCAGAAATGTATTATATTTATTGTAATAATTTTTATTCCGGAATTGCATCTGCGTTGGACGCAATAAGCAAATACAACCATATTTATGCTCTGTTGGTTCGAAATCCTTGGTAATTTTTTTTGGATTTCGATCTATTGCTGTAAAAGGTTTCTATGTCACTGTCGTTTCAGTTTTCATGAAGGCTGATCGAGTAACAGGAAGGGAAAAGATAAGCGGTAAGCGGATTAGGGTAATGAAGATTTCGAATGGACCAATTTATGTAGTGGCTTTTTTTGTATGTAAACGTGTTTTGTTTGAGGCTTCAAGGTTCTGCTCCGAATGTTAATGCATTCAATATACGTATGTTTCCTTTCGTTGCTTGAGCTATTGTCTTCCATCTTTTAAGACCGGAAAGGGGAAAACAATGGACTAACATAATTGCAGAACATTTGGTAAAGCTATCGCAATGGTACTTTTTTTTTTTTTTTTTTGTCCTCTCCTTCCTCGCCGTTATGGCTATACAGGGATTTCCCCGGGCCACGACGGAAGGTGGAGGATTAATGCCTATTAGTATTATTAAAAGTCTCCTGGCTCCTGGATTTGAAATGGCTATCGTTGTGTTCCCGATTATGTGTTGTCAGGAGCAACGCGTATTTCCCAACGCGTTTGCCCACTCAGCCATCAGTGCGGTATACATTAGTTCTGGACGTAGCATATTTCTAGAGTTTATGGGACTGTAATTTAAGCGAAAAGTCATCGCGTCCATTTTAGTTAAAGAGGGATTTGACCAGACTCGCTCTTCAGAGTTAAATAAAACCCCAAAAGGGTCCTTTTAGGATGAGATCCGAAGTTAATAGGGGTTGATAGTAAAGGTAGCTTTACTGACGCATAGTTCTGTATTGCCTGTACAATCGACTCCGTTTAATTGGGTCATCGGATAATTGGGACCACCGCTTTGAGCCATTTTTAAATAAAACGGAATCAAATATAGGTAAAACATCGCCGTTTTATTGGAACAAAACATCGGCTAATCGGGCCGAAACTTTCTGCAACTTCTGCGTTTATATGAGCCCCGTTGTCAATCAAATAACCTAAGTATCTAAGACCACGCCTGTTTCTCTACCAGAAGCGAGAAATCGCATCACAAAGTTTAGTCGCTATTTTTACAAAAATGAAATGAGGACAGACCTAAGGCTTCCTAAAAATTGCGCTAATTATGTTGGTCGTAAGTTTACAATGAGTGTGAAAATCCACAATTGATTTTTACTTGTCAAAAAAATTGACCTATACACATGTTCTAAATCATTTCTTATTTCGTCTACAAAAGTACAATCTATATTATACAAGAATAGATTTTTAATTTGTGTCATTTTGTATATTTCGTAAATTTTGTCTTATTATAAAACATCTATTTAATAAAAATACATTTTAAGAATTAAATTAATCGTATTATTTTGACCCCATCATTAAATTAATAGATATACCTAAATGCACCTATTAACTATGTTTTCCCACAGGGATGACCAATTCAATTGCATCAATTGCATCAATTACTATACTTGTACGGCAGCCCTTTGCATTTTTTCTTTGCATTTACGCGTGGATTCATGATCTCCGCTATATTGGGACCTCCACCTAATTGGGGCAAAACAAATTTTCCCTTTATGTCCCAATAAAACGGAGTCGACTGTATTTTAATACCGTTACTTGACTTTCTAATTGATTCGGCCTTTACTCTGTAAGGTACACTCTTACAGGCCGTTACTCTGTAACAATGTTCGTACTATTTTGTTTTTGAGTCAGCTAAGAGGAGAATTTTGACTGCAAAATTCTTAATCTCCTCTACAAGGTTAAATTAAAGGCAATCAATGGGTTAGAAATATAAAACTCTCCAGATAACTTCAATTTTTGAAAACAACTATACAAAATTCGTTACTTTTTGAAATAAATCTTATAAATAGTATTGAGAGAAAATAAATAAATAAAAATAAAAAAACGGTGCTGTTCGCTTCTTCAGAAAAAGAAAAAAAAAAAATTGCGGCACAAAAGTAGCTTTTAGAAGAAGTGGTAACAAATAAGAGGTTAGCCCATCTAAGAGAAGAGAAGAAGACTGAGGTGGCCATTAAGAGATAAGTGAGTATTGAAAAAGTAGTGGAGCCGTAATGAATGGAGGGTGGAAGGGGGGGAGAAACCCCCAGGATCAGCCCCCCTTCTTCGGAAGATATCCTGACCGACAGGCCTCATCATTGACATATTGCCCTCCACCCCTCCCCCAATCCCTTTCTACCCCCACCACCTTAGCTAACTATTTTCCTTCCGACTCCCTTAGCTTTATCCGCCCTTATGTACCTATCCTTTTCTTTGCTTGGTGGGATTGCAATGAATCTAAATAATTGAATAATTAAAAAATAATTAAATAATTAAATAATCTAGTTTAAAAAAAAAAAAAAAAAAAATGGAAATATAGTAGACCCCCCATTATCTGGGGTTCCAATTAACTGGGGATCCGAGGAGCCATTTTGTTTTTTTAATAAGCTGTTTTTAATTTGTATGGCATTTATTTCGTATGTATAACACTTATTTAAAAAAACGAATACGTGAATATTTTAACGATTACACAATGGTTAATTATCTAGTGTTCTTATAAATTATAAAAATAAAATAATAAATGAAAAAACACGGCAAGCTGGTATCTTGTGATGAGATGTTTCCGGTAACTATTACTCCAATTCATATTCTAGGAACGATATTTTTTTCAAGTCTTTCAAGGAAACTCCTACTCTGGCCTGTTGGACTACAAAACAAAATATTCTGAGTTGTGATTTAGTCTCCATTTAAATACGAACAAACAAAGTGTGGCAAACCTAATATAAAACATCTCGTTTTAACGTTTGAACAGAAGTTAACCATTATAAACCGAGTAGAAAAATGCGAAAGTATTAAAACGTTGTCCGCTAAATTAGGAATCGGCGAGCAAACTGTTCGTGATATTTTGAAGAAGAAAAAAGACATTTCCGACATGGTATCGTCGTCGGCCAAAAAATCGTGTCCTCGGAAAACAATGAAAAAATCTACATCGAAATATCAAGATATGAACCTGTCTATCGGTGGTCAATGCAAAAACGCGCTGAATGAGTTCGTTTGTTGTTTTAAAAACGTTCGTTTGTTAATAAATGTTATTTTCCGCAGTTTTTTTTTTTTTTTATTAGCATTCTTTTCTATCACAATAAGTCAATAAAATGTTGTAATTCGATTATCCGTGGATCCCCTACCCATCATTACCCCGGATAAAAAGGGTTCTACTGTATTTTATTTATTTATTTGAAATAAAATGGGCTCTTCAACCACCCGCGTCAATTTAGCCTCTGTGGAACATAAGGAGAGTGACTATAAAGGGAAATATTAAATAGTAAATAAAATACATAAAATAATTCAACAACAATAGTATAAAAATTATGAATGACAAAGTACAATAAAGAGGGTAGTACCATAGGTAAGAATTTAGGTGTTGCATAGGAAATAATTAAGGTAATATCATGAAGAGAGAAACACCAAAAAAGAAAGAAAAAAACTTCAATTCAAAATAACAGTTATATTTATTCAATCGATCATTTCAACAACTCTAATTTTCTTATTCCTGAGCATTGAATACACATATATAGCTATATTGATTTACAGATACATGAAATTTACAATTGATATTATTATTAAAAATCAAAAACTCGAAAAGAAATAACAGAGGTCAAGTGAGGTGTAGATTGGTTAGCATAACCAACTACTATTTAGGAGGTCGTAGCCTGGCATATGGCCATAGGATTCTTTAAAGGGAGTAAAAAATCCTTGGCTATGCGTGAATCATAGCCTTTATGATGTCAGGTACTCGTTAAAGATCCCTATCCTAATTATAAAAGGATAGGCAAAATTTAAGTAATCTCACTGTAGCATTGTCCGATTAACCATAGCAGCATAAGCGACATTAAATAAACAACTACACAAAATAGATGCTACAAATACAGTTGAACAACTCCAATAGAGTTTCCAAAGTCCCTGTATATTAGATGGAGAAAATCTCTAATTTCGGATTGCTACTTTTTTACTATCGATCGGTGATACATTGCTTTTTTTGAGGGGAGGCATTAATGATTTATTTTGATTGAGTTCTCTAAACATCAAGTTGAAGAGTTAAGTGTGATCTTCTTTGCATATAAGAAGATTCGTTAAACAGACAATTTAGGACCTTTTTTGTTTCTGAACGCTTAAAACTGGGCTGAGTACACGTAAATATTTTTTTCAAAGCGATCCTTAATTTCTTAAGGTGGCCTTAAGCTAATTAAGAAATTCGCTATCATACCAGTTGAAAAAAAAAAGTTAACAACAATTTTAACAGAGTTTGGAGAATTTTGTAAGAAGAAATATCTTATTGTTGCAAAGTTGCATATTTTTTTTATTGCAGTTATTGTTTGTTACTCCATTCAACGCTCCGTTACTAATTAACAGAATCTCGACAATGAGCAGATTTAAAGAGCAGTTATTATAAAAAAGGTTTGCGAAGGAGCATTCTCATCCAAAGCCTTTTTTATCTCCCCCCCTCCCTGTTTATGGAATGCTAAGTTAACTGTAGCAGTTCCTCCTAAAAGTTGTCAATATATATGAATCGGTGTTATACTTTTGTATTGAGTGATAAAAATGACTAAAAGGTTGAAAGTTGATATAAGCTGATTTTTTTTTTTTTTATTTTTTTTTTTTTTTACAATGCCAAATATCTGTGAACAGTACGTAAGTAACTTAAGTTAAGAAGGTATGCGTTTGTATCAGAGTTGGGAAAATTGTAATCTGAATAATGATTCATGAATATGAATAATTGGTAATCATAAAACAAATGAAAAATGAATAACCATTATTCATAATCAGCACGGAGTATTTTTAATGATTATTGAGTGTTTATGGTATTCATTTGAAATGAATAATGAATAACTGGTATTTAGTTTTTCATTATTCATTTCAAATGAATACCATAAACACTCAATAATCATTAAAAATACTCCGTGCTGATTATGAATAATGGTTACTCATTTTTCGTTTGTTTTATGATTACCAATTATTCATATTCACAAATCATCATTCTGATTACAATTTGCCCAACTCTGGTTTGTATATCGTTTTTGTCCTGTTTTAGTCATGAGAATAAAGAAAAAAGTGGGTAAAGAAGGCTGAATCATATGTCTTAGATGTATAAAATCTTTCCTTTCCGTCTTAAAGTTTAATCTCACATTATATCATATTGTAACAATTATGTGGGTTAAACAATTATTATTTAACGAAAATAATAACTTTCAAACAATTAGACAGGTAACAAAAATTATCACATCGTAACACAAAACTAACTTCAGAACAAGACTAACTCCCCAGTCCATCGCTTCTTATACCTAGTCGTAAGAAAACGAGCCTCGAACCTTCTGGTCCAGCGTAGATGGTACTCGGTAAAAGTCACAAACATGAACTATGACAGATTGTTCCAACTGTTAGTTCGTTCCAACAAAAGCTCTAGAATTATTCGAAACCACATGTTTTTTTTTTGTTTGTTTTTTTTTCGTTACAATAAGGAATAATGAGAATTTCATTAGAGTTGACTCGATTCACAGATTTAAACATTAGCGAGTTGCTTAGAATTGCTGTTACACATAAATAAATGAGCGTGGTAATAAATAACCGATCAAATGTAAGGTATCGGTTAAACTCGTATAATATTAATGCTCAACAGACCGCCGACTAGCCAAGCACGTATGAAACTGTGAGCATAAATCTGTTTGTTGAAGTCGGGGCAGAAATGTTCTTAGCCTCCCGCCTAGGAGCTAACAACTCGCCCATTCTGCTCTCCAAATTGACGGCGATTAACCTCCCTCCACTCCAGTTGGAACGCTGAATGCCGAATGGAACCGCTTTTTACACTCCACCGGTCTTCTATGGTTGTAAATCTTCGAACTGATTGGTCTCCTTCAAGAAAAAAATCGCAAGATAATGGATAAGATAATATGATATCTTTAACAAGATGGTATGATATATTTAACAAACTGGACAACTTTATGTTCACATACTGTTAATGCAACCGGTGAATCAAGAATAATCAGTTAAGGTGAAAAAGGAATCGAATCAGTCGCTTGAGAAATCTAACATCTCCATAAAAACAAAGCCACGTTATATTTTATTTTTGAAATCCTTGTATGCCTAGACATCTAATACTCGACAAGCCCAGCTAATCTATTGCATTTTATAGATCATTCAAATAATCGTTGTCCGGAGAAAATCGACAAATCCAGGATATTGAAAAATATCTTCCTTTGACCAAAGCAGTAAGTACACTTGCCTTGTCACTGTCAAAGAACATTTTGAATATTTATAATTTCATATATTTTTCATTTATTGGACTATATGCACTATATGTGTAATATAGTATATAATAATATAAAAATAATGGATTAATAATATAGTAATAATATGCCTGTAATTTTTTGTATTGTAACACTGGGGGTTAACAAAAATAAACAATTATCAATGCCAACGAATTAATACAACTCAAATATTCGAGCAGGTTACAAAAATGATAACGTTATAGCACACTAATCATACGACTTGAGCTTCACAGTCAAGACACAGACTAAGATTAACTGGCCCAGTCACTCGCTCCTTATATATAGTCGCAAAACGAACCTTCTGGTAGGTTCGGGATCCTCCTGGGAGGTTCCAGGTTTCCGTCGAAAAGATCTAGGCCCGTCCACGTGCTCCAACGGTTTGTTCTGACCAATAGTCGTTCCAACAAAAGGTTTGGGATTTCAAATCTTATGTTTTTTAATTTAACGATTTAACGTTACAGTATAGTAATTTCCAATATCTATGGTTTTTAACAATCTTTTTTCTTCCATAATCAGAAGAAACCCTAATGTCAAAAAAAAAAAATATTTTTCAGATCTATCTAATGAATATAGATTCATATAATCATGTAAAATGTGTACTAAGTAGGAATACGTGTCGGAGAAAATAATTTAAGTTAAGGAAATCTCTTAGTGCAAAAGTAGAAACGTTTTTGTTTTGTTTTTTCGTCACTTTTCCAATAATTTGTATTTATAAATTATAAATTATAAATTTGTATTTATAAATTGAATCTACGAAAATAGCAATGTAGTATAAACCTATACCACATAATTTATGCACTGAAAAACGTAAATACTTTCCCAAAACTGAGTCATTCGGACGTTGAAATTGAAAAGAAGTCCGACCATTAAAGATATCAATCGGCACATGATTTTCATAACGGAAAGTAAAATAATCTAAATGAATGTTTCGAGTTTTTCGGCCCAATACTTTTTCTTCAATAATAAAATATTTAAAATTAAAATGAGGTGGTTACCGACGAGAAATTATTAAATTAATAAATAATTTTATTTTTGTCGGTTTTTTATAAACAATGAATCTCTTCCATGTTTTATTATTTATTTTATTAACCCAACGTTTCGAGCTTTTGGCCCATTTTCTAGGGGTATATGTACAGCATTAAAACCATAAAAGTGGCAATACAAGTTTAATAAAATACTACCAAACTTATTTTCTATTATACTATCATTCCCCGTCGCGGCTTTGCCCGCGAGCCTTTAAAATCAATTCTGTGATCATAATCTTGGTATTGATTTAATATAATATGTTAACTGATATTAAGGAGATTTAGTAGAATCGGAGCTTCCGGTAGGTAGAATGTTGGAGGGGGAATGCTCTGCCTTGATTCTATCAGTCAGTTAAAGGCCTCTTATAGATATGGAGAAAAGATCGAAATAAACCACAGGTTTCATAATTTGATTACCACTAATATTTAAATAATCAGTAGCCATATTTTATGTGAATGTCTATTTTAATAAAATTGTAACTTTCAATCAATATTCAAATAAAAAACATATGGTTTAAAATCTCAAAAATAGATTTCCGTTAGAGTTAAACGACAATTTCGCCATTGAAGCCCTTTAGGGGTTACATTTTTGAAATTCCTTTCTTAGTGGTTACCTACATCGCGTTTAAAATCTAAATTCCGAACTTCAAGTTTCTATCATTAGTAGTTTTTGCTCTGCGTTGATTCTGTCAGTCAGGACAAAGCCTCTTATATATATAGAGATTAAATCATCTATTCCCAACAATATAAAAATACATGTCTGTAAATTTAACAATAAATATAACGCGAAAATTTAACAAAAAAAAAAAAGGAACCGACAGAGAAAATCCAGGGCAAGCAAAAGCTATTTTATTTCTCTCCTCTGGTTTCCGCAAATTACATTCCCTACTCTTCTGGTGTCGTTTTCCACCTCTCCTTCCCCCTTCCTGTTATGAGTTTTAATAATTCTCAAAATTTTATTATTCTATTATCATTTCAAGTTCACTGCCTGTATAGTAATACCTTTCTCCAATGCTTACCTAGTAAAATGTCGTTTTTTTTTCCTTTTTTTTTTAACGATATATAAAGCATCTTAGATCTTTATAGTTAGAAAGAAGAAGCTAATTTTTAAATATAGTAAAATTCAATTATTTTAAATCCACTATGATCAAATTTGTTAAACACCACAGATCGAGCGTAACACAATGTGAATAATTTTAAAGCCATTTTCTTTTTTATAAAATAAATTTATAGAAGTAAAGTCATTGTATAAAATGTTTTAATTTCATTCATGTTAAATATCAAAATTCCAAAAAAAAGTATTGGAATCAACATAAATTCTATTACTGGCAATAGTTGTTTCTAAATTTTTTTACAGTACTAGATTTTATGGCTAGTTATGGTACTATATTTCATAATAAAATTTGAACGATCCCATTTTAACAATTTTGTATGGATCTGAAGATTCGAAGACATACTTTTGAACATTTTATATTTTGTAGGCCTTGATTTGATCAAAATAAAAAAAGTAGTTTTATTATTTATCATTTACTTTTTTCCATTGCAATGCCAAGGAATAGTAGATAATTAATTTATAATATAATACATTTAAGTTTTTAAAACTTAGTGAATGCCTGATTATGAATTATTTATACTCAGGAAGCTCAGCAGATATGGATATTAGAACACTTCACCCTGTTAGGATGGCTCTCTACCAAATAAACTAATTTATTTAAAATTTATATAAATAATAAAAACTATATTTAAGGATTTTTTAAAATAAGATAAAAATTCTTTTTAAATGCCTACAGATCATCTATGAATATATGTTTAGCCTCACTCATAAAGGAGAGCCTATGCTAATAAATGAAAAAAAAAAAAAAGAATTATTCGTTTATCATAATTTAATTAAGAGCTGTACAATTTTGGCCTCCGAATCGTAACAAAGTGGGTGGATGGTGTTTTCAGACTCTATCGAGTTAGTTTGTGACGAATTTCAACCGAGACATATTCATTCGCATGGCCCTAATGTATTTATTATACATTAAGAATAAAGAAATTAGAAAAGAAATCGACAAGAAGTTAATAGAGAGTACAAAGCACTTTTTGAAAATAATGGAATAATTACTCTCAGAAAGAAATAAGCGAAATAAATCAGATGTGAGGACACCAATCATTTATTACTAATATGGCAATCATTTATTACTAAAAATGGCTAAATGTAGTATTTAGTTTATAACTTTTACATTTAATAGAAATTTACAACATTTCTATGCAATAATCTTTTTAATATAATTTTAATTAATATTTATTAACCTGTACCACTACAACCCATGAAGGGTCTTGGGTTCAGCACTATGTTAGGAAGAGGACTGTTTCTTGGTCAGCGGTCGTGCAAGGAGATGATTTGACCGTTATCACACTCAACCGCCAGGTTTTTTTAATTAATATAATCATACTAGCTGTATATCCCGGTTTCACCCGGAAAATTTCAATTTTGAAATCTATAAACTGAGACTTTTATCGACTCAAACGGTCGATTTTGTAAAAACCAATGTAAAGCGAGATCAAAACGATTATTATAACAATAAAGAATATACCCAGAGATCGGCTAAAGTTATGCAAGTTTAATATGGACAGGTGTTCGCACCTGGTCTGAAAGAACCACTGATTAGGAGAATTTAGGACAAACGGTATGGATTTCTATAAAGAACAAACAGAATTTCACCTTTATATGCATAGATTATAGCTGTATATCCCGGTTTATCACGGGGAATTTCATTTTTCTAAAGAAACGGTCGATTTCGTAAAAATCATTGTAAAGTGAGATCATTATGATTTTTATAACAATAAAGAATATCAGCTGAAGATCGGCTGAAGTTATGCAATTTTAATATGAACAGGTGTTCGCACCGGGTCTGAAAAAAACGCTAAGCGAAATTTGGAGAATAAAGAATATCAGCTGAAGTTCGGCTGAAGTTACGCAATTTTAATATGGACAGGTGTTCGCACTTGGTATCAAAGAACCACTGAGCGAAATTTGGAGAATTTAGGACAAACGGTATGGATTTCTATAAAGAACAAATAAACAAACAAACAAACAAACAAACAAACAAACAGAATTTCAACTTTATTTATATAGATTAATTAATCTTATTGATCTGTAGGTTCGAAGCAACATAACCCTTTATTATGCTCAACTTTCTTTTATTCAAAGTTTCGGGTTATCTGCCAATCTTCAAAGATCAATAATATTCACTTCTTTAAACGTGGCGTGTACATGTCAAATATCAAATTAAACTAAACAACTGAAAACATTTGCATCACCCAACAATTCATTCTTTAAAAAAATAAATTTTTTATTTATTTTATTTTTTTATATTTTGCGTCATTCGCGCCTGCGCTGGAGCGCATCTAGCAAATTTGTTGGATGCAGTTGTCTTGGACTTTCTTGATTTAATTGCTGTGCTAGAGCATATCCCTCGGCCATTGTCGTTTCAATCTTCGTTGAACGGGTAACTGGGAGAAAGAAAGAAAAGAAACAAGTGGGTTTGGGTGGTTATGAGTTGAACAGTGAAATATAGTGTATTTGTCGTGAATGTATGATTTTACTGTTGGAATGTCCATGTCTTTGTGTATTATGTTGTTAGAAATGTACCATGGAGCGTTTGCAATTTTTCGAAGAATTTTTGACTGTGCTGTTTGAATTTTGCTTATGTGTACCTGTTCAGTCTCAGACTGTTTGAATTTGAAAACAATGTTTCCCGCCATCCAATGCCTCCTAACTTATTGTAAGTGCGTAGCTTAAGTGCAAGTTAAGAAGGCTATGAAAATCAGCTGTCGGATGTCTACCGCCACGTGCGTCATCCCCACTCCGACTCACTCTGCTTTCGACTGCCGTCACGTTAAGATCTCCATCTCTCAACCATCCTGCCACCGGCCGCCATCACGACGCAGGTGTTATCTTTGGTCAGATTGCTAGTCGACCACGTAAGTAAGATCTTACTATATGCAATTGCCATTTTTCTTCAAAGAATTGACTCAGAGCAGAAGAGAGGTCAACGTTGGAGATTGTGCAACCCAAGCATATCTCTATGAGTTTCAGTTCACCGGAAGTTCGCCTTCAGAAACACTAGTGGGTTTGTTCGCCGTATTTAATAGCTAATTATTTTAATCACCAGGAGTGGATTAGAATACAGAGCTCTGTCAATTAGTCTGGTTTTCTTTATCTCTGTTTAATTGTCTTAAATGTTTCATGATCATATCTTAACATGCTCTAAGGCCTTAATTCATTGTAAAATTGTTAGTGCTAAGTTTCATTTAATTTCAAGAATTCTAGTTTCTTTTTTTCTTCATCTTTATTCATTCATAACCTTTTAAGTTATTGTTGTTATTAGAAGTGTCATATGGTTCAGCTTTATTGTATTTCATTTTATCTAATGCTCGAGCTGTTTATTAATTGTAATTTTCCTTAAGAATAAAGGTTTTGTTTTTCTCTCTCTGTAATTTCACCGCTCTTCTTTTTTTTATTATTCTCTTTCATCATTATTTTTAATATTAACGCCCTATTGAACATTTTGGTGCCGAAACCCGGGAATAAATAAATATATATAAAACAAATATTGCATTCAACAACTGATAAACTTGCTCACATTTCTTAGAAGCTGAATCATCATTGTTGTTCTCTTTCTTTAGTGAGTCATTGTGTTCTGAGTATTAAGATAAGTTTTCATTCTTCTTAGCTCTATTATTTTCTATTGTTACTATTATTATCATTTTTATTACTTTAATTCTTATATTATCTCTAACATTGTAATTCTTTTCAGCACCCCGTTTTCTTTTGTATATTGTAATTGTAATCATGGGAAATCGCCGTAAATCAAATAATTTAGGGGTGAGTGCCCATAAGGCCATTCTGATAAAATCATTAGAACAATTTTTTACCTTTTCCGAAAAATGTAATGAGGCATTGGATCGCCGGGATTTCCAAGTATCAAAGGTTTTTATTAAAAAATTAAATCAATTAATAGAAGAGATGCGAGTAACTTTCAACTCCCTTGTCGAGGAATGTTTCAATTTAAATCGAGGGGTTCCCGAAGATGTGGAGGAACAATTCATACGAGCGCAATTAGATATCATAGAATTAGAGTCTAGAGTGCCTGACCGATCGGCATCCGCGTCACCAGTTCCTCCCTCAGCTCACCGGTTCACGGAAATGCGACTTCCCTTACTCAATTTGCCCACTTTTAACGGGGATATTTCTCAATTCCAAATTTTTAAAACTACTTACCTCCCTATCGTTCACCATAATGATAGTTTAAGTGATGGGATGAAGCTTACTTATTTAAAGAGTTGTCTATCGGGCGAGGCTCTATCCGTCATAGGTCATTTAGACAATTTAGATTCAAATTATACTATTGCCTGGGACGCATTGACCAAGCGTTACGATAACGCATCGACCCTCGCCGCCCGTATCCTGACGGATATGTTGAATTTCCCGCCGATTTCACGCCCATCTCCCGAAGCTCTTGAGAAATATTTAAAGATCTATTCTGAATTGGGGCAACAATTAAAATCAATGGCTATTCCGAATCTAAGCGATTATTTATTATATTTCATGGCGTTCCGCAGTCTAGATCCGATCACGCAGAAGGAATTCAAATTTCACCATCCCGAAGACTTTCCTACCCTCACCGATTTGTTGGGTTACATCAACCGTCTCCAAATAGCGTCCACTTCCGTTTCCGGATCACCTCCCCCTAGGAAACGGGAGGCTTCGCCTATCCGCCAACCACCTCGCCCTGTCAATCGCGTAGCGCGTGCCTTCGCCTCCAGTATTCAATGTCCTTACTGTCGAGAGGCCCATAACATCTACCACTGTCGTGAATTCAAGGAACTCTCCGGCCGGGACCGATTACAATTTATTCGCCGATCAGGGCTATGTTATAACTGTTTGGGGGCCCATTCACAACATCAATGTCAGTCTAGCCAGCGTTGTCATAACTGTCAGGAATTCCATCATACCTTGTTACATAGGGGGTTTTCGGAATCCTCGCGCCCAGAGGCGGGTCCGCGCTCTCCGCCTAGTTCACCCCGGCCAGCTTCTCCCACCGTCCGAACTTCTCAGCCGCGCCGCTATTCGGCCCAACGCCCCCCGGTCCGTTCGCAAGGACCTCGCTTCTCGCCGCCTCTACCGGTGTTCCACGCGGCACCGCCATCTCCTCCACGGGGCTCACAAAGACGTTCGCCTAATTCCCATGATCATGCCCGAAGGTCCTATGAAAATTCGCCGCCTTCGCCGTTCGCTGCCCCCGTTTCTTATCACCATCCGGGGGGGTCCTTCCGCCCCTATCACAATGAATCTTCGAGGGGGCCTTCTCCACCGCATGGAACCTCTCCTGCTCGCCGATCACCTACATTAGGGGCCGCCGGTCACGATAATTGACTACCTACCGCCGCCGACACTCCCGCTCTCGCTCCTACTCGCCCAGATGATCAACCCTCGCCGATAACCATTGCTAACCCTGTCCACCGCTCATCGAGTAGGAGTGACGCGCCATTCAACCACCATGCTTCTTCGCCGTCTCCCAGCCGCTGTCCTATTCGCCAGTGCCGCTCGCCGTCTCCTGATGTAAGCACCAAATCCTTTCCGCCGTTAACGTTATTAGGTTCCTTTGGGAATTTTTCGCCTGCTCTCCTTCCAACTGCGCAGATTGCGGTTCGACGTCCTATTTATCCTCCCAAGCTTCTCCGCGCCCTTCTTGACTCCGGAAGCCAGGTAAGCTTCATCACCGCCGATTCCGCCTCTCGCCTAGGGCTGCCTGTCACACCCTCGCCCGTCGGAGTTAATGTTCTTGGGGGCCCCTCAAACATTTCTTGCCCAGGGTATACTACCGCCTCTCTAGAAGTCCCGAACTCCGCGTCACTTAGGGTACGGCTCTTTGTTATTAAGAAAATAACCGACACTCTTCCTACTTCCCATGTAGATTTGTCCCCTTGGCCACATATTACTCAGTTGCCACTCGCCGACCCTTCCTTGTGTCAACCAGGGGAGATTGACCTCCTGTTAGGTATAGACGTCCTTCCCCTCATCATTCTGGGGATCGCTCCCGTATCTCAGGGCGGACCCATCGCCCTTGAAACTGTATTTGGCTGGTGTATCATGGGGAACTGTCGCCTCCCAGCCAACCAACGCCGTATTACATGGTCGAAAGACGTAATCGATAACGAAGGAAAGACCTATCGCCCACCTCCTCGCCGCCGTTCTCATCATCTTCCGCCTGGCCCCAAGGCTGATAGCCTGACTACTTCCATTGTCAAAGATACATCTCCTGTGGTTCCCAGTCCTCCAGAAGCACTAATAGCTTTTAATGCGCTCACCAACCTCCAACTCAATAAAGAGCTGAAAAAATTCTGGGATCTCGAAGAAGTGTCCGCCATTTCCCCCAAGTTCTCTGCTGAAGAACAGTTGTGTGAGGATCTATTTCTAAGATCCGTCTCCCGGAACCCTGAGGGTCGCTACATCATTCCTCTACCACTAAAATCTGTTGATTTAGGAGAATCTTATTACCGAGCTCTAAAACAATTTCACCGTCTCGAAGCCCGCCTCCAACGCGAACCTATTCTCCGGGAGGCCTATGTCGCCTTTATGCGCGAATATCTTGACCTCGGCCATATGTCCTTAGTTCCTGATCCTGATGACGCCCGCGGTGCCACCTATTATCTTCCTCATCATCCTGTTCACCGACCTGATGACCCTCCGTCTAAAATTAGGGTGGTATTCAACGCTTCCTCACAATCATCTAATGGAAAATCCCTCAATGACATTTCTTACACCGGGCCCAAGCTTCAAACGGACATTGTTACCCTTATCACCCGCTCACGGACTCACCGATATATATTCACCGCGGACATTAGGCAAATGTATCGCCAAATTTTAGTTCCCCCGGAACACCAAGACCTTCAAAGAATCATATGGCGTTTTTCACCCGAAGAGCCTGTGCGCTCTTACCGCCTCCGCACGGTCACTTACGGGGTTAGTTCTTCTCCATACCTAGCCATTCGGACACTTCACCAATTAGCTCAAGATGAAGGGGACCGTTTCCCTAGTGCCGCCCCGGTTCTACGCGATGACACCTATGTGGACGATATAATCACCGGAGCCTCCTCACTCGCCGAAACCATTCAGTTAAGGGATAATTTAATAGCTCTTTTGCACGCCGGGGGATTTGAACTAAGAAAATGGGCCGCCAATCATCCCGATATCCTCGCCAATTTGCCCGCCGACCATTGTCGTATCGGACCCCACGCCTTTGATTTTGACACGACTGATGAGCCCACCATTAAAATTCTCGGGTTAATATGGTCTGCCGATACCGATGCCTTCTCTTACCGGTTCTGTTCCAATAAATTACCGGCTACCAAGCGGTTGATATTGTCTAAACTTGCTCGCATTTATGACCCGCCTGGATGGTTAGTGCCTGTTACATTCACCGCCAAGTTATTGATTCAACGCCTGTGGATTGGACACTCCGATTGGGATGAACCTGCCCCCGCCGATGTTACCCGCGATTGGGATATTTTTCAAAACGAACTTGAATCTGTATCAAAGATATCCATCCCTCGCCGTTTCCCCTTCTATCAGGAATCCCGCAGCAGTCAACGACTGGTCGCCTTCTGCGACGCTTCAGAATTAGGATACGCGGCCACCATTT
Source organism: Aelia acuminata (assembly GCA_911387785.2). Classification (NCBI taxonomy): domain Eukaryota; kingdom Metazoa; phylum Arthropoda; class Insecta; order Hemiptera; family Pentatomidae; genus Aelia; species Aelia acuminata. The sequence continues at coordinate 33,004,080 of OU426979.1, read as the reverse complement.
ACCTCCACTCTACCTCATCCGCCGGTGAAATCGCGGTTCATCTACTCATAGCTAAGTCCCGCGTAGCTCCCCTCAAAAAGGTATCCCTTCCTAGGTTAGAATTATGCGGAGCTCACCTTTTATCAAAATTGACCACTAAGATTCTCGGTATGTTCCCTCAACCATTTGAAGATATTGTTGCTTTCTCGGATTCCGCGGTTGCCCTCACCTGGATTCGCGGCGAACCGCACCGATGGAAAACTTTCGTGGCCAATCGCGTCACTGAAATACAGGAAGTTATCTCCCCTTCTCAATGGCGTCACATTGACGGTAAGGAAAACCCCGCCGATTGTGCCTCTCGGGGGCTATTCCCCAATGAATTCACCCGTCATCCTCTGTGGTGGACAGGTCCCTCCTGGTTATCAAAACCGCCGAGTCAATGGCCAAAATCGCACACAGATTCCCCGCCTGACGCCGTTAACAAGGAGCGTCGAATCTCCAAAGAAATCATCACTTGTGTCGCCCTAACTTCCCTCGACTTGGAAAGTCGATATTCTTCCCTGACTCAACTCCAGAGAATCACCGCCTGGTGCCTCCGCTTCGCCCACAACTGTAGGAATCCTGATCGCCGATACACCGGGTTTCTTTCCGCCGTTGAACTAAACATGGCACTTGATACCCTAGTCCGCGGAGTCCAACAAGTCGCGCTAGCAGATGAATATAAAGCCGCGTCAGAACCCGCCTCCAAGTTGCGCATTAAACGCATTTTACAATTGTTCATCGATTCCCACGGCCTTTTGCGCGTAGGCGGTCGTCTTCATCTTGCTCCTCGCCCGTTTGATGCTAAACACCCGGCATTACTTCCTAAGGATCACCCCCTCACTCACTTAATAATCGATAATGCTCATCTTACCAACTTACACGCCGGTCCATCTGCTACTCATTCATTCATTCGCCAGAGATTTTGGATTTTAGACGGAAAGAACGTTGTTCGCCATCGCCTAGCAAAGTGTAACCGATGTTTTCAAGTCAACCCCCAACCACTCATTCCCACCATGGGTTCGCTCCCTAAAGACCGTGTTTCATCCACGTATGCTTTTCTTAAAGTAGGAGTCGACTACGCCGGTCCCTTCTCGGTTTCTTCTGCCCGCATTCGGGGATGCCGCGTCACTAAAGCCTATATCTGCGCCTTTGTCTGCTTTTCCACCAAAGCTGTGCATCTAGAACTCGCCTCCGAGCTCTCCATCCCCGCATTTCTTGCCGCTTTCGCTCGGTTCTGCAGTCGCCGCGGCGTTCCCTCTGACATCTATAGTGACAACGGTACTAATTTTGTAGGGGCTAGTCGCCAGCTGAACGAAATTGGGCGTTTCCTGCGACACGCTGATACCCGCGAGGCAATATCACAACGCTCATCCGCCCTGGGAATTCAATGGCATTTTATCCCGCCTAGTGCTCCTCATTTCGGAGGTCTTTGGGAGGCTGCAGTCAAATCCACCAAGCGACATCTCCGTACTGTTATGGGTTCCCAGATTCTGTCTTTCGAGGAATTTTCTACTCTCTTGACTCAAATAGAGGCCGTTCTCAATAGTCGCCCCTTGTGCGCTCTCTCTCCGGATCCTCAAGACTTAGAAGCCTTAACCCCTGGCCATTTTCTCATTCACCGACCTCTTAACGCCCCACCTAGTCGCGATGTTTCCGACACCCCGGTTAATCGGTTAACAAGATGGAAACTAGTCGATAAACTTCACCAATCATTCTGGAAACGGTGGACGGTAGAGTATCTGCACACTCTTCAACAGCGTTCCCGCTGGACGGACTCCTCTCCTGAATTAGCTCCGGGTTCTCTCGTTCTGGTCAAAACGGACAATCTACCTCCCCTTTACTGGCCTCTCGCCCGGGTCGTCGAGCTGTTTCCAGGTACTGACAATGTAGCCCGAGTGGCCAGCATCTTAACCCCTTCAGGCTTGCTTAAACGTCCCGTTAATCGCCTATGCCCCTTACTCTCTCAATAATGCCGCATCCGCGCCATGGGGGGGGGGATGTTCAGTCTCAGACTGTTTGAATTTGAAAACAATGTTTCCCGCCATCCAATGCCTCCTAACTTATTGTAAGTGCGTAGCTTAAGTGCAAGTTAAGAAGGCTATGAAAATCAGCTGTCGGATGTCTACCGCCACGTGCGTCATCCCCACTCCGACTCACTCTGCTTTCGACTGCCGTCACGTTAAGATCTCCATCTCTCAACCATCCTGCCACCGGCCGCCATCACGACGCAGGTGTTATCTTTGGTCAGATTGCTAGTCGACCACGTAAGTAAGATCTTACTATATGCAATTGCCATTTTTCTTCAAAGAATTGACTCAGAGCAGAAGAGAGGTCAACGTTGGAGATTGTGCAACCCAAGCATATCTCTATGAGTTTCAGTTCACCGGAAGTTCGCCTTCAGAAACACTAGTGGGTTTGTTCGCCGTATTTAATAGCTAATTATTTTAATCACCAGGAGTGGATTAGAATACAGAGCTCTGTCAATTAGTCTGGTTTTCTTTATCTCTGTTTAATTGTCTTAAATGTTTCATGATCATATCTTAACATGCTCTAAGGCCTTAATTCATTGTAAAATTGTTAGTGCTAAGTTTCATTTAATTTCAAGAATTCTAGTTTCTTTTTTTCTTCATCTTTATTCATTCATAACCTTTTAAGTTATTGTTGTTATTAGAAGTGTCATATGGTTCAGCTTTATTGTATTTCATTTTATCTAATGCTCGAGCTGTTTATTAATTGTAATTTTCCTTAAGAATAAAGGTTTTGTTTTTCTCTCTCTGTAATTTCACCGCTCTTCTTTTTTTTATTATTCTCTTTCATCATTATTTTTAATATTAACGCCCTATTGAACAGTACCTGTTTAGCGGAACCCCAAAGTTCTGCTCCGTAGGTCCAAATGGGTTTTAGTATAGTGTTGTATATTAATCTTTTGTTTCGTAAGTTACGTGAAGATCTGTAGTCCAGGAGGGGTGACACTTGTTTGTATTGTCTGGTCAGTTCTTGTCTTTTTAGTTTTGTATGTATGTTCCAAGTGAGTCTTTTGTCCAAGTATAGTCCTAGGTAACGTACATAGTTTTTAGATGGCACCGATGTATTATCAATTTTTATTGGAGGACAGGTTCCCTTCCTCAGTGAAAAAGTTATATGGACCGACTTTAATATAAATTAAACCGACTAAAAAAATAAATTAAATTAAAAATTAATGAATAATTTGTTGCGTAATGAAAGTGTTTTTAGTTGTTTAATTTTATTTGATATTTGACAATTACAAACCATGTGTAAAGAAGTGAATTTTATTGATCATTGAAGATGGGCAGATAGCCCGAAACGTTAGATAAATAAGTAGAATAAAAGAAAGTTGAGGAGAATAAAAGTTTATGTTGCTCCGAACCTACAGAACACAAGATTACAACAGTGAGACCTAAATCAAATGTTTGTATATTATTATTTGTATATTAATTAAATTAAATTTAGTCCTTCATGATATATAAACATAAGAAAATAAAAAAGTGCGCCCCCCTCAGAAATATTTTGGATCCGCAACTGATTCGTGTCCTAGTTTTCGCTCAAGACAACAATTGAATTTAAATGGTTCTTAATTTCGGACTTTGAACGCAGTTCATAATTTGAAAGCATTGATAATTAATTTCATGCTATTAGCGGCCGTTCCAATATTGCAAGGAATTGAGGAGCCCGATTTTAAAATTCAGCAAAATAAGCGGGTCGGATCGACACCCTACATCCCCCGGAATATTCCCTAATTATTATTCCATGAATAGTAAGAGAGTTGATTCTTTGCCGGAACCGCTTAGGTGAAGAGAACTCAAACATGAGATCCTATTTCCCATTCCTAAGCAGAGAAGTCGGTATAAACTTTATTATTTCGTTTTATTTTATTCAAATTGCAAGGTAATAAAATAACTGTAATTGATCAGAGTTTGTGAATACCCTCTAAGAGTAGTCTGGTAATTAAAGGATAGAAATAAATATAAAATCTTTATTTGGTACTAAAAACCTACAAGAAATAATAAACTTTTTATCATTTAATTTAATTTTAATATATGCTGCAAGATAAACTCTTTAGTTGGTTAGTTTAAAACTGGAAACAGATAAAAATAGAAAGTTATATTCAATTGGCTGTGGAATTCACCGGAATCCGACTCGAACATACTTGCCGTATTAAATTTAAATAGAGGAGATCGTCGAATAACCGAACTAATGAATGCCAGGCCAAGTACGGATACTGGGTTTTTCGGATAATAAACTAAATGATACATTAAATAAAATTGGTATATTAAAGTAATTAGGAAAAAATAAAAACACAAGATACAAATAATATATTTTTATTTAATATATTAGATTTCGATCTACTATACTTTTATTTTAACGGCATCGGAATCATGAAATTTTTTTAAATACCAATAAAAAATCCGTAAATCATCCGGAAATCTAATCCATGAAAGTAGGAAACCATTACGCATAGACCCGTCATATGAATTCAAAGAACTAAAGTTCAGAATAGTTACTACAAAAACAATAAATAAAAATTAAAATATCCTGAAATACGATTACTACAACATAGTTTGTAATATTAAATATATTATGTAATTAAGACTTGAAATAAAATTAACATATTCATCTTTTAACATCCAGACCTTAATCTGTTAAGATACAGAAAAAGAAATGTCTTTGTTTTGCAAAAAGTTTTATTTTCAACACTCCACATAATTAACGTTCCGGTTTATTGAAATCCGTATGATCACCGTTCTACTGTAGTTTATACTGTTCAATTTATTTTATCATCATTTTATCAGCTGATTCAGTATATTTAGCTTATTAGTCCGGGATCCAGGCCCCCTTTTGTGAAATTATTAACATCCGGTTAAAAATTCGTGAGTAGCTTCATTTTTACTAAAGCTGAAACTTCTTTATCTACGAAAATAAAACCTTTATAAAGCAGATAGTACACATTTCTGGCCGAAGGCGCTGATGTGGACGCACATTTAGCGGCGTAGCTCACGACAAACGGCCCAGATCCGAGAAGTTTCTTAAGCCTCGTCCACACTTGCAGACTGTGTATGCAGACAATCGGCCAACGGTCAGCAGACTGTCGGTCGACTGTCTGCCGACTGTCAGTCGACTGTCTGCAGACAGTCGGCCGATTGTCTGCAGACACAGTTTTTGTTTCAAGTTTCCGACTTGTTTTGCGTCCACACTAGAAAGCCAGTGTTTGACGACATGGTGACCGAAGAGGACGTGGTTTTAGCCTCTGCGTGCTTCATCGTCCTTAATAATGTGGCTGATTTACCGAGGAAGAGGCGATGGTGGACTCGCAAGTTTCTTGAAGAAAGTTCCTATTATGGCCACAATTTATTAAGTGACCTCCGATTAGAAGATGGTGCAGGTTTCCGGAACTTCACAAGAATGACACCGACAGATTTTGAGATTCTGTTAGGATTCGTTGGGCCAAAGATCTCAAAGAAATGTTTCATTGTCGCCTCTTGATTCTACGTAGTCATTTTAACTAATAAAAACGCACTGCAAATCCACTAAAAACTAAACAATAGTGCAAATCCACTAAACAGTGATGCGCACGATGTGAATCCTGGCTGTGAATTGAATGAAAACACTTGTACCTGTCTCCGTGTTTCCCCTTCATTTGGGAAACAGGAAACAGCGTTTTTTGTCTCCAGAAACACACATATTTGTCGGCCGACTGTTGGCGGACAGTCGGCATACAGTCGGCAGACAGTCAGCAGACTAGCTGAAGACATCGCCGGATACAATAGAAAACACCGGAGAGACAGTCGGCCGACAATGTTTCCGGAGACAAGTCTCCAAGTGTGGACGGGGCTTTAGATAAACAAGTTTCAGCATTAGAACAATGAAGCAACTCACGAATTTTCAGCCGGATGTCAATAATTTCCCAAAAGGGAGCCAAGATCACGTACCATATGCTTACTACTTTCTAGCAAAAAATAAGTAATAAAAAATAGGTACTAATCATAATTTATGATGACCTTAGAGCAATAGACAAACAAACCTTTTAATTTCTATCACTTTTCGCTTCAATCAAAAATATATATATATATATTTAAAGGACCGCGATCGTTGTAATAGATAAATTATCATATTTTAATTCAATGAAACGTAAGCTTAAACTAAAAACTATTATCTTTGACGATGTAAAAATTATGTTCTGGTCTATTTCATTAAAAATAAAAAAATTATCCTCAATAACGTAATATTCGAGTAGCTCCAAAAATAAACACAGTCTGTCAAATATAAATATTTTGTCTTAAAAGCAAACAATATTCTTGGGATTTAAGTTTCAAAATGTTCGTTAGTTCATACTTAAACGAATCGTATTTTTTTTTTCCAAAACTAGACTTACAGGAATCATTTGCATTTTTTGTTTTTAAAAAAAATCTTAATGAGGCAAATTTAAGAAAAAGGGATGATGACCCTAATATATATTAATATATAGATAAGTTATAGATATAATAGATATCATTATAATATATAGCTTGTAGATAGGTATATTTTGCAGGGGGTTAGGCACTTATCTCAATAAAAAAATAATTTTATAAAAACTAATAAGATTTGTTTTCACAATAAGTCCATTCCTTTAGTCCCCTACGTGGTATTTTATTTTATTTTCCTAAATTTTTCAGGGATTTTGTTCATTTCTTTTATTAAAATTTACTAAAATGTTTAATATTTTGAGTCAGGAACCACTTTTATTACAAAATTGATTATCATTTTACTCCCAAGTGTTGAAGAACGAATATTATATTCAAACCAAACGTCAAAACTTTTTTTTTTTTTTTTTGGTAATGTTTAACCAAGAAAACGAGAAATTTTGAATATGGTGATTAAATGTCATTTACGATTCAATATTGACTTCTTGCAATGTAATTAATTTCTTTTATTCAATAAGTGCAGACAACCCCTCATGCCCAGTGTGACAACCCATCGAACACATACTGATAGGTGTGTTTCCCTTAGAACAGTCGGTAATACAGGTTTTGTCATAAAATAATTAAAAATGACAGGTTATACTTAATAATGGAGAGTAAAAAAACTGACAAAAAAAAAGATAGGGTTAAGAGATGGGTTACAGAAATTAGAGATAAAATGTTTAAAGATGGAAGCAATTTCAGAAACGTTGGTTAAACATGTTATGTCATGACTTGTTTTTTAATAAACATATAAAAAAGAAGAATAAGAAAAGAGCCACTCAATTGTTTGATTTATTCTTGTATATTTATAAAGGAGATATATGTTGTAACGTTAAATCGTTAAGTAAAATAAACATATGATTTAAAATTCCAGACCGTTTGTTGGAACAAATTAAGTGGTTGGAGAGAACTATTTGGATTCAGAATGTTCGAGCTCCATCTACGTCGTTCCACCACCTTCCACAAAGACCTTGAACCTTCCAGAAGGTTCGTTTTACGACTATATATAAGGAGCGAGTGACTGGGCCAATTAGAATTAGTCTGTGACTTGACTATGAAGCTCAAGTCATATGATTGTGTGTTATAAAGTTATCATTTTTGTAACCTACTCGAATATTAATGTTGTGATAATTCGTTTGGCATTGATGATTGTATATATTCGTTAAATAAATATTTGTTGACCCACAGAAGTGTTACAATATATTCAAAACAGATATTAATAGTCTAAATATTTATATTTTATATATTATTATTTATACTAATATATATATATGTATATATATATATATATATATATATATATATATATATATATATATTAGTATTATAATAAGTGTATGAATCACTTTTTTTCCAAAAAGGTTTAACTGTTTAAACATTGGAACACCGAGAAAAATGGTTGAAAAAAGCATTAATAATTTTTTTGCCAATATTTATTGATACATTTTATCGGTATTTGAACAGTCAGCCGAGACTAATTTTAAATCCATGCCAACAAAAAAATAAAATTAATTGAATGTTGTCAATAAGAATGTTACTAAAAAACGTACGTATGGTTTAATATTTTTTATTATGTCTCCTTTAGTTTATTTTGCGTGAGGGATTTATTTATAAATTTTCAACAGTACGCCCACGACAGCATAAAGAGTTTTTTTTTTTTATCCGCTCGGCTTCACAGGCCTTTGTGAAACCTAATAGGCACCCCTGTCAATCTTGTGTTGTTTTTGCATTTTCCTGCTATTAATTCTTTGTAACCATTATTTATTATGCTTACACCAAAGGTTCCACGTAGGTATTCATCCAACGTTTGTTTGATTTAGTTAAATCGGCCCTAAATAAGAAAAAGCAAGTGTAAAAAAAAATTAAGGCTGATTTTAATTATTTGTACGAACACAACATGAATATAAAATACATTTTTCCTAGAATTTATTTCAAAAAAATATAATACTATTATGCAGTTAGATAAACAGAAACAGAAGTAATATGTTAGGATTACAATGACTGTTAGAACTGCTAAAAATAAAGGCAGAGTAGAAGTGTTATAACCACGTTGAAGTCCATTGTTTTGCCCTCTTCATTTTTAAGACTCTTTAAGAAAATAGCAGCTCGTAAGGTTAATGTTTACAACAGTCTCCAACTGTTGGAAGTTAACTCCTTGGGATGGAGTCGAGGAAACTATGCCACCTTCCACAAGTAACAAAAAAAATCTTAATTATGGGATAATTCTTATTAAAATCGAGACATTTCTTAAATTAGAATCTCAAAAGGGGAGGTTTTCTTCCTTTTAGGAAAGAAATGAACAAGAGCAGTTCAGTTAGTGATTGGCAAAACAATTTTAAATTATATCAAAAAATATTTAAAAAAAAAACATTTTCTTATTTTTCCTTCGGTTAGATCACTAATTAAATAGTACATAAAATCACAAGCAAAGATTAATTAATTAAAACAAGAATAGCACATAAAAACATTAATAATAACCCATAAAACACTAACAAACAAGCCCTACCTACACATGCATTAACAAGAATGTTGAATTTCGTGCAAGAAATTCTTTTGTTTTGTTTTTTCAAAATAATGTTTTACTATTATCTTATTTTACAAATGTTTGAGAGAATAAACTAGGACACATCTATAGAAAGTCAAGGTTAGCAATACTTTTTATATACTTTATCTTGCCCTAACGAAAAGAATCATTTGAAATAAAGGATTCAATACGTATTGTAACACTTCTGGGTCTCAAACGTATTAATTCAATGAAAATATAAAACAGTCAATGCCACACGAATTATAACAATTAAATATCAGGTTACAAAAATTATCACTTTGTTACACTAATCATATGGCTAGAGCTTCACAGTCAAGACAGAGATTAACACTAATTGGTCCAGTCACTCGCTACTTATATATAGTCGTAAAAGGAACCTTCTGGAACTTCCAGGCCCTCGTGGATTGAGCTCGAACGGTTTAAATATTAAGCAATATTTTAACTACAGCTAAAACTAAAATTCAACTATAACTGGCCTAAATATTTATATAGGTTAAAAATATTTTGGCCTATAAGTAACACTTAATAAATGTTGATAAATTACCAAGAAAAAAAAAAAAAACTACGACAAATACTATCTACTTCACAGTGTGTCACAGAAATGCCGGCCAAACTTAAAATATCTTAAAAAGGTATCGTTCAAAAGGCATTTGATAAAAGAACTTCAGAAAAGAATTCAGAAATTTTTCTTAAAATAGCCATTAAAAACTTAGTTTTCAAGCAAATATTCTGATCCCAATATCCAGAAAACCGATGTATAGAAAAACGAACATCACATCATTTTAATTTTTTTTCAACCTTAATTTAAAAAGTTAATATTCGAAGAGCCATATCTTAACATGAATCTTTTTTTGCTGAAACGCTTCCTTCTTGAAATATATTGTTAATTCCAACAAAGTGTAAAATATTTTTTTATGACCTTATTTCCACTTTGTGAATTATTTGTTTTTTATCCATATTTTTTTACTCACAGTTGTCAGCAAATTATTCAACTATCGAATAATCAATGAGTAACGTATGGGAGATGTTAAATTTGTTTTCTTAAACACTTAATTTTTTTTTAATTTATTCTATTGAAAAATGTACAATTTTTTTGTAGGAATCTGCAAAACTAAATTAACAGTTAAATGCATTATTTATTTATTCAACTAATTTTCTAATTCATTTTTTATTAAATTATTCCAATTTTTATTTCTTTTTGGAGACCTCATAAACAAGATTACTACGGTCTAGGTATACTTCTATGCTTCAATAAAACTATTAAAACACATTCGAGAATCTAAAACTACTAATAAAAAATAAGTCAAACACCGACACTCAAGTCTTTGTTTACTCTCAAACGGTCTGACGCTTGTTTGCCTTGTACACATTTCTCTGGAGTGGAATAATACCTGCTCCCTTAATTTGCTCGTGTGAGTGTGGGCATTCACTCGATAGTAAATTGAATTTTTTAAAAGTATTCTATACTATTGCTATTATAAATTAATTTAAATATGTTGATTAATAGTTTAGATAAGTCCCAAACAAACAATTAAATAAACATAACTTAAATTAAAAAAAAAAAAATAAACAATGGAATGATTAAACTCATAGACAATATTGATCTTAGGGAAAATAAAATAGAATTGAATGGGTGTTTTTTTTATCTCCAACTAACCTGTAAAAAATCAGCATTTTCAGAAAAACCTTATCCCTCGCTTATTGGAGGCTGAGTAACAGGCAAATCATCCTCAGTTGAATAGGTTTTTGAGAAGATGGTAGATGCTGATAATTCACAGTACGTATAGATTTTGTATCAATACTTTTTATAGAAATATATCCAAGAAATAACGATCCCATACACTTTCTTTCGGTTCGGTCTATATCAATGAGATTTTATCATTACTGCGAAAAGTAAATGAAAAAATTCTTTGGAAAGTGGGGTCACCTGTGGTATAGTGGTTAGCATGGCAACCTACAATACTAAAGATCGCGGGTTCAATTCCAGCGGTGGCCCTAGGATTTTTTAATGGGAGTAAAAAATCCTTAGCTATGCCGTCCCTCGGATAGGACGTAAAATGGAGGTCCCGAGCCTGTACGATGTCAGGTACTCGTTAAAGATCCCTATCCTAATTATACCTGGAGAGGCAAAATTTAGGACTCCCACTGTAGCATCGTCCGATTAGCCTTAGTAGCATAAAAATGGACGTTAAACAAACAAACAAACAAACAAACTCTTTGGAAAGTAACAAAATCTTGAAGAAGTAACACACTCCGCAAAAACAACACTTGGAGTTCAGAAGTTCTCATCCAAATTTCGCAACGGAAAGTAAAAATAATTTAAATATCAATTTTAGACTTATGGTGTCTGAATAATGGGTCGACTTTCAACATTAAGTTGTCTTGGAATGTAACAAAAGTTGACAGGATAATATAAACACACTCTTGGCATCATTCGATATTACACTTTCTAAATTTTGCAACAGGAAGCCTTTATAATTAAAATGACAATCATTAACTAATTGTATCAAATCACACCGTTGACCTTCAACATAAAAATGCTCACAAACGTGGGCAGATGCAGGGAGGGGCCACGGGTCATGACCCCTCAACAAATATTTTGGCTTTCAATTTTGTTGTATTTTTAAACGATTAATGCAATTAGGTAGTTACTTTGCCCTTAACATATCACGGTTAGTTGCTTATATCACAGTCCATCTTAACATAAGGTAATAAAAATTGTTATTATGTCAACCACGTGATTATGAGACAATGGGTTCATGACGCCCCCCCCCTCAAATTTCATGCTAAATCCGCCCCTGCTCACAAATGTAACAAAAGCAATGAAGATTGCTACACACACAGTTAGCATTTTATCTACCTACAGAATCAGAAATCGCAAAAAAAAAAATTCATTTATTTAACATTAATTTATTGGAAGCCGTAGATAACAAAAACTGAGGGTGATTGAATAAAACAGGTTCAGTGTAATAATAATAATAATAATTTCTTTATTTGTTTTTGGGGTATTCCCCGTACAAATAGAGTTAGCCATACAGCAAATATAAAACAAAATAATACTTAAATTATAATCTAATAACAAATTGAAGTTTTCTTATTTATTCGAAATAATTAAATTTCCCTTGTTTATATTAAAAATGTAAATTATATGTCACCTTAAGCTAAATAATAAAAATAAATAAAAAATAATAATATAAAAAATTAAACACCAGTCTGAAATAATAAATGATCTTATTTTAAAAGCTGCCTGCATATAATAGTAAAAAGACTTTAATTGAGCCAAAGAGGGAGAACTTAAGGTTTTGTAGAATGATACAATATCTATGCCAATTAGTGTTGATAGGTAGTGTGTTCTGACAGGTAAATACATGGGGCATATCACAACAAAGTGATAAAGATCTTCCAATATTTTCAGGTTGCAAACAGGACAGATTTCCTCAGGGTTTAATGTACATTTAATATTACCTATTGTAATTGTTATTGTATATTTGTTATTATTCAACCTCAGTTGAGCCATGTTTCTAATAAAAGCTATGGAGGTATTAAGAGTCAAATAATTTTGAAGGTGTTCTGATTTAAAGAATAATTTTTAGTAAAATATACTATATCTTGATGAATTCAGTAATAATTTTAGTCGTTATTTCGGATTAAAAAATTATAATTTTCTAGTATTTCATTGAATTTACGTTTAATAAAAACCGTATCACTAAATAAAAGTGGATCAAACTGGCCAAAGCTTTCGAAAAAATTCTTAATTTGTGTCACCCAGTTATATTTTATTGATAATTTGTTATTAGTATCCATATTTAATAATTTTAAAAAACATGGTTTGGGGTATCTTGTATATTCCATATTCATAAGTTTAATTAGCCAATTAAGTAACTGTTTCATAACGAAATAGCCTATCGAGGTTCAGTAAGTAATATTTAATAGCTGGTATAGTAATATTTAAAAAAGCAAATGACGTATATTTTTTATTGAATTCATAATTGGAACAATGCAACTCACCTTTGTTTAACAAAAACACTGTTTTTAAAGTAGAAAAAAATAATATATAAAAACTTCCTTATTGTTATTCAAATGATTAATTTATTTAAGTAATTATAATAATGAGCAACTGATGAAATAATAGTTTTAGGAGTAAACTTTGTTTTTTCTTTTAAATCTAAAACCTCAATTACGGTGAATTTATCATTATATGAAAATAATTTAACTGCAGGATTAATGTGATGTTTCTCTCCAGACGGCCAGAGACTATTAGTTGCAATTCTGATCAGAATCAATTTAAGTGGAAGATGGATAATTTAAGTGGAGCATCCTCAATTGGAGCTTCCATATTTAGTTCTTCTACAGCATTCAACACTGTAAGTGGTAGACGAACCAACCAAATTTGTTACAACAAAGAAAAAGTTGTTGCTAGGAATTCACAACAAAAATGTTTTATCGCAAAACTTAAAAAATTAATTTTATCAAAACAAAATTATATATATGTATATATATATATATATATATATATATATATATATATATATATATATATATATATATATATATATATATATATTCTTAAAGACGTATTCATATTCCTTCATCGGAGCTACAACCTATCTGATATTTTGATCACGAACTTGAATATAGAAGCTCTATGCATATTTCCCAAGATCTATTCCTCTATATTCAAGACTGAAATCTTAACCTCAAATGCGTTTTCGTCTGAAAATTCCTTTGAATGGTAAGATTCATTAATGGCCTAGGTACCGGTGGAAAATTAACGAATGTGTTTCTTTCAGCTTTTCAATGAGAGACCGTAATAAAAAATCGACATCTGTGATGTTAAATTTTCCAGATTTTTTAAATGCTTATAATATTTCTCATAGGATTCTCATTAGCGGCCTGGCACATGCGTTCTTTACCGCACGCTTGAATCGCGAAGGATTGCGCGCGTGCAAAACTGTCGAATAATCGTGGGGGAAAGATTTGGAATAAATACAGGAATGTGAACATTGTAGTGTTGTCACTATGGTTTTATACCGACCAATTTATTATCGAATTTGAGTTTGAGTGAAAAGATTATTAGGTAAGTATCTATTTCTTTTTGCTTAAATATATTCCTTTATTTTTTTATTTTGAGGTTTTAAAATAAATATTATAAATAATAATCAATATATATTATAAAGTAAAGTGTACAATGTGCGTGCCGATAAGGCTCAAAAACGACTCCACGTACGATTAAGAAAGTTATGTTGTCGTTTAGCCATATAACCCCTAACGTAGAAGAAGGTTTCCGTTTTTCTCTTAAGGGTGTAAAATTGAAGAGAAAAGGACTGGAATTTTAAGCCTCTCGCACCATTTAATTAGCCTCTCTGAGATTGAGATACATGTTTATGAATGAAAAATTTAGTTCGAGCTCCAGACTACCAGGAAGCGCTAGGGTGAGTTTAACTCAATGTTTATTGTTGATTCATCCAGTTCAGTTGAGGTAGTGGTTGGTTTGTTGTAAAGGTTATATATTTGCTCAGGTGTTCTTTTTAAATTACTAAAAAATTAAGCGGAAATAATTATTTTCTCCTTTCAAAATAAAATAATGATTTTACATCTCTGCAATCTATTAGAAAACCAACTGGATTCCTTAATAATATATTATGAAAAAGATTGTGCTTCAAGAAATTTTGGTTTTCACTTCGTAATAGTAGTAAGATTCGAGATATGCAGGGGGGATATCTTAAGGAAGGTTGAAATGGAAGAATGGTCTTAAAAAAAAGTTTTTATGAATCTTCGGTAGTTTCTACACTTCTGGGATCAAATAGGACCATCATAGTAGTCGGCGCTTAAGTTTTACTCGAAATATAATTTTTTTAACTGAGATAACAAAATTTTCAACTATAATCTAAGTTTTATAGATAATTGCTAATAAGATAATTTATTATCTGCTGACTACTTGGAATGGGCTTATAGGATTCAGAATCACAAACACCATCAAAAACGATGCGTAACTAGACAAAGTTGCAGCAAAATTAATTGTTCATTTACCATTTTCAACCCCCTGTAAATTATACAGGGTTCCTTGTTTGGGCGGATACTGCAGATCTCAAGTCTGCAGAATATTGATACCAAGTTAAAACTGAATTTCCAAGAAGGTGCTAATTTTGTTCCCTATTTCCTTTAATTTTAAAGTTTTTCTGGTATTAAAACTACCACACAACTACCGGAGCGGACTGGTACCCCAGCTAGTAAATTTATAAATAAAGTATTTATAGAATTAGATAGGCCGACAAAAGTTCTATTAATGTCTTTATTTAGTATTATGATATGTTACGTTCTGTAAAAATAAATAAAAACAGTTATTCATTCATTCATTTAATAGGTGTATATAATTTTTGCAAATGGCGGTTTTCTCAAACGACTGTTTTAATTTTTTACAAAAACAAAAATTCTATTGATTTTATTATATACATATATTAATTTTAACAGTTCAGCGCTTTCATCCCACTCACTCCGATTCGTATGTTTTCTTTAAACTTTAATTAGAAAGCACCCTGCTATTTTAACAGCTGTTATTTTCCCATCTAAATAACAAGGAGAAGCTGTTATGAGGGAATAACAATTTACAAATAGTTCCTTGCTAATTAACAACTTAGTTGTAGTTATTAGTCACGCATAATTCTTAGCAAACTCAATTTCAATTCCAACGCGTATTCAAAGTTCATTCGCTTTTGTTATTAGAAGTTTAAGCCTACTATTCGCATTTAATCTTTTTTAAACACTCCCTGCATGCAGCGATATGGCAATAAATGGATTAGGATTGTAACAGTTTAATTAAATATCAAGTGATGCGTATAAATAGAATCTTTTTAAAATAGGAATAAAATTCCTATAATTATAATGTAAGTTATATTTAGATATTTAACTAATGAGGTTAACTTGAGATTAAATTAATTAATTGAGGTTAAATTAAGAATCTAATAACCTCATTACTTTTAACTATAGAATTTTCTACACTATTCTAGAATGTTCTAAGCTCTGAAGATCGAATAATATGGTTACTTTTTTGTTATTGTATCGATACAAGTAGTTATTTTAGGTAACATTGTTAATAATTTGAGTTTTTATTTTTTGTCTGACATTGTTAATTATTATTTTCTCCTGATCCAAATTATTTAAACCCAAGTATTACATTACTTAATAATGAAATTTAAAATATATGTTAGTTAATATATGAGATAGAACTGACGAAACATGTCATTATTATTACAATTTATTTGTAATTGAATTCTTGTCTAAGTCTGAGTCTATATAGGAGCAGTCTATTGTACAATAATTAATCAAAGTTTGCTAATTTTTACCATTTAAGGTATTTTAAGAACTCATCTATTTTAATTTTTTTTTTGTTAAACAAATACTTATAATTTCACACAAAATGGGACATATTAGGCTAAAGAATTAAAAATGTTCTCGTTTTTTATTTTAAGAGTGAGTACAATGAGTTACTTTTTGTTTTGTTTGATGAAACATGTTGTAATTTAAATATATCATATTTAAATATCCCTCACCTGGCTGTAATAATCCAATTAACTCTATTAAAACTAATGTTAGGATTATTTAGGTGGTGAGTTCCGAAATCATAATTTAAATATTTATATAAAATAATTTTTTTCAGATTGTTCCGACCTTTTAATATATATTTCGTCATATAAATATTTTTGGAAGACTTCCTAGATTCATGCAAGACTAAAGCCCAGATATCTAAACTGTGATTCATATTCAACTGAATGTTATGTTCAGATACCAGTTCTCTTCGGTCTTTTATCCGAAAAACATTAATTTTAACCAATTCGTTATTCAGAAGGTATGGCAATCTGTTAGTTGTTATTTCTTTTAATATTTAGGATGCAATTTTGTAGCATTTTTAAGGTTTCGATAAACATTGGGACTATTTTTTTTTCTATTTGGATTAATTATGAACGTACGAATATGTGTATATATTATTATAGAAATATACAAGAAATAACAAGCATACTTTTGTGGGTTTGCACCAACACAATTTATATGTTTTAAGCAAATAGAGTCATATGAATTCAGAAATATTCAATTTTCTAATCAGTCAGGGCCAAAATGTATTAACGACAGAGGCTTTAAATTTTGTGTTAGGATAATATAGATTAATATTTAATTTCATTTATAAATTTAGCCTATAAATAACTTAAGTTGCGGTGATGGTTGATCGTTGATATACAAGCAGAGGATGTTCCGTTTTGCTGTCAAATTAAATAAATAACAGTAGGTTGTGAATAAATAATTCATGTTATTTATTCAATTTACCTAATTTTACCGCAACCACCTCATTCTCTGTTTATATATTATTTAGTACCAAGCGTGAATAAATTCATGAAACTCAGCAGTCACTAAAAAAAAAATAAAAAAATAAAAAAGGGCTTGCTGGTACCGCAATTACTGAGACCGCCGGCATTAAGTGATACAAAGCTCATTAACAGGTTTGCTGATAAATACGAGTATCACCAACAGGTGTGATTCTGTTTCTTCGACCGTTTTCCCCTGGACAAAATTAATCCTCTGCAGCATTAATTGTAATCTTTATATGCTTATTTAGTGTTTTATCCGTGTACATGTTGAAATTGATATGACTTGCTCATTATTGAGAAATTTATAAAAAAAAAAAAAAAAAATAACAGTAAGTAATACACCTTAATCCCCCCTTTTGTAATTACAAGTATAGATATCTCTAATGGGGTTGAATTGTAATATTCTGTGGATAAAAAAAAAAAAAAAAAAAAAAAATCCAAAACCCCTGTTACTGGAAGGTTCAATGCAGACACGGCTTACGCAAGTAGCAAGAGGATTAGGCTTACTCTTCTGCGAAGAAGATGTAAGTACATCCTTTAAGTACAAGTTCTTCCTTTACAACATTCTCCGAAAAATCATCTTTGTCTCGGCATAAAAACTATTTTAAATTCGTTACTTATTTAGAAACATTTAAGACAATGTTTCCATCACAATGGTATAACATCAGTAATACAAGTGGGATAATCGCGTCCCCGGTAGCCCTAGGATTTTTTAATGGGAGTAAAAATCCTTGGCTATTTTTATATATTATAATATATATATATATATATATATATATATATATTATGATATATATTGACTATATTTTTTACGCCTCGCGCGGGCCTCATTACCGAGTATGGGGAGCGTCCCACGGGTAGCGAATGTGGGGATGGTCGGTGGAAATTCCTAGGAAGTTCCTCCCGGCTAAGTCCGTAGGACTCGCTGACCAACAATGAGAGCGCCCCCCCCCCCAGGCTTGCTGGAGGGTGTGACGTAGGTTTGAACCCCCTACTCAAATTTTTTAGTTCACCCAAACACCACAAACAGTCATGGATTCTCCTAAGGTAAAACGCTCATTATCCGGAGGTAAACTAGTCCCCCTTTCGGGTCTCCGGGTGGGGACTGCTTTAGGGGAATCATGGCGAAAGTTGAAATTAAGAGATTTAGTATTAGGGACGTGGAACGTCAGAAGTTTGAATACAGCGGGTGGGTTAAAATCGGTTTCGAATGAGGTTGAGAGGTACGGTATAGATATCGTGGCGCTGCAAGAGGTACGCTGGCCGGGTAAGGGCTCTTTAAGAGAAGGTAAGTACACAATTTGGTACGGCGGGGGCGAAAATTATTGTTTAGGCACTGGGTTTCTGATTAGGAATAGGTTGATATCCGCTTTGAGGGACGTTCAATTTTTCGGGGACAGGATATCAGTAGCTGTATTTCAGGGGCGGTGGTTTAAAATCGCGTTAATAAACATACATTCTCCGACCGAAGACAGCGATGACGAAGTTAAGTCGGAATTTTACGATAAACTAGAGTGGGTCTTCGATAAATTACCGCGAAATTACATGAAGATAGTTTTAGGAGACGCTAACGCAAAGGTGGGCAGGGAAGAAATATATTATCCGACAATTGGAAAAGAAAGTTTACACGAAATTAGTAATGATAACGGAATCCGATTGATTAACTTTGCTACTTCTAAAAATTTAATAATCAAAAGTACAACTTTTAAACATAAAGATATTCACAAATATACCTGGACATCACCGGATTCACAAACAAGAAATCAAATCGATCACGTTTTGGTGCAGCATAGGTGGCAAAATAGTGTTATTAATGTTAGGTCGTACCGAGGGGCGGAATGCGGGTCGGATCACGAACTAGTAGTCGCTAAAGTTCGGCAAAGACTTTCAATAAAAAAAAGGTTAGAAACCGGATCTCATACCGAATATTTTAATCTGGAAAAACTTAAAATTCCGGCGATTAGAAAACAATTTGAAGTTGAACTCAAGAATAGATTTGATGTATTACAACCATCGACAGAGAATGGTGAAGACATTGATCAATTGTGGGAAGGGATTAGGGATAATATTAAAGAGGTCAGTAATTTGTGTCTGGGCAAAAGGGAAAATAATAAGAATAAACCATGGTTCGATGAAGAATGTTTAAACTCGTGTGAGAAAAGAAAAGCCGCTAAACTCAAAGTTTTAAATAATCCTAGCGAAGACAATCGTGCCTACTTTCGAGGCATAAGGAACGAAACGACTAAATTGCTTAAAAATAAAAAAAGAGAATATCTCAAAAACAAAATAATAGAAATAGAAAATAATGGAATCCAAAATAACGTTAGAGATATGTATAAAGGCATAAATTTATCACGTAAACGTCTAGGACCAGTTACGACTGGAATTAGGGATAATAATAATAACATCATAGCGGATCCGGTAAGGAAGTTCAAAGAGCACTTTGATAGTATTTTGAATCCAGAAAAGGTGGGCAGGGAAGAAATATATTATCCGACAATTGGAAAAGAAAGTTTACACGAAATTAGTAATGATAACGGAATCCGATTGATTAACTTAGCTACTTCTAAAAATTTAATAATCAAAAGTACAACTTTTAAACATAAAGATATTCACAAATATACCTGGACATCACCGGATTCACAAACAAGAAATCAAATCGATCACGTTTTGGTGCAGCATAGGTGGCAAAATAGTGTTATTAGTGTTAGGTCGTACCGAGGGGCGGAATGCGGGTCGGATCACGAACTAGTAGTCGCTAAAGTTCGGCAAAGACTTTCAATAAAAAAAAGGTTAGAAACCGGATCTCATACCGAATATTTTAATCTGGAAAAACTTAAAATTCCGGCGATTAGAAAACAATTTGAAGTTGAACTCAAGAATAGATTTGATGTATTACAACCATCGACAGAGAATGGTGAAGACATTGATCAATTGTGGGAAGGGATTAGGGATAATATTAAAGAGGTCAGTAATCTGTGTCTGGGCAAAAGGGAAAATAATAAGAATAAACCATGGTTCGATGAAGAATGTTTAAACTCGTGTGAGAAAAGAAAAGCCGCTAAACTCAAAGTTTTAAATAATCCTAGCGAAGACAATCGTGCCTACTTTCGAGGCATAAGGAACGAAACGACTAAATTGCTTAAAAATAAAAAAAGAGAATATCTCAAAAACAAAATAATAGAAATAGAAAATAATGGAATCCAAAATAACGTTAGAGATATGTATAAAGGCATAAATTTATCACGTAAACGTCTAGGACCAGTTACGACTGGTATTAGGGATAATAATAATAACATCATAGCGGATCCGGTAAGGAAGTTCAAAGAGCACTTTGATAGTATTTTGAATCCAGAAAATACCCGTCTATCACCACTTTAGGAATTTCAAAGTGCTGAACCGTTATTAGAAGAACCGAGTATAGGGGAAGTCGAAATAGCTATCGAAAAATTAAAATCCTATAAAGCAGCGGGGACGGATAATATTCCTAGCGAACTAATCAAATCATGTGGGGAAGCTGGGATTTCAAAAATACATCTTTTGATTAAAAAGATCTGGGAGTATGAGAAAGTACCCGAAGAATGGAAAGAGTCTATACTTATACCGATTCACAAGAAGGGGTCGCGGACAGACACTAATAACTACCGTGGGATCTCACTACTTCCGGTCTGCTATAAAGTATTTACGTCAATACTGACTAGCCGAATAACCGAATACGCCGAGGAAATTATCGGAGATTATCAATGTGGTTTCAGACGGAACCGATCTACCGTAGACCAAATATTCTCCCTCCGTCAAATATTAGAGAAAAAATTAGAATACAATGGTATTGTTCATCAACTGTATGTCGACTTTAAAAAGGCTTATGATTCAATATACCGCAATAAACTGTAAACATCCTGACTGAACTAGGAATACCGAAGAAGTTAGTAAACTTAGTAAAAATGTGTATGATCGAAACGTTCAATAAAATATGAATCGGTCGTTATTTTTCTGAGAAGTTCGAGGATCACTCTGGTTTGAAACAGGGGGATTCGCTATCCCCTGTTTTATTTAATTTAGCTCTAGAATATGTCATTAGGGAGGTGATAAATACCGGAAAGGGTTTGAATCTGGGGGGAAATATATCCGTACTCGGTTACGCTGATGATTTGGTTTTGCTTGGCGACGACGTGGAAACGATAGAACTAAATACAAAAGCATTGATGGAAGCCGGAAAAGAAGTAGGGCTAGAAACAAATACGGAAAAAACAAAATATATGGTTAGTTGTAGAAACGGTGACAATTTTGGCGATATTGAAGTAGAAGAGGAAATATTCGAAGCCGTTGAGAAATTTAGATATTTAGGATCTACTGTAACTAGAAAAAACGAAATTGAAGAGGAAATTAAGGCTAGATTAAAGGCGGGAAATGCTTGTTATTTCTCGGTTGCAAAATTACTTGGGTTACGCCTTTTATCCCGAAATTTAAAAATTAGGATTTACAAAACTATAATTCTTCCGACTGTTCTTTACGGTTGTGAAACGCTTTATGGTGTTTGAAAATAAAGTGCTGCGTAGGATATTCGGGCCGAAGAAAGATGAGTCAACAGGAGAATTTAGACGGCTACACAATGCGGAATTGCGTGAGCTTTACCCGGCAAATGTAATCGAGTCTATAACTGCGCGTCGGCTAAAGTGGGCATGCAAAATGACGAGTCTTAGTAGTGAACGAATTCCTAAAAGATTGATAAACGCTTTGCCGACTGGAAAACGGCAGAGGGGTAGGCCTAGGCGAAGGTGGGAAGATTCGGTGAAAGCAGATCTTGTGAATTTGGGATTGGACGGTGGTAGGTGGATGGAGGTATGTAGGGACCGATTGGTGGTGTCGGCGTCGGGCCTTCGGGTCCGTTAAGCCTTATTGTATTGTATTGTATATTTTTTACGCCCATTAAAAAATCCTAGGCTATGCCGTTCCTCGGATAGGAGGTAAAATGGAGGTCCCGAGCCTGTACGATGTCAGGTACTCGTTAAAGATCCCTATATAAATTATACCTGGATAGGCAAAATTTAGAATTCCTATTGTAGCATCAACCGATTTGCCTTAGTACCATAAAGGAACGTCAAACAAACAAACCAATTAAGTCGGATAAGATATCCGCGTCATGAGAGCATGAAGCATCGTGTGACCTAAAATACTGGGTTTATTCGTCATTATTGGTCGTAATATTCCTTGCAATTCTTAATTTTCGTAAACCTGAACGCCTTATGTTCTATTTACAAGCTACAAATTTATTGATTAAACATTGAATAAAAATTAAATCTTGACATTAAGCTCCTGGCCAAAAAGTAAATTTTAGGCAGATTCAATAAAGATACTGGAAAGCATTAGTCCAAAAATTAGACGTGTACAAGGCTTTCAAGAATGAACAAGAGTGCCACTATAGACAATGAGGTTTAATTTCTTCATCTTTTCCAAAACATTCTGGTCAAATACTTATATTTCACGTCCCATCTGAAGCAAGGCACTGCCAGGGATATAAAAAAAAAATCCTTCGTTGTCCCGGAATGTATCCCCCGGAACTTCAGTATTTGCTATGCTAGCCACTAGACCACGGGAGTTTTCAAGATTTTACTTATCATCAAGTTATCCCACCAGATGATTTTTTTTTATTGATTTTTTTTATGTTTTTATATTTTTTTAAATTTAAATGGAAGCGGGGTAGCTCACTGGTATGGCAATAAGTTGCTGGGCTCAACGTACCGAGTTCGAATCTTGGTATGGCTTAGCAGGGTATCTTTATTATTCTGTCGCAGTTCGTGTCATGGGGCGAGAGACCCTCCTGGTACAAACACAGGTGACAACTCTATAATGTGAGTACCCTTAATTGATAAATTAAGAGGGAAAAACCTGGCGGTTGAGCGTAATCACGGTAACTATCGCTGACTAAGAAACAGTACTTCCTTACTTCATTACTCAGTACAGAACCTAAGGCCATTCATGGGTTGTAGTGATGAAGGTTTGATTTTGATTTCGCATTCGAATGCTAGAGGTCTACTATACTAATTTATTAATTGATCTTTATCTCATTTTTTACTTTAACGTTCCAACATGACCCTCCTAATGAGCAAAATACATTTTTACATTCTGATATTGTTATTGAATGGAAGCAATGTTTGGAATATCAAGTTAATGAGAAATATTAATGTTACTATGTTTATCAGGTAATTACGTCTGTATAATGTATAATAAAGAAGTTAGAACTGAGCGGTTGGTAAGTGCTTTCTAGAACCGAAAGAAATAGTATCAGAAACTATTTTTCAAGGATACATACATCTTAGAAAAAAAAAGAAAAAAAAAAAGACTGCATTATAATATACATTAACAGTAAAAGGAACGACACATTTAAAAAGCTACCTACTTTAAACTCTACTCGCATCTTTTTTCCCCCGTGAAAATCGGGCAATTATCATTTCATAAAAAGAAAAAGGAAAGGAAGAAGAGACTTAAAATGGGACCGAAAAATGGCTAAAAGGGCTAAAAAAGTGAAGAGTGCTCTAAGTGGCCATTGTGTTGCATGAGCACAAACGGGCAAAGAAAAAAAAAAAAAAAAAAAAAAGGGGGGGAGTGAAATAGAGAACGGTTCTCTAGTTAAGAGTGGTGGGGGTAGGCATTGTACTTAAAAGAGTCAGAAAGAGGTTTTATTCAAGAGGAAAAGGGACTCGCCTTGTCGTAAATTAATTTTGTGGGCGAGGGCTACGAGCGAGTCCTGGCTGGGATCCAACCTTCAACAGTCTGCGCTGCTTTCCCATTGTCAACCCCCACTAACCCCCCCCCCCCCCCCCCTCTGCCTTTTTACCTTTATTTTTTTGTAATCTGCTGCGTCCAGCCTTCCATGTCCAACTTGGAACAGGGGACATCCTCCCGGCTAGAACAATGACATCAAACATTGTCTACTTGGCAGATTTATGTAGAGCGAGAAAAAAAAAAAAAAAAAAAAAAAAAAAAAAAAAAAAAAAAAAAAGCTTCAAGATTAAAACATTAAATACACTCACACCGAGATTACTCAGGAGGAAATACTTTATACTTACCTTGCCTGCAAAGAAATATGAAGTTTAAATATTTTTTTTATTAATTAAATGTTACATAATCCCCCATATTCAGTCTTAATATATCCATTTATTGATATATGGATATCTACAACAGTGGACGTTTCGGACATTTTGTCCATGCTCATAACCTTTAATTCATATGGAAGCAGTAAAAGGCTTTCAACATTTAGAAAATTTTCAGTTATAATAATGTAATAATATATGCAATAATCACTTATAAGACATTAAGTTCTTGAGACAATATTGTTCAACAGGTTATCAAGGAGGGGACCAAATTAGTCTCAACAATACAGTTTTTTATTTATAAGACGTTTCGGCTCTTTTTGCTCTTTTTAAAGATGGCTCAAAAGAGCCGAAACGTCTTATAAATAAAAAACTGTATTGTTGAGACTAATTTGGTCCCCTCCTTGATAATCTGTATATGCAATAATGTTTAAAAACACATTCAATGGAAATAAAGAATTTGGGATGGATATAAATACAGATAAGACAAAATATATGGATAACCGCAGAATTGATGACGATTATGCTGATATCAATGTAGAGCACGTAGAGGAAATTAGATATTTAGGGGCGATGGTAGCTAGAAAAAACGAAATCGATGAGGAAATTAAGGCTAGATTAAGAGCCGGCAATGCTTTCTACTTTTCTGAAGTAGAAATTGCTCAGCGTTCAGTCCCAAAACTTAAAAATGAAGATTTAAAAAACTATTATTCTTCCAATTTTTCCTTTACGGATGCGAAACGTGGCTGCTGACATTGAAGGACGAGCAACAGCTTAAGTTCTTACTGCGTAGAATATTTGGGCTGAAGAAGGATGGGTCAACGTCTATAAAATGCAGAATTGAGTGAACTTTATCCGGTAAATGTAAT
Organism: Aelia acuminata; assembly: GCA_911387785.2. Lineage (NCBI taxonomy): Eukaryota > Metazoa > Arthropoda > Insecta > Hemiptera > Pentatomidae > Aelia > Aelia acuminata. Next base: position 32,978,733 of record OU426979.1, on the reverse strand, counting down.
CGTTATAGGTGCGCGTAGGTTAACCTAGGCGTGCAGTACCTGAAAGATTGATAAACGCTTTTCAGACTGGGAAACTTCCGAGGGTAAGGCCTAGGCGAAGATGGGAGAATTCTGTGAGGGCTGATCTTGTGGATATGGAGGTGGATGGAGGTGTCCATCGGCCCTTCGGGTCCTTTAAGGTTCTATTTTATAATTATGTAATTATGTGCCTGTAACTTAGTAACCCGTAGATACAGAACATTCCATATAATAAATATTAACTACTGAATATTATTATATAATTTACTGATAAAAGAACTAATGAGTTTACAGTCTGTAAACTACATTAATATAATTAACAAATTTCTAAATTGAAATGCTGAAAGCCTTTTAATGCCCTACCTAGTATCCCCGCCTTTAGTTTAATTTTGATTTACTCTTTAACTTCGTTTTTCCAAGTTATCATAGCCCCTAAATATCATAATATTTATTTAAACTTTTTCACATACTCAGATATAATCACCTAAATTTCTGCCAACTTCTGCAGTTAACGATTTATTTTGTCTTATAAGTACATATTTATTTCCAGACCAAGTCCATAACCGTCTGTCTAAGGAAAAAAAATCTTGAAGAGATAATTTTTAAATAAAGTATGCTTTGAAATTTGATTTTGCCTGCATACTGAAAGTCACCTGTTGCATTATATAAATATGAACTAGATATTCTTCATAACTGTCTAATATGATATTTTATATTATCAGTATGCTTTTTCTTTATTATTTAAAAAAATAAATATTTTTATTTATAATCCCTCCTCATATATTTCTTAAGTAATTTAGTTTAAAAAATACCCCTTTTTTGAATTTCTGTTGATGTGATAAGAAATCTAATCTAACGGAAAATAAATAAAAGTACTAAAGAGCTCAGCTAAATTACAATCCAGGATTAGGACAGCTTAGGTTGACTTATGAAGGATTTTAAACTCAAATTCGCCCTCTACTAAAAACTTTGTTAATGACTACGATTACTGAATCTCTCATCGTTGATAATACAACACCTACTAACGGTTCCCTGATGACTCAATCAACAGGTGATGATTCTCTTTTCAAGAGATTTCTCTACCTAAGTTAAACATAGTCTTAACCAGCGTGTCTAACAAGTGACCTACCTCTGATGGACGATCAAGGATTACAAAAATAAAAAAATTCTGCCGATTTTCAAGTCGTCACAATATGTCTACATCAACGACAACGCATCCTCCAACTAAAATTGTTTAAGTATTTCACCAAGAATTTTACTTCTTATTTATCTGTGAGGTAAGTCCAAAATCTTAAATTTGAGAAAAATGCCAAAGAAAACGTTGGGCTTTTGTAAAATCATTTTTAAAAAGTTTAGCACTTAACCCGAATGTTTTAATTCATTTAACAAGATCTCATCTAAAAAGTATTAAAAGTTTTATGCAAACAAACAAAAAATACTTTTTTGTTTGGACTCGATAGACTTTACAATGTATCATCAGATATGCACTTATTACATTAGGTTGTCAACTAATATCACACTGCCAACCTTAATTTATGATTAATCTAAACAAGTCCACCATAATGAATTGTCTTTTGCCCGGTTCTTAGAACCACGAATGCTTTCCATTCTAACCTGTTCCCCTTTTTTACTACTGTAAACACCTTAATAATATTGTAACGTTAAATCGTCGAATATAAAAACATAGGGTTTAATATCCCAGACCGTTTGTTGGAAAAACGGTAAGCAGTTGGAACGAACTGTGTTTGTTCTAGATTGTTCGAGATTTATCTAAGGCGTTCCACCAGCTTCCACAAAGACCTGTAACCTTCCAGAAGGTTCATTTTACGACTATATATAAGGAGGGAGTAACTGGGCCAGTTAGTCTAAGTCTGTGTCTTGGCTGTGAAGCTCAATTCATATGATTAGTGTGCTATAACGTTATCATTTTTGTAACCTGCCCGAATATCTGAGTTGTATTAATTCGTTGGCATTGATAATTGTTATATTTCTGTTGAATAAATATTTCTTAACCCACATAAGTTTTACAATATAAAACAATCTGATATCACACATCCCGCATCACACGACTTACCAACCTCCTTTCTTTGACTAAAAATAGACATAATTTTTGAATTGGCGTTCTAAAATGCTACTGGTAAGGTGCTACAAAACGTTATTCCTAAAAAAAAAAATTGTAACATTTTTATATGGGAAAGTGGATACTGTCTTTTCTAATTCATACAGTGGTGTAACAAGAATGAATTTGACTCGACGTACACAAGGGACTCGTATTTTCCGGGGATTCCTTTCTATAAAATTCGTTTTTATGGGATTATATAAATAGAATCCAGTTTTATATATAAATAAGGATTATATACATAATGATCCAGATTGAACATCGAGTTTCTCGGCGATATATCATAAATAGGAATCGATAGAAGAAGTTCAACTGACGGCTATGATAAATTGTAACCAAATTTTACAATCAGTCGCAGTTAAAGTGTCAATCAATATAATGCAAGGCACCTGTGGTGTATTGGTTATCATAACAGCCTTCTCTTACGTAATTATTCATGTTTGATTAAATTATTCCTACTAATGAGCTAGAGAAAATTTCCGAGCAAAAAAAACCTTTAAAAAAAATTATTTTTCATTGAAAGAAAGAATATCTGATTTATTTTATTAATCCCTTGAATTTCGAAATTGGTACAGACTTTTGAGACATGTTAACTTTTGAAATTTATAGACATTTCATTCATTAATCCTTATATTTATTTATATTAAAATCAGTTAAACATTTAATATTGTTATACTGTTTCCGATCTGATTAACCCTTCACTATCATAAAAAATTTCAATCTGGGATGAAAACAAAGGTAGCTCTTAACATGAGAAAGGACCTTAAGTAGCACTATGCATAATAGATCGATCCTCCAATAATTGAAAGCTGATGGGGAGAGAAATGGGATAAAACTGGAAGTTCCAAAACTAGTGGCGGGGTAGTGGTAGGCTTTTGACTGGCTGGGGAAAGTTTGCGACCAATTTATTAAACAGAAATTAAGCAGTGACAAATTCACGAAACTTGAGGCAAACTAGGCCTTAATGCGTCATTCTCCAAACAGCCACCGCCAAGTTTGACAATAGCCGGGTTACGCTTCAATGGTCGGTAGCGGTGAGCGTTCGACCGTAGTCAATGATAAAATATTTCCCCATTATAAAAAAATTAATTGAAAAACGATAATTTTTTCTTAATCATTAATATTGTAACACTTATGTTAACAATTTTTATTCAAAGAGAAAGAACAATTTTCAATGTCACACGAATTATAAAAATACAAATATTAGAACAAGTTACAACAAATATCACTTTGTAACACCTAGATACCCGTGCCGTGCTCGGATTTGCCGATGATTTGGTATTGCTTGGTGAGGGCGTGGAAACCATAAAAATCAACACAAAACGTTGATGAATGCCGGACAAGAATTTGGACTGGTAATGAATACGGATAATACAAAATATATGGTTAGTCGTAAAAGTGGTGAGGATTTTGCTCATATCAATGTAGGAAGGAATACGTTTGGACACGGAGGGTGGTAACTAGAAAAAAACGAAATCGATGAGGAAATTAAGGTTTGATTAAAAGCCGGCAATGCTTGCTGCTTTTCAGTCGCTAAATTGCTCAGCTCGCGCCTTCTGCCACGAAACTTAAAAAATAGGATTTACAAAACTATTATTCTTCCAACGGTCCTTTACGGATGCGAAACGTGGCCGCTGAAATAGAGGGATGAGCAACGGCTTAGAGTTCTTGAAAATAAAGTCGGGCGTAAAATATTCGGACCGAAGAAGGAAGAGCTAACCTGATAATTTAGAAGCTTACACAACGCGGAACTGAGTGAACTTTACCCGGTAAATATAATTGAAGTGATAGCAGCAAGACGAATGAAATGGGCGTGTGAAATTTCGAAACTTAGTAGTGCACGAATTCCGATTAATAAGTGGTGCCGAAAGGGAAACGTCCGAGGGGCAGGCCGAAACGGAGATGGGAGGATTGCGTTAAGGCGGATCTGTCGAGGTTGGGTCTGGAAGACGGTCGATGGATCGAGGTGTGCAGGAAGCGAGTTGTGGTGTCGGCATCGAGCCTTCGGGTTCATTAAGCCTCCATTATTATAACACACAGATAATTATAAGACTTGCGCTTCAGAACAACTCACTGTCCAGTCACTCGCTCCTTATATATAGCCGTAAAAAGACTGGCATGGAATGTTCTAGCCCGGCGTGGATTGTTCTCAAACATCATAGTCTCAAACACATGCTCTGACGGTTTGTTCCGGCTGTTAGTTCGTTCGAACAAAGGGTCTAGGACTTTTAAACCATATGTTTCTCTTTTAATTTTATGTCTAACTATAACGATATATTAAAACATAAAAGAGATGAAAAAGAGATATTGTTTATTACAAAAACCTAAAAAGCGAAAAGTAAATAATTTTTTCTTTAATCTTTTTATTTGCGCCTTCTAGCATATTAGGGAATCGGCGAATCTCATGCCATTCATGCTATAACATGGAATTTTGGTCGAAAGTGACCAGAAAGAACTTTTTCCGTATTTAAACTTTATCCTTTATTTTAGGAGAGGTCACTCATCCAGATTTTTATTAGTCTTCATCTAATGGTAATGTCAACTGTGGCTAAGCCATTTACATTGTGTGTTTACAGTTCTTAAATAATTTCAACTGATGAGAAGATATTGGTCATTGCCGGTATTCCGACGCGTAGCTCTGCACCACCGATGCAGCATTCTATTAACAACATTCTATAATTAGCAGGGTTGGACTTTGTCAAAAGGTGGAATCTATTTGACAGACTGTCAAAATCAAACATTTATTTATTAAACTACAATAGTCATTATTTAAATATTTTTTAAAATAATTTTATCTGAAGAGAAATAATATTGTAACGTTAAATAGTTGAAATAAAAATAAATGGTTTTAAATACCAAACCTGTTTGTTTGAACGGACTAGACGGTCGGAACAAAGCGTCAGAGCACGTGTTTGGGTCTAGATTTTTCAGCCCAGTCTACGCAGACGTGGAACCGTCCACATAGGTCTGGAACGTTCCAGACCAGTCCTTTTACGACATTATATAAGGAGCGAGTGACGGAACGAGTTAGTCTTATTCTGTGTCTTGACTGTGAAGCTCAAGCCGTATAATTTGTGTGCTATTAAGTTATAATTTTTGTAACCTGTTCGAATATTTACGTTGTTATAATTTGTTTGGCATTGATAATTGTATATTTTTGTTGAATAAATATTTATTAAACCACAGAAGTGTTACAATATGAATATTCTTTGCACAAGAATTAGTTTAAAAAAATCTAACCATTTCCAATGGCCCTTTCGGGTAGAGTTAAAACTCTATAAATAAATGAATATCTAAGTATTAAGAAGATGCTAAATAACAACGTTTTAAAGAAGGTAATTAATTATATATTAGGTTTCTATTAAACGGGGCAGAGAGTGAGACAACAAAGAGCCCTCTTCTTGGCCCCGGGGCATTATTTAAGGATTCCACTCCAGCGGTGGTTTACACTGGAGCGTGCTGGAGTATAGAGGGGAAAGGTCACTGGAGCCTCCAGCAGTTCCGACATTAATACACAATGATACAGCCTTGTGGAATATGCCATGATATATCAACTTCCCTTTCATCCCACGCTTCCTATTTCTAGCCCTATTGACACTTCACACAATGGCGAGGGAAAGTTTTTTCACCAACATGAATAATTATCCCTCTTTGTTAGTTAATAAAAATCATATAATAATAATATGATAAAAACAATGATATTCAAACATTCTGAAATTGAAAAAAATCTGGAGCGTGCGCGCAACACACAACTTTCACTTACTAACTTACTTAGATTAGAAATTAATGTGTTTTGTTAATTACCACTTCTTAAAGTTATACATTTTTCCACATTCATTTCTTATTTTTGTTTTCATTTGCTCAAAAAAAAAAAAAATAAAAATAAATAAAAAAACTAATTTCTTTTATTATTAAATAAACATTTTTACTTGTGATAATTCGGCAATACAAGCATAATACTCCAAGTCGTCTGATTTTATAATTCTCTATGTACTTGTTGAATATTTCATTTAGTTCCGATGAAACAAATAATTTTCATTAAACGAACAGACCATCTTTAATTATAATGCATTGGTTTGTCATTAAAGGCGTACGGCGCATGAGTGAGCTCTAGGTGTTTTATGAGTTGACGGAATAGTTTTCTTTTTTTCTCCTGTATATGTTTACTTGATTTTCTTCATATATCATATTTAGCCATTTCGTATTTTTAGGCGTGATGAGAGACAGTTAATTTCTCAATATAAACTAAAAAAAAGATACTTTATGGGTAAACAAAAAAGGCCCCTTCCCCATTTAAGCCCCCTCAGAAAATTTTAATACTGATAAAACTTACCTGATATTATTGAACACCTAATTTTCATTAAACATGTCGAATTTGATCAAAATCATTAAAGCCGTTTTTGAGATAATCGAAAAAAAGGTAAAAAGTGCCCCCTCCGTTTGACCAATTTTGATGAAATGTTGGATGTCACATCTTTGGAATACATACGTCAAATACCCAGTTTGATCAAAATCTTTAAAGCCGTTTTTGAGTAAATAAAAAAAAAAACACATGAAAATGGTACACAATTTATTAAGTAAAGTCCCCCCTCCGGTTGATCAATTTTGATGAAATTTTCACAGTCATATCTCGGGCATATTAATACATCAAATACTTAGTTTAATCAAAATCGTTAAAGCCGTTTTTGAGAAAAACGAAAAAAACATAAAAATTTATTAAATAAAGTACCCCCACCCTTTGACCAATTTTGATGAAATTTTTGCTGTCACATCGCGGGCATATACATACACTAAATACGTGATTTCAGGTTCGCACGGTTAATAGTTTTTGAGCTAGTCTGTTCACACACACCACACACACGCACGCACGCACGCGCACACACACACACACACACACACACACACACACACACACACAGACCATTTCGCGGGACTTGGTTATTTCGACTCAGGGGACCCCAAAACGTGTATTTCCGTTGAAAACCGGAAGTCGAAATTTTTCACGATCGCAATACTTCCACTTACTATATATTTCACATATAGGTAAGTGAAAGTAAAAATAGCTAATAAGATACAAAAAATAGTTTTCAAATTCAACTTTTTTTTTTTAAATTCAATAATAATATTGCACAAATTAATAAGAGTAAAAAGCCTTCTAAAAGCTAGTACTTTACCTAGATTTATACTTGGACAAAAGACTCACTTGGAACATACCAAACAAAAATGCAAGAACTGATCATACGATACAATCAACAGTTGCACCTTCTAGAAAACAGATTATCACTTAACTTACGGAACAAAATACTAATGTTCAACACCATACTAAAACCTTTTTTGGATTTAAGGTGTATCATTTGTTGTTTCGCAAAACGGATACACATAAACCAAATTCAAACCACTCAATCAAAAAATTCTTAGACAAATTTTGAAAGCTCAATGGTATTTAAACGAAACAAAAATAATTTCGAAAGAAATGGGTCAGTAATTTTATGCTAAAAATTAATATATAAAACCGCCCTTCGCTCAAAAAGTAGCAAATACCTTGCAAACTGGGTACTCGTTTATCTGAGTTTGGCCAAAGCTTTTATTGAATATAATTGAATTTTTATTGGAACTCTAGTATGGTTCCGTCATATTCCAATAAATTCATCTGTACGTACCGTATTTCAATATCATCAAAAAATCTTTTCTACAATATCATTTTATTGGGGAATATTAAAAACTCCATTAAATGACTGACAAAGAATAAAATTTTACGACAAATAATCATTAATAATTGAAGGTAACCGCATTATTGATTCGTTTAAAGTATTCCATAAGACCAGCCCGGTACCTTACTACAACTACACCATAGGAAGGCACAGACCATATAGTGGCACTCCAATGGGGCGAGCTGCAATCCCCTCGTTTTGTTACTGTTTTTAGTCCCAACCACATCATAACTCACTTTCCATCAAATCGATTCCGATTAAAGAGGGTGGAATCCAATTCTTATAGAAAACTAGAAAAGCTCTAATAATACTCAGTTATACCATTTGCCTTAACAAACCCATTTTTGAAAGAAAAAGATAAGAATAAAAACCCCTAACCGATACCTCTGTACTTCAAAAAAAGCCAGTTAGAAATTAATCATGTGAAGCCATCGTTATAAATAAAAATCCTATTGCTCATAATAAGATAGAATAGAGATTAGGAAACATGACGCGGTTTAGAAAACAAAATCCACAAACTTAGTCCTTATATGCCCAACTCGAGTACATTCATATTTCTGTTCTTATGATGTGGGAGTTCAGGGGTATTAGGGGGAGGCCATTTTAGAAGTAAACGGCTTAAGGTTATCTTGACATGGAAGGTGGACAGGATTTTCAGTCAATAGTTTATTTCATGTTTTAACTCTAAAGAACTAACCAATGCCACTCGAAGACTTATTATTGAGTGGTAACGTTTGCGCATATAATAATTTAATGGGCACTTGATTAAATATGTAATTTGCGCATTAGATTTAAGATACGATGTTTTGGAACCTCGGTCTCCTAGAAGACTCCTCCACTAAGTCTGCTTAACGCTTAATCCCCCTGCTTTGAATACCTCTGTGAATATGGATGAGGCTGATGGATAATTTAGGAGACTACGCATCGAGAATCCTCAAAATATGCAACAAAGGAAAGATGTTCGTTTAAAGGAAGAAAAATTACATGAACCCCTTATGTACTGGGGGCATATCGAGCTACAATTCAGGATAAACCAAGTTCTTATCTGCTCTAGGATGGATTGTTGTAGTTTCATTTAAGCCCGAAGAACTATCCTAGAAACAACTAGTGTATGCAGTGAATCACACTGAGATAAGACTTAGCTACGGGAGCTTTTAAAACTAGTCAGTCCTCCGTTTAGTCTCTAAACCGAATTTTAGATGTCAACATGATGCCGAGACGTGAAAATCTTTGTTCAAAATTATACCTGCGTAAGTGATATTTATAAACATAATATGATGATTAATTGTCGGGGTTTTCAGTTAAAACATTTTTTACTTGGAAAGCCAAAGGTTCGATACAAAAATGTGAGACTCGTGTATTCATCTTAAATAATTAACGTTGGCTTTCCAAATAGAAAATGTTTTGACTGAGAAACCTGACAATTAATCATCCCATTGTGTAAAGAAAACAGTTGACCAATACACACCAATATATATATAGATATTTTTTTATTTTAATCTGGTGCTGATTGTCCGAAATTTTTCATGACTGAAATATTAAAACAACAAACCAAGAATGGAAAAACTACATGAAAAATTCAGTCGAAGGGTGAACCGCAAAGTATACAAAAAGAGCGTAAAAAACTAAAAACCGTAAAATTGGACAAACAAAAAAAAAAAAAAACCATAGATATTGTAAGCTGGGGCTATTACTACTTTTTGGTATAATCAGAAAATTAAAATAAAATAAACTAGAGAAAGATTAGGTCTGATGTAGATTTCAGTTTTCGGAGGAGTTATTCGGCAATCATACTTGCTTGTATCAGCTTCGATCAATCGTATGCGATGAAGCTTTTAATTGCTATTATTGGTGCACTACACATAAATTAATACACATAAACCCGAAATTATTCTAACCATTTTTTTACTTTTTTATCCAATACCATGTCATACTTTCTAGTATAATGTAGATTAATTTAACGTAGCGCAAATGCTACAATTAGTGATTTAAAACTATCGATAGTACTATCGAAAACTTTGGTTTTAAAGGATAGAGTGATAGCCTCTGCCCCTAAGCACCCATGTGCTATATAATTGATGGCAATGAAAAACAAAAAAATTGTAATGAGTAATTTTATTTATGTTTCTATCAAAAAATGATGCTCTATAAAAAAAAAAAAAATATTAACTGCACGCAAAAAGTATAAGACTGAAAAATTGAATGGTTTTCCTAAACATGTCTTTCAACTCCAATGAAATAAGGCCTGCCTGTCCCTTGACTTGAAATCACATGTTTAATATCATAGAAGCAAAATCATGGTTTTCTAAACAAAATATTGCCGACCTCTATAAATCAACTACCTACCTGAGAACTTGAAGTATACACGTTCCAAAGCGAGGTATGTCTAGACAAATGTCACAGAAACGTCATTTTTTCTTCAAAAACTCCGACACATTCGAGGATTGCGTTCCGAATGTTATAAAATATGTAAAATCAGCTACATAGACGTCTGCGAATTCTAGTTTCATGGTTAATTGAAGAGGTCGGTTTAGCTTTCCTCTAAATAGTGTTTCTTTGATCTTTTGATAATGTTTTTATTCTTTGCAGTTACGAATAATCTTGAACCTGATAAAAATTATTTCAATGTATAACTGTCATGGGTATAACTCTATTCACATAATCTTCTTCCGTATTAAGAAAGAAAGAAAAAAAGTGCAAATGGGAACGTGCATTATATGTAGCTTCTATCGTTCCAAATGAAAAATTCTACTAAACCGATTTAAACGCCGAATATTAATAACATCCGAAGCCTAATTTAATTTCTTTTCTTTTTCAATAGAGAATACATTTTTCGTGGATCGAAAAGAAATCTGTGCCTATTTTAAGTGGCATCGTTGCCAAATAAATTAATTCCATAAACATATAATTTTCCAAGTTTCTTTAATATTTTTTCCTCGGAAATAAAAAACAATGCTGCTTTGTGAGCACGAAAATGGAACAGGAGTCTATCATAAAAATCATTAACATTTTTCTATAGGAGGTTTTCAACTCTAATGTCTAACTTCAGTTCCCCACTCTATTCTCATCGAGAACTGAGTGGGTGGAGGGAGCAGTCCGGCTGCAAGCTATAATTCTATTTTTCCCTTCAAAGAGAAACAAAATGGGAAAAAGTCCTCTTGGACAAAAAGCAAACAGCCCATTTAACTCACATCAGTCTCAAAGAGACTCTGCATCATTTGCCTCGGACAGAACAGAAATTCCAAGTAGTCACAATGGAAACTGTACTTCAAATAAAAAATATTTTGTCCATTTACTAAAAATTCAAAATCGTAAAAATAGAAAGGCAGTTTCTCCAAAGTATGCCCCCCCCCCTAAAAATTACCTCGTATCGTGCAATACCAGCCACATAAGTGCCTAATTATTAATTTTTTTAATATTTAGGTATATATTTGTGTTTATATGTATTTACATATATTTGTTGTTCAGCCCTTCATTGGTAGAACAAAAACATAAAATAAACATAAAACTACAACCCGTGATTGATTTTGGATGCAGAACTGTATTGAGACACACCTGTTTATTCTTTAGCGATTGATCATGAAAATGAACAGGCCTAGATCCCGCTTAACATTCAGGTTTTTCTGCCTCAATCAATTATTCAATTAAGAGCAATCAGTTTATAAAGGCTGAGTGTGCCCAAGGAGGGTACCTCGATCGTAGGTTCGATAGAAACATTAATAGTAAAAATAGTAAAGCTTTACTCTAAGCTATTGCGCTCCCTCTATTAGAATCTAATTAAAAATGAAATATTTCCCGATTATATAGAAAATCTGCCATAAAAAGGTTAAATGAATTAGCATAATAATTAATTATACTATAATAAAATGAATAATTCCATGAAATTTAATTATTATTTAGCTGATAAAAAATGAATTATGATTAAAAAAAGTGTTCAGTTATATAATTATATTTTATTTAACTTTTAAAAGTGATAACAAGGGCTATTCCATAGCTAACTCAACAATATTAACTTCTATGTTCAAATGTTTTATCGAAAATTTATATATCTTTTATAAAAATGAAATACAAGAGAAAAAAAAAGGCAAATACGTATCGAATTGAGTAACCTCCTCTTTCGAAGTCGGTTAAATAAATTCAAAGAAAAATTAAAGTAAGTCAAAATTTTTAAAAAAAATTTAAAACCAACTCCCTTTAATTGAAAATCCTTATTAAGATGTACAGGCTGACAAGAAAAGTGTCATTAAAATGATTAATAAAAAAAAAGGAGAAAGCCCAGATGTTTTTAGCTTAATTAAATATAAAATTTTTTGTAAGGAGTTGAACGTTTTACGATACCGATTTCGGAAAAGTAAATTATACCACGCATATATACAAAATTTGTGTCCTACAGGAATTCGTAAGGCTCCATAAGCCTGCGAAAATTTAGTTTGCCCGAAAACATTTTAAATTATTAATAAGTTGAGTAACTATAAATTTTACATGACCTTAAGCAGATCTAAAACGTTATTTATGAGACCATAGGGTCAGATAAATGTGAATATTTACGTAGTAAGCGAATGGGGGTCATACCTGCTTCACTGCATATTCCTTACACTACATGAATATCAATCCCAATTCGGGAGCGTAAATTAATTGAGATGAAAATTAATTTTGTTAATAAAATTTTTGTATGGCGTCATTTTAAACAAAAAAAAAGTTGATAGTGGAAGAATTTCAAATATTAAAAAAACTATTTTTTTACTATTTTAAAATGTTTGATAAACTTATTGAAAAATAACTATATTTAATTAATAGTGAATTTAAATACAATTAATTATGTCTTACACATATGTAAAAATGAATTATTGCGCTCTTAAAATCAGAATTTTGATCCCAAAGATTTAAAATTCATATTATAGTTTTTCAAAATTGATATTATTCACAATTATGCAGTAATAATTGTAAAATATGCAAAGAAAATAAATAAAGACGGGCAATAAAAATTGTTTCTACTGTAAAACGGGTTTGACTTTTTTTCCACTTTTCATCTTCCAAAATAAATTTCAGCATCTTTTTACAATGGTATTAAATAGGGTTATTTAAAATAAAAAATTGCTGATGAAATAAATAAAAATATAAGACAAATATTTTATAATTATCTGACGTTTTGGAAGAATCTTAAGTTATTCGTATACTCTTTTAAACTGGTAAAGACCAATATTTATTAAAATGTGGTCGAAAAGCTAAACAAAGAATGCGTCAGGTGGGTGTGTGTTTGATTAGACAAGAATTCAACAATAAACTTTCGTCATAGATGATTTACTTAATTACCTAAACTTTTTTTATTTTTTTTGTTATAATGTAATATAAGAGTTTCTTTCGATTATAAAAATGTATACATAACTAAAAACTACAAACTATCGCGATCATTGATGCGATAATCAAGCACTCGTTTTAGATGGGCGTGTTATTTGGTTATAAACTATGGACAAAATATTTCAATTAATAAACCATTGTAATTTAAAATTTAGATAAATAATTCTAAATATTTAAAATTGAGTGTGTCTATTTCATTCTTTAATATTTTAGAATTGCTGATGGAATAAATAAAATTTTAAGAAAATAACTGATGATTTAGGTTATGGTTTAGTTATGGGAAGCTCAATTTATATCAAAATGTAATCAAAAAACGAAAATAAAAATGCAGCACAATTGTTTTACTTTAACTTTTGGTAAAAATATTTTTTAATTATTTTTTTTAAATGTATTTAGAATGGTATAATGCTGTCATTGAATTATAAAACGTTTCGACTATAAAAAACGATTATAAAACAATAGCTATCAATTTAGGGTTGATTTGATTCGAGTTGAAGCAGTCGAACTAAAGGGTGTGTTCTTTATTTATAAACCTCAGTAAAAATATTTAAATAGATAAACAATTATAATTTAAGAGGTAAATGCATAATTCTAAATATTTAAAATTGATTTTAGGTATCTGTTTTATTTTTCAATATGTAAAAATTGGTGATAAAATAAATAAAAATATAAGAACATAAGTGATGATCAGTATATATAATTTTGTATATTTTTATTAAAATTTGATGTTCGGATAGATAGGTTGATAAAAATTCAACTATAAACTTTCGTTAAAAATGACTCCTTGTGATTTAATAAGAAGTGAAATAATTCCAGATATTTAAAATTTATTATTTTATTTTAAATATTTCGAAACGTCTGATAAATGTCTAAAAATATTTTAATAAATTAAATTTTAAAGATTTATTTTTTGACGTGTAGGAAGTGTCTTAAGTTCATGATATATATTGTTAAGCCACAAAGAGATAAATTTTTATTAAAATGTCATTGAAAAACTAAAAATACATGCGTCTAATGAGTGTGTTATTTGATAGATAACTGATGATTAAAATTTGAACTATAAACTTTTTTTTAAAACTCTTGTACAAATGACTAATTGTTATTCAGTAAGAATTGAAGTAATTCCAAATAATTAAAGCTGGTTAAGTTTTAAAAACGGCTGAAAGAAAATTTCTTTTTTTTTTTTTTGATATTTTAATATATAAAATATTTAAGGATTATTCTTAGATTTATTTTATTATTATTTTTTTTAATTTTTCAAATGTGAATTTTTTATTTTTTTTTTTTCTTAAATATTTATTGGGAAGGGTATTTTTTTTTTTCTTTTGTTAAATATTTATTTCTTTTAATTATATAATTTGACATTTACCGATTATTTGGTAAATCCTGGAGGTATTGAAGATAGACGACGAAGACAAGAGAAGAGAGTGGAGAGCGAGGGGACGGTGCGACAGTACTGGGTTCCAGAGAGGCACTGGCGCAGATCCGAGCTCGCGCGCAGCCCCGCCTGCACCTCCCTATACACTCGGTAGTCTCTGGAATCTTCTTGCATCGCCACTATCTTCCTCGAAATAATTATTTATTACCATTATATTTATTATTAATAATAATTTGGAATTCCGTGCAGTAAAAATTGGAAAAGGAGCATGCAAATAAAAAAAAAAAACGAGCAATAAAAAATTTTTATTCCGTAAAACCTGACCTTGCCCACTTTTAAACGTTAAAAATAAATTTTAGAATATTTACGACTAAAATTTCTTGTATAGCACCAGTACCATCTAATTTTTCATACTGGGTTCATCCTTCTCTTAAAAAAGTAAATAAAGGTTGAGAAAAGTAAATAAACCCTGAGAAAAGGGTGACTTTGCCCAGCCACTATTTTTCTATTTTAGAGGTCAGAAATTTGCCTTTTGGACATGTTAGGAAATGTTAAACAAAAGAAATAGTATTCAAGAACACATTTAAAGTAATTTAGTTAAAATAGTTAAAAAAAAGTTTTATATATATATATATACGACAAACGCGGGCGGGAGTGGGCAAACGCGTTAGAAAATACGCGTTGCTCATGGCAACGTCTGATTGGAAATACGAAGACAGCAAATTCAAAACCCGGATCCAGGGGAAAGTTTAATTATACTCGGCATCAATCCCCCACCCTCTCCACTGGCCCGGGATAGTCCGTATGGCCTACAAGGCGAGGAAGGGGAGGAAGCAAAATAAATTAATATATATATATATATATATATATATAAATATGTTTATACGTGTATATATATATATATATCAGGCTTTCGTCTTCCAACTGTTAAAAAGCCCTGATTATCTAATCTGAGTGATTTATAAACTTTGTAGTTATAAAAGATGTAGTTCTCACATATTTTTGCTATTTATTTTGATCGCACCCTCAACCATTTCCTCTTCATTAAATCTACCGCCAACAATATTCCACCATCATTAAAACAAAAATATTTAAAATAAAGTTACTCAAAAAATAAATAAATAGTTTCAGAAAGACGGACGCCTCGCTTCATTTCAAGTGTAGGACTTGCTTTAGTAACGGCATCTCGCCTTTGGACAACACGTCCAAACTCTTAGGAAATATTTATCTTTTTCCACTGTCTGACGTTTGCAGGTAAGTCACATGTAAATCTTTATCACCCAACATCTTTAAAATTTTGCCATATAATATATAACGGTTTTTTCCCTAAGCAATTGAACAACGATGTAATAGCCAACATTGTGACTTAGGACAGTTCCACAGAATGATTTGGTTCATTTTTTTCTTCATCTTCTTCTTTGTTAGTAACTTCATAAAAGCAATTGTCTTACATAAACATAAAATGTGAGCAGTCACCTCGGTACACGATACTTAAAAATCGTGTTTCTAACTACAAATATTTCCGTGATCCAACAACATACGCAGCGCAGAGTGGATTGGAATAAAACAATTTATATTTTTACAATATATGTATATCAGATTAACGTAAGTCCCATAATACTAACTTTTAAGGAGAAGCCAAAAACTGTTAAAAATGATTTATATGTTTCGCAGCTGAGCTAACACATTAATTAGCCAGCAAAAATTATTAACATTATTAAAATTGTACATACTCAACATATTTACAGGTATTCTTATACAGCAAGCGTCTTATGTTATAATCTGTCTGTTTCTCAGGTACATTTATTGTTTTTAGGTATACAGTTTGGTAAAATGCTGGAATTTTCGACTTATTTACAGTAAACATCAAAACGTACTAATTTGTGCACCTTAATACTTCATTAAAACCCCCAATTTGGCTGGATTCGGATAAGTAACTTGAGTCACCATTGATAGGACGGATAGACAAAATTAATAGTCTTTAGGATGTAAATGGGATTAAAGAAAAAATACCTAATTTAATTTTTAATAATTTTATTGTATATAAGAAACTTGGGTAGTTAGTTACCGCTGAGATCAATTCCCGATGGAGAAGTTGGAGGAATTCTATAAAATTTTGGGTCAATCCAAGAAAGAAAGAAATTGGATTTTTTTTTCCTGGTCTCTTCCTTACTTGCCTTTCTTAGTGCCGGATTAATGTAAAAACATTTTTAAATTTTTTGTTTACATATCTAGAAGTTGGAGATGAAGATTGAAAGGAAAAATAGTTTTAGAATAAGGATTTAGTGAAAAATCAAAGAGTCAGTTCTTGTACAGATATCCGATATCCCCGTACTAGATAAGGGGTCGTAGGGGAACGCAGAAACGGATGTCGTCGGTGATGGAGAGAGCTGGTATTTCGGTGCTATCAGCCAATAATATCCTGTTAGTATCCTGGTAATAATGTAGGTGCAACCAAGACGTAATGGTGAAGATATTTATAGCAGTTCACTTTAGTTTATTTTGAAGCATGTATGGACAAACTTGCGAAAACAATAACATTTAAGAAAACAAATCAAATGTAGGAATAAAATTGGCGATTAATTGAAATGAACCACTCTTATCTATGTTAACAAACAACCCCCTTTAAAAATGAAAAATAAAAACAACTATACTTTCTATTTCAACTAGAACATGACATAGAATATAAATGAAGCAGAGAGTGATAAAAAAAAATCAATATGACTTACTTTTTTTTCAAGTTCGAACCAAGCGGAGGTAGCTTGCAAATAAAATGAAAACATTTCCCGTTGAAACAAACTTCTGTTCCAATTATCAATTAATCATAATGAAAAGGTCTTGCATCATCAAGTATTTATTTCATACGTGTAATTCAATTTTGAAGACTAATTCGTTTAGAGGTAGCTACTGATATAGATTGAGGAGGGGCGGGGAGTGGATAAAAAGTTAAAAAAACCGACTCGGAGATCAAAGAGCGCCATATTTCACTCCAATACCTGCCTACCCTAAATTCGGCCCGCTCCAAGCAACGTCGGGGACGGAAATTTTTCATCAGAATTACTTTCTTCAGCTCAATAGAATCATCTGTCCACAGAATCCTTTTAAAAATATATATATATTTTAATCCTGATATTATTTACTTTATTCAAAATAATTAATAGGTATTCCAAGCTGTGGAAGGAAACTGCCTGATTAATTAAAAAATCCCTCTCTACATTATTTCAGATTCTTCCTCTTTGGCCAACCTTGGCTTACCCCAACCGAAAAACTAATTTAAAGAAGACGGCTTTATCCTGCTAGGGGCCTACCCCTCCACCGCAAGCTCAACCCCATGAAATTCCTGTAAAAAGTGAACCCACAAAGAAATACCAAACCAAGAAGAAAAAGGTCGTTATAGCGAACTTTAAAAAATAAATTAATGATAATAAACGATTTTCTAATCTGATTTTTTTAACTATTTTTGAGAAATGGGCTTGAAAAATTTCAATTTTGGAATTTATTAATATCGTTAATAATGATGTCACTTAACTATTTCCAAATTTTAATTGGTCCTATAAATTCCTTGGATTATATTTATAGTGGATTTAGTTGAGCTAAACAACTGGTTTGAACTAAAAATTCAATAAAATGGTATATCATTCACAACTTGATCCCTTTAACGCCTGTAGACTGATATATCAGTTCCGCCCGCTTCAGCGTTACAAGACTGAAACTTCGGACCTTATTTTAATTTATTTCTTAACTCTTTCCATTTTAATGTTGCACTAGGATAAACCCCCCAGTTGTCAGCACCTAAAGAGATGTTTTTGTGACTCCTTTTAAAACAAAAATTGAATTTTTACTCTTCGCTTTCGGATTTATCGTATCATTATTTAGGGATGCAACATTCATAAATCGTAGGTATCAACTTTTAAAAAAAATATAGTACATAAATTAAAAATGTTATACAATAAACAGATATATGATACATTTGATATAATAGTTCTAAAAATTATATGTATGTCTACTTAGGTACGTTCCTACACGTATTTCTTTAATTTCATGAATACTAGAAGAACATGGCGAGCAGACAAAATAGTTATAATTTTCTTATTCATATTTAGGACTAGTGCAGGACATGAAAATTATTTTTACATAATTGGCATTCTCGTTTCTCCAACCCTGTTTCCAGCCCTTCCGGTATTTCCCAGTGACAAGGTTTATGGTTTCCTCAAAAATTTCCGAGGGTTGTAAACTAATTGACATTTTCCAAATTAATTTTACCTGCACCTTTAGAAAAAAAATATGTGTAAGGAGATAAGAAGAGTGAATGTGGCAAAAAGTATTTAGGCCACCAGGCACGGCAGCCGGTCTAAGTTCTCAAGCCACAGGGCCCCCAATAACTCGCACTGCTCAGACGCTAAAGGGTTAAAAAAGGAAGCACTCGCAGAATATTTTATTTAAAAAAATAATAAAATACTAAAATCTAATGGTACCTAAATTACAGCCATCTAAATATACCCTCAATGTACAACACAACTATAAAATGCTTAAAATAAAAACTATTATTAATACACTTATGTCTTATACAGGCTATCCACTGTGCCACTTAGTTCACTTCAAAGTCGAGTCAATCTCTTCTCTTCACTGACCCCTCCCCCGGTTTCACATCTATTTGGCCGATGGCAGTCTTTTCTCTTAAAATATAAATTATCTAAAATTATAAAAGTAGTAACCCACACGAAATAATTAAAGTTATATAAAAATGTTTAAATATTGAGGAAATGTCAAGAGATCCTGTCAATTGGACAAAATAGTCCACCCTCAGTGTAAATTCACAAAATAAATGCGAGATGGGGGAAGAGGTCAGTGAAGAGAAGAAATTGAAAAACCCTGGTTCGACTCCCGGTCGAGTTTAATCTTTTCTCTTCAAAAACAGAATACTTAAAATCAATATATATATACATATCTATCTATCTATCTATCTATCTATATATATATATATATATATATATATATATATATATATATATATATATATATATATATATACAAATAATCTGATAGATCAAGCAGGGGTTTCGTTAATAATAGATAACGTTGGCTTACTCGAATAAGTATGCTAAAATAATAATCTATTAAAAATAAAAAAGATGTGTGAAATCTCAATAACTTAAAACGCTTAAACCAATTCATTCACACCGACTTCTTTAAGCCTGAAAAAGGCCAAAATATGCAGATAACATAGAGTATCAATGAAAGGACAACACTTTAAGAGGCAGAAAATATTTCTAGTGTGAAATGGAATCATCTAGATTTTCACTAGTGGACCACCAAATTTGAAATTATACTTTTATAAAATTTCACTCTAGAAAAAAAAAAATACCGAAGTATTCATTTCTATTAAAATCAATAGGCTTTACTAAATTGAACAGGCTTAGAATTAAATTAAAAGATACACTTATTAATCTCAAAGTCGCGTGTTCAAATAACTTAACATCAAGTTTTAATAATCATTGTTGACTATTTAAAGTTAAATTTAATAAGCGAACTGGGTCAACATTTTTATGTTATTACAGCGATGTTGATACTGTGGGAAATTAAAACCGTACCATCAAAATTAACTTTTAAGACTTACAAGAAAATCTCAACTAAGGCTCTGATTCGACAAAGGGGAAAAAATAATGCAATGATGGTTTACCGTTTTTCGACTGATTTTAGATATGATAATAATAATAAAAACATAATGATTATAAATTAAATAAATTATATAAATAAATATAATAATATAAATTAAATTTATTAAAAATAGGATTAGCTTAGGATAATATAATATAACTATACTAATATTATTTTATGAACTATAATGTTGTATCACTTGTGTTGGTTAAAATAATTTTTATTATTACATGCAATATAAATTCAAGTAATCGAAACGGTTACAAAAAGTATCAACTTGTAACGACACTGTATAACAGATGTGACTAAACACTCCTAATATCACCACGTTTTATTTATTGATATTACTTTTTTCTTGGCCCTCTTCACTAACTAATTAATTGTCTTATTGTGTATTTTTGTTTGGCAAAATAGGACTTGGGTGGCAAATATTGAAGCAAAAAAAAAAAAAAACCACATAGTAACACAAAAGTAACCATATCGTTGTCACCCTGCTAAAGTAACGAACGTGCAACTAAATACCTATGCATATCGTTACTTTAACATGGTGATGACGATATGGTTAGATCTTTAGAGCAAGACTAACTCTTCAGTCCACCGCTCCTTATATTTAGCCTGAAATAGAACTGTCTGGAATGTTCTAGGCAGGCGTAGATTATTCCGGAACAGTCACGAACATGTACCAGACGGATAGTTTCAACAACAAGTCTAGAACTCTTTTAAATCATATGCTTAGTGTTTTGTTTCACAATTCTATATTATATAATATAATATAGCAGAATATGATTAGCGAAGCTGGTAGAATGTTAGTTGTAGTTGTGTTAGTTGTAGTAGAAAAATAAAGGTATAAGATTTGATAGGCTGGTCCCGAGAACTGCAGCCCCCCCCCCCTGGATCCGCCCTGGCTTCCTGCTTTCTGACTTTTTAAATAATATAAAATGGCGCCCTATATGATGATAAGAGCAAGATTACAAGTCCATGCAAAACAGACAAGATCCATTGTTAATAGGTTTTTACCATGCCTGTCCCTTCTATAGAATTTGGGTTAAACCAAAGAAATAATCTTACACTACCGATATAATAATCGATAGATTGCAAAAGGAAAGCAAACTATCAATTGTTTTACGTCACTGCTATCGATGACCATGAAGCTTATAAACTATGATAACCAAGTTTTTAGCTAACATGGATAACATGAACTTTATAAACTGTCCTCAAGGCTATTTGATTAAGTTAATAAAGGCTTGGACTAGTTTAGCGAAGACTGGAAGCTGGCCAAAATGTCTTCCGCACCCCTGAACCATTTTA
Source organism: Aelia acuminata (assembly GCA_911387785.2). Classification (NCBI taxonomy): domain Eukaryota; kingdom Metazoa; phylum Arthropoda; class Insecta; order Hemiptera; family Pentatomidae; genus Aelia; species Aelia acuminata. The sequence goes on along the minus strand of OU426979.1, from coordinate 32,957,183 downwards.
GCATAAAGATCTAAAACGAGCAATATGTGATTCTGTCCCCGGTGACCCCCGCATTACCATACGGATTATCTTCCTCCCCATGTTTAAAACAATTACCATTTCACTACCATAGACACTGCTCTCTACAAAATGCTTCAATTAATAAGCCCGTTTCGCGAGCAATAAAATTTACAATTTTCCAATTGCCATACTTGTAAAGCAATTTTAAACTACAATACGTTCTGCAATACAACTTATGGACTATACAGGATGGGTATTTCCGTTTTACGGCTTTCTTTCGTTCTTGTAATGTAAATTGTAAATCGTTCTCTTTTTAAGGAAAAAACAAAACATTGTATGCAGAGAAAGGCAATATAGTTTTATTTCACCCTGCAATGCAAGAATCGTATTAATAGTTCCATTTGCGTAAGGAGCAATTTACAATAACCTTTCAAGGCGTCGATGGTCTTGTTAACGCAGGTAGAGGGCTACTTTTGAGTTATGGTTAATACCAATGGTACCTACTAATTGCCCCAAAGGTAGATTATATACGACCAAAGACTATATGTGGTCAAAGACTAGTTTACTAACCCCTTTCTGAAAGTGCATAGTGAAATTCAGAATGCAATTAAAACTTAACATGTTGTTTGTGTGTCTGTTTGTTTATGCTACTAAGACTTATCTGACGACACTATAGTGGGAGTCCTAAGTTCGGCCTATCCAGGTATAATCAGAATAGGGATCTTTAATTAGTACCTATCCGAGGGACGGCATAGCCGAGGATTTTTTACTCTCATTAAAAAAATCGTAGGGCCACCGCGGGACGTGACCCTGCGATCTTTAGTATAGTAGGTTGCTATGCTAACCACTATACTACAGGTGACCCCTGAAACTTAACATGTGATTATCCAAAAAAACAGTTGATTGAGTTGTCAAAATCTTCATGCCGACGGGCTATGTAACAATGAAGATATATTTAATTTATATCACATGATTTCAACTTTTTTTAATCTAAGGAGAAAATGTTGAAAAATAGTGTACTAATATATAATAATTAATTTGCAATAAATATACCCAATTAGTAGTAATTTACCCAACATAGCGATATCTACTTGTAATAAAAAGTTTAATCCAACCAAAAATTATATTGATAGGAAGAAAAATACGTAGCCATTAAAGGTATTATTAAATAAAGATTTATATAAATTAAGCCCCATACTGTTTGCTGAAAACGCCACATCAAATTAAAATGAAACATTAGTTTCAAAGCGAACCAGTTTACAGTAGGCAGAATATAACTCCTGCGTAATAAAGCCATGACAAATGCCCACTGGATGTGTATTGCTACCTTCTACGTCACCGGCCTCAGCCTAATATCCAATAAATAACAAGGGACATTTTTACGTTCCCTGCTCCCGCATATATCAAGCCAACTGATCCATACTGACTAAATTTAGCGTTAGCCCACCCTATCCGATTCCACCCTAACCATTCTTCAAGATCAATGTCCTCTTTTAAATTTCCTTTATTACCGAGGCCTATGGAACAGATTTTTATACCCGCGTATATAAAAAAAAGGGTCACTGTATATTCAGAAGTAAAATTGAATAATCCTAGTGCTAGTGAAACCTTGAGGAAATTAAGGCTAGATTGAAAGCCGGTAATGCTTGCTACTTTTCAGTCGCGAAATTGCTTAGCTCCCGCCTTCTGTCTCGAAACTTACAAATTAGGATTTAAAAAACTATTATTCCTCCAACGGACCTTTGCGGATGCGAAACGTGACCGCGGACATTGAGGGATGAGCAACGGTTTAGGGTTTTTGAAAATAAAGTACTGCGTAGTATGTTTGGACTCAAGAGAGATGAACTAACGGTAGAATTCAGAGGCCTACACAACACCGAACTGAGTGAACTTTACCCGGTAAATACAATTGACGTGATAGCAGCAAGACAAATAAAATTTCGAAACTAAATAGTGAACGAATTCCGATTGATAAGTGATGCCGAATGGGAAACTTCGGTGGGGCAGGCCGAGACGGAGGTGGGAGTATTGCGTTAGGGCGGATCTATCGAAGTTGGGTCTGGAAGACGGTCGATGGATGGAGGTGTGTAGGGAGCGAGTTGTCGTCCGGGAGCTGAGGGGCAAAATGGTGCCAGATTTGAAGAAAATAGTTGATCATATAGGCTGAAAGTACTCATTTTGTAGACAATAACTGTGAACGTCTGCCACCTCAGATCGGTTGCCATCAAATTTTTTAGGCGAACAAAATCAACATTTTCTAACTTTTTTTCAACGCCTCAAACTCAAAAGCATCTAGTTTTTGCTAAGACTTCGGTTTTTAAAGTATCAGGGGATTTGATAAAATATTCATAAATATAACTACTTATATAGGTAGGTACTTGGCAAAATTTATCTTATATTTTAACACATAGATTTTGGTTGTTTAATTAGTTCAAAAAGGTTAATACTTCAAAAACATAAGTCTTACCAGGAAGTAACCACTCCGAATTCTTTCACGTTTTCATTTATATTTCAACGCAGGGTTTAGCTAATGTGTGTAAGGAGCTTGTTTCATACTAAATTTTATGCTCTGAAACTTTTACCCAAAATATTTTTCATTTGAACTAGATGTTTTTGAATTAGAGGCGTTGGAACACGGTTTCCACAAAAATCGTAAAAATTACAGATTTTTGATGTACCGAAACCGGTTAAACCACTAAACCGATTTAAACTTCAAATATATCATTCTATTTGTAATAGTTTAGCCTCTTAAAGTAAGAAGAAATCAATACTTTGTGATCTGTATTTGCCGAATTATGTGCGAGAAACTGAAAAAAAATCCCAAAAAATGTCAGGGATTTTAGACCACAAGGTGCTAAATACGTTCACGTTTTAATTACTTTATCTCCATAGGAGTGGGTTAATTTTAAAATTAATGAGATCGTTTTACACAGGATTTGATATTCTGCAACTAATATAGGTAACATTTTTTATTTGGAGTAACCCTCTTAAATTGCAGGCTTTGGAACCTGAGCGTAAATCATTTTTCCGCTAAGTGGCTAAATTGACATTCGGTTTCGGCGAAAAGACTTACCCAATTTTTACTGTGAGGACCTCAGTCGAGGCGAAATTTAATGCCATTTTACTTTATAAATAACACTTTTTCTTCTGCGATAAATCGTTTTACAGTTATTAGTGAAGTTCGAAAATGTCGATTTTGTTCGCCTATAAAATTTGATGGCAACCGACAGGCAGGTGGCAGACGTTCAGAGTTATTGTCTATGAAATGAGTACTTTCAGCCTATTTGATCAAAAATTTTCTTCAAATCAGGCACCTTTTCGACCCTCAGCTCCCGGACTATTGTGGTGTCGGCATCGAGCCTTCGGGTTCGTTAAGCCTTTATTCTATTCTATCTCAACATAACGCAAAAAATATATTAAATTAGCCTTCATATATTCATATTGAAAATCATACGTTTAAATATTCTACGCTTCAGCTTAAAATTAATATTTGTTTATGTTGATGATGCAACATGTGAGTTTTCCTGCTTCAACAACCCGCGTGATTTCCAGTCATCTAAAGCTAATGTAAGTTACCGAGATGGTTAATTCTTCCACCCACATCTCTGTCAAGTTCATCTCAGAAGCTATATTGGAGTTAGGTCGTTCTCGCAAGAACACCTTCCGACAATTAGCAGCTGGAGGAAATGTGCATGCTAACTACTAGTTGTAACCACTTTAGTTACAAGACTAAATCGAGTATTAAATTGAGATAAGGCAATGTCCGATTGAAATTAATACATAAAAATTAATTATTTACTCAAAATTATCGTGATATCATATTTCAAAAACCAATTATTTCACTATAAGCCATTTTTAAGTACTTCCATATCCCATCTTCAGGTTGTGGAATGACTACATTAACCTAATATAGTCATTCCACATATCTATAATTATGTCAAATTGAAACCTTAATTGAAATTTCTATTAGTCTGAATTTAAATAAATGTGAAAAAACTATGAATCACTCCATTTATCTGAACTAATGACGATAAAAAATACTTATAAGGAATTTTGATCTCTAAGCAATCTAATCTATTTACCTTGAAATTCAGAACGTGACAGTAAAACTCGAATTCCGGCCTTAACATCAGGAACGGACTGGAACAATTGATAATTTGTAAAAGAAATTTTTCAGAAATGTGGCAGATAAGATAGAATTTTACAATCTACTGCTCTTTTACGATATCTGCTACTCTTTCTTCAAGGAATTGAGAACACCTACTCTAGCATTGCAAGCCGTGAAATAAATTTTCTTTGACTGTCTCTTTTTCGGTTGATTTTCTCATATCGTATGATTTATACGAACTTATTCATACCAAAGCGACAAGAAAATCAAAATGCAAAAGTTGAGTAGAACCGAGTAAAGAGGAAGTTGAAATAACCATTGGAAACCTAAAATCTCATAAAGCAGCGGCAAAAGATAATATTCATAGTGAGCTAATCAAGGCATGCGGAAACATTGGTCATCCACCATGACGTGGCCAAACCAGCTGAGCTTCATTGCCTTGATGGATATTAAGTTGTTCTTCAACTGTTTCCCCAATGAAGTTATATCTGGCAGTGCCATCTGGATGTTTTGCAACTGCGCCCACGAAAATCCATTCCCGTTGAGAGAAATTTTTTTGGTGAGTCGATTGAGATAGTACAGGTTTCCGAGGTAAACAGCACTGTGCCATTTGTTGCATTCATTTCAAAAGATTCTCTGTTTTGTTTGGATATGGACGTTTTTGTTCCAAAGATTATAATTCAATGTCCTAATGATCTTTCTTCCTTTGATAAAGTTTTGCTGCTGCTATCCTTTAATACCCACCTGTCAAAACATTTAAAGCTCTTGGAGTCAATTCCCATTCCCCGACATTTAGCGAGGAGTATCCATTTTTATTGAGTGCTAAACACTCAGTTTTTTCTTTGATGATTTCCAGGCCTCCTTATTTGCTTTTAGCAGTCGATTCATATATTTTATTTGCTTAATTTTTTTTTCATAATTCAGCTATTTACTTTAATTCATGTATGTCTTATATTCATGAAAAAGAAAAATAAATAAACAAAAGTATAATAAGAATACATGACTAAATTTCAACATATACTCTGTTCATAATTTTCCATTAGTCTGTTTCTTGCTCATTTAGCCCTGAAGATCTGCATTGTGTCGAAACGTAGGCTACTATTAGATTCTTAGAACGCCACCCGGGACTTTAGGATTTTATTTTCTCGTTGAATGTTCGGTCATTTACAAAATTAAAAATTAAAACTAAAAAATCAAATTTCCAAATTGTACCTCTAGTCTCCAAGCAGCTTATATGTAAGCACGTACAGAATAGTTTTTGTTTCTTTTCTTTGCTTATCATAGCACTAATTTTGAATTTTGCTTCTTGTAGTAAGGTTTTTTTTTTTTTTTTTTAGAGAGATATTTGAGAGAAGTATGATACGAGACCGAGGACTAAAGGTACCTCCTCACACATCTTTGTAACTGGATCACGCTTCGCTCTTGATCAAAAGCGTATCAACACCAGGGGATCCCAGAAAGCAAACTGGCTAAGCTTGTTATATAAGTTGCTTCTAATTCAGCTAGCGCTACGTGCCTATATCAACCAGCTTCTGATTTAATTGAAATCAGTTCGTCTCTACCCTTCCCACAAGCAACAACTCTAATTAGATATATAGAAACAAACATATCCAATCTATTTACTAATTTGACATTATAACAATATTTTTACTTTTTTTTAAAAAAGTAGGCAGCATATACGAGAAATTTTTGTTGTCATCATGCATCTAAATGTATAACATAAAATAAAAGGGAGCTTCTTAACAAAAATTGACCAGGAATTCACCGCAGTTTGAAGGTGGAATGCTCTATCCAATCAACTAGACTAAATGAATATTCGATACTTGTCAGAAGATAAACTATACGGGTAAGGGGAGCTCGTTGCGTTACCAGACTGGCCTACCATTACCGGTCAATATTATCGATGCGATATACTGGGTGTCCCAGACCTAGTGTTAAAAAAAATAGGTAATACTGCATGCTGAACGGAGTAGAATGCCGCAGAAACGAGTTTCCTATCTCAATTTGCTGAGGAGATAGAATTTTTTTTGTTTTTATTTTTAAAATCTTACTTTTTTCTGAAAAATGACAGTTTTCTCTACTTTGGTTTAGCGTAGAACCAAAAACGATTTATTTTAAATCCACTTTTTGTAGGCCTTTTAACGCGCTAAACACAAAACATTTATTAAAGCTTAAATTTTTAATAGTTTTTGAAAATTCCTCACTCCCCACTGGAGCACCCTAGAAGCTGTCTAATTTTCTAAAAACTGCGGAATTCAGTTAGCTTTTTAGTGGTGTAACCCATGATACAATGCACTTCACCTTTTGAGTCTAAAAGAAGTTTTTCTGATGAAAAACACGCTAGAGATTTCACTGCTGGGTCATCCATAACTTTGGATGCAGGCTTGTCTTAAACATTTTTTTTTTTTAATTTTAGATTATTATTACCCTTTTATATTATTTAGAATTCATACATTGGTCTTTCTAGTCTTAAAAAAGTAATACTAACTCTAACTCATGGGAAGTTCGGCATCCATTACTTTGGATGGAGGATCTAGCGTGCTTCCTCATTCTCCCGGCAGTGACATCTCTAGCGTGTTTTTCATCAGAAAAACTTCTTTTAGACTCAAAAAGTGAAGTGCAATTGTATTATGGGTTACACCACTATAAAGCTAACTAAATTCCGCAGGTTTTAGGAAATTTGACTGTTTCTTAGGTGCTCCAGTGGGGAGTGAGGAATTTTCAAAAACTATTAAAAATTTAAGTTTTAATAAATATTTTGTGTTTAGCGCGTTAAAAGTACCACTGAAAGTGTAGATAATAATTAGACCCATCTTATCTTTTAGAGCATTTAATGCTGATTAAGAAAATATCATCGTTTTTGTTTCTATGCTAAACCAAAGTAGAGAAAACTGTCATTTTTCAGAAAAAAGTAAGATTTAAAAAATAAAAATAAAAAAATTCTATCTCCTCAGCAGATTGAGATAGGAAACTCGTTTCTGCGCCATTCTACCCCGTTTAACATGCAAGATTGGGACACCCACTATATTAATACACAAAACTTTTAATGATGCGAAGATTGTAAATAATATTGCTTTAATATTCCTCCTAAAGTCTAACTTACATTTGGGACGAGTCCATACTTCCGGTACTACTGATACCAGTTTCAAAATTACTAGGCTCATTCCTTCTGTCCTGAAATTCAAAAATTAGAACTTAGAATGCTACAATACTGATGGTTCTTTAGAGAACCTTCAACAAAGAACTTCATGGAGCGAATGCATATTTGTTATCAAACTTCGCATATGCGTGTATATATAAAGACATATTTAAAAAAAAAAAAATAAGAATATAGAAAGAAAAAAAAATCAATGTAAAAGAACAGGGGGAAGTGCCCTATTATGGGATGGTTGCCTAATATGGGATATGTGGTTTCTGGATATGGTTTGTACAGCAACCCCGCTTTTATTCTATAAAATTTAAGATTAATTTCCCATTGGCACATAACCTTGTCACATTGTTATATATTCCCATCCATTTGGATTATTTTCAGTGGTGTTGTTTTGGGGTTCAAAAACTTTTTTCGTGATTATTTTGACCTGATATTTTAGGCCTAAAGGTAAGTCTAATTCCCTTAATCATTGTTTTATCTTAAGCGTTGGATAATTCATTACCATATTTGCTAAGTATTTTCTTTTTTTATTACATACTGAAGCACAATAACCTCTAAAAAAAAAGGAGCTACATCCCCTAATATGGGATACCCATTCAGGGTTTGAAATTAACTCTTATTTTCTCGGAAAGAGAATAAAAGTCAAATCAGGACTTTTATATTTCTAATAAATAAATAAAAATCACATCATGGCTTTTATATTTCGGGCCAGAAAATAAAAGTCCTGATATGATCTTTATCCCAATGATAGCTAATATAAAAGTCAAAGCTTGATTTTAAATATTTAAGGATGAATTTATTAGCTTTTTTTCGGATTTCTCCATATTGGTGTACATTATTGGGTTAACCGTTTTTATGGAAATCTTATAGGGTATAATTACTGACCTTATATCGATCTTAAAATCGATTATTAGATTATCAAGGCTGCTGATAATGAAAATGATATCGATATAAAACCTCAGGCTCTCTCAGGTATCGATTATAACTTATCCGATATTTACAATATTGAGGTCGACTTGTAGGTTATTTAGGGCGCTGATTGTGAATATGATATCGATTTTTCGATTACGCGCACAGGTATCGGTTTGTTATAACTTACGCGATATAAACGATATTGGGGTCTGCTCTTAGGTTAATTGAGTCGCTGAATTCGAAAATGATATAGATTTTTTGATTACGCGTTCAGGTATCGATTTATTACAAATTACACGATAAATAAGATATTGTGGTCGGCTAATACTTTAATGAAGGTGCTGAATTCGGAAATAATATCGATATTACGATTACGAGCTCAGGTATCGATTTATTATAACTTACGCGATATAAACGATATTGGAGTCTGCTCATAGGTTAATTGAGTCGCTGAATTCGAAAATGATATAGATTTTTTGATTACGCGTTCAGGTATCGATTTATTACAAATTACACGATAAATAAGATATTGTGGTCGGCTAGTACGTTAATGAAGGTGCTGAATTTGGAAATAATATCGATATTACGATTACGAGCTCAGGTATCGATTTATTATAACTTACGCGATATAAACGATATTGGAGTCTGCTCATAGGTTAATTGAGGCGCTGAATTCGGAAATAATATCGATTTTCGATTCGCCCAGGTATCAATTTATATAATTATATATGTAGGTTGTAATAAATCGATACCTGGGCGCCTGATCGAAAAATCGATATCATTTCCAAATTCAGCACCTTCATTAACCTATTAGCCGACCACAATATCTTATTTATCGTCTAAGTGGTAATATATCGATACCTGAGCGCGTAATCGAAAAATCGATATCTTTTCCGAATTCAGAACCTTAATTAGCCTTAGAGCGTACCCCAATATCTTATTTATCGTGTAAGTTTTAATATAATGATACCTGAGCGCGTAATCGTAATATCGATATTATTTCCAAATTCAGCACCTTCATTAACGTATTAGCCGACCACAATATCTTATTTATCGTGTAATTTGTAATAAATCGATACCTGAACGCGTAATCGAAAAATCGATATCATTTCCGAATTCAGCGCCTCAATTAACTTAAGAGCAGACCCCAATATCGTTTATATCGCGTAAGTTATAATAAATCGATACCTGAGCGCGTAATCGAAAAATCGATATCATTTCCGAATTCAGCGCCTCAATTAACTTAAGAGCAGACCCCAATATCGTTTATATCGCGTAAGTTATAATAAATCGATACCTGAGCGCGTAATCGAAAAATCGATATCATTTTCGAATTCAGCGACTCTATTAACCTAAGAGCAGACCCCAATATCGTTTATATCGCGTAAGTTACAATAAATTGATACCTGAGCTCGTAATCGAAAAATCGATATCATATTCACAATCAGCGCCCTAAATAACCTACAAGTCGACCTCAATATTGTAAATATCGGATAAGTTGTAATCGATACCTGAGCGAGCCTGAGGTTTTATATCGATATTATTTTCATTATCAGCAACCTTGATAATCTAATAATCGATTTTAAGATCGATATAAGGTCAGTAATTATACCCTATAAGATTTCCATAAAAACGGTTAACCCAATAATGTACACTAATATGGAGAAATCCGAAAAAAAAGCTAATAAATTCATCCTTAAATATTTAAAATCAAGCTTTGACTTTTATATTAGCTATCATTGGGATAAAGATCATATCAGGACTTTTATTTTCTGGCCCGAAATATAAAAGTCATGATGTGATTTTTATTTATATAAATCTGTGATTTATATCATGTGTTTCAATTCAGATAAACTTCAATATTCAGGTTGGTTAATTCTATTGTGATTTGAGCATCAATTATATAAGGACTTTAAAATCGTTTTCATTTCTTACAGGTGAGCTAATCGGTTAAGTTATTGAATAGTTATTTCATTGTAATACAATATTTTAATAAATTCATTTCTTACAGTGGAACACGATTTATTCCTACTACTTCTTAAGAAGAATAAACAGAATTACAAAACGATTTTGTCCTAAGATGCCGGTCAAGGTTAAAATTCGTTTCCAGAAAAAGAAAATCAATGAGTGTTTGGTAAATATGGTCCAAAACATAAAGCGTATAGAAGATGAAGTTGTATATGTGTTCCCCGAGAATTTGCAGCATGAAAGTAGGCATAAACCATTATTTGAAATAGGTACGGTTAAACATGGATGCAAAAGCATGTTGAACGAAGGGAACTTTAGAAACCTCACGGTATCCTTGCCGGATACAGTTGCCCCCTTGTACATGGACACAAAAGGTAATTTCGTTTTTAACAATTTTTATTTAGAAGAGCTGAAGGGGGAAACTCCAGGCTTCTTAGAAACAACTGAGCTGCCTAGGGATAATGAGGAATTAGTTAGGTTAGTGGCTAGTCTTACAGAAAAGTTGACTAATAAGGAGATCGATTTGGTAGATATTGAAAAGAAATTTATGCTTGATAAGTTTTATGGAAAACAGCAAAACGCTAAGGATTGGTTAGGTAACTTTGAAAAAGAGTGTGAAAGGTATAAAGTGACAGATCAAATTAAAAAAGTACAATGCTTCAAGTTATTTCTTGAAGGAAATGCTAAAGAATGGTATTGCTCTAATTCAATCAAGTTGCCATTGGATGACTGGGATCAGTGGTCAGCGTCTTTTTTAACTGTGTATGCTACCAAGGGTTGGTCGGATGTCCGCTTTGCATATAATTTTAAGTATATCAATGGCTCCTTAATTGATTATGCTTTAAAGAAGGAGAGATTGTTGTTGGAAGTTGAGAGTTCGATCTCGGAAATTTCCAGAATCAATCATATAGTTATAGGTCTACCTATTGATATACAAGATAGGATAGATAAACAAAACTTAAAAACGACAGACCTGTTAATGAATTTACTCAGAAAGTATGATGACTGCTATAGAAAATCAAAAATGAGCGATTATCTTAGATTTTGCAATATTCCAGTAGCAACAAACAAAACCATTATAGAAAAGAACAGGTATCCTAGTGTAAGTGTTGATAAGAGGCCATGTTATATGTGTGAGAAGCTTGATAAACCTGGCCGCTATCACCCTGTTGATTTGTGTAGGAATAAACAAAAGTATTTTGAATCACATAGAGTGAATTTGGTAGAAAATATGGAGGAGAGTATAGAAGAACTTCCTAGAATTGAGCTTACAAAAAACTAGCTCACCCGGAGAAATTTACGCCATTAATTGCATTAAATGTACAGGTTAATAAAGATAAGATAGTGAAAGCAGTGTATGATAGTGGCTCCAATGTTACGTTAGTAAATCATCAAATTATAAAAGATTTAAAGACAAAATTGATGGAGAATAATAGCATTTTTAAAACAATTAATGGTGTGAATTTCATTCATAGCCGGGCGCGTCTACATTTAAAGATAAATAAGATAGAAGATGTTTTAGATGTTTATGTTGTGAAGAATAGTAATTTTTCTTATGAGCTGTTGCTTGGATTAGATGCGATCAAGAAATTTAAACTGATTCAAGATGAAAATTTAAGAATATTTCAGAAGATAGATAAGAATCAAGACAAGATTATTCATGATGATAAAAAAAAAAAAAAGATAAAACAGATGTTAATTTTAATAGATTAATTGAGAGTGAAGAATTTAGAGGTAAATTAAATCATTTGGATTGTAATAAACAGAAGATGGTGACTGATTTATTAATACGATATGACTCAGCATTCGCTAAGAACAAGTACGATGTCGGTAAGGTTAAAAGTGAAGCTCAAATAAAACTAACAGAGTATAGGTATGTTTCAAAAAAGCCATATAGGTTTTCCATTCCAGACCAGAAAGAAATTGAAGCACAGATCTCTAAATTGCTGGAAGCAGGACTGATACAGGAGTCTACCTCACCATTTGCATCTCCAGTCACTATGGCGTTTAAAAAGGAAGATGGGCGCAGAACACGGCTGTGCATAGATTTCAGGGAATTAAATAAATTAGTGGTTCCTGAAACACATCCTTTTCCTAGAATAGAAGACATCATGGTTAAAGCTGGTAATTGCAATTGGTTCTCAGCATTTGATATTAACTCTGCATTTTGGTCGATTCCAATTAGAGTCAAAGATAGAAAGAAGACAGCATTCGTTACTCAGAATGGCCATTGGGAATGGACTCGTTTACCTTTCGGGTTGAAGGTGTCGTCTTCAATATTTCAGCGAGTTCTAGCGAACATTCTTAGAAGAACTGGTTTGAATCAATTTTGTATCAATTACATAGATGATATACTGGTTTTTTCTAAAACTTTTGAAGAACATTTGGCGCATATAGAATTTTTATTAAATACAATTAAGGCCGAGGGATTTAAATTAAACTTAATGAAATGTACTTTAGCGAAAAATTCAGTCAAATATTTAGGCCATGTCATTGAGAAAAACAAAATTAGACCATATAAAGATAATTTAGTTGCTATTATGAACTTCGACAGACCACAGAACAAAAAAAATGTAAGGCAATTTTTGGGCAAGATAAATTTTTATTACAAATATATTGAGAATGCTGTACAGAAGCTTCAACCACTGTATAACTTGTTGAAAAATGATGTTAAATTCGAATGGAGTGACTTATGCGAAGAAACGTTTAGCGAAATAAAAGAATATTTGTGTTCCAGTCCGATTTTAGCTATTTTCGATCACAATAAGGATGTCTATATCTTCACAGATGCTTCTGGCATTGGTTTGGGAGCTGTATTAAAACAACCTCAAGAAGACGGTATGCTTCATCCAGTTGCTTACTTTTCAAAAAAACTGAGCCCCACTCAAAAGAAGCAAAGAGCTATTTATTTAGAATGCCTTGCGATTAAGGAGGCAATAGTTTATTGGCAGCACTGGTTGATTGGCAAAGCATTTACCGTTGTTTCGGACCATAAACCTCTTGAAACTTTAAGATTGAAGGCTAGAACTGACGAACCTCTTGGTGATCTTATGTTTTACTTATCCCAATATAATTTCAAGATTATTTACTCCCCAGGTAAAGAAAATGTAGAAGCAGATTCTTTGTCCAGAAACCCAGTTTTAGAAAATTTCGAAAATGGAGAAGACGTATTACAGGTTGTGAACATGGTTACAATGGAAGAAATATTGGATGATCAGAAAAGAAATCAAAATGAAATTCAGAACTCCAAAATGGTAATCCAGAAAGGAGGTATTAGTTTTAAAAACATTAGAAATAGTCAAAGAATTTTTTTATCCCAAAATTTTGGTCTTCAGTTGATACAGAAGGTTCATGACTTTTATGGTCATATAGGTGAAGGGCATTTAATTCAAAAAATTAGACCTCATTATTATATAAAAAACCTGGATAGGCTGATCCATCAATTTTGTAGAAGTTGCTCTGTATGCAACGAAAATAAAACAAGAAGACGTAGACTGTTGGGATCACTCTCAACACTTGGGCCTGCTACAGAGCCATATCAAATAATGTCAATTGACACAGTTGGGGGTTTTGGTGGCAATAGGTCGTCCAAACGATTTATGCATATTCTAGTTGATCATTTTTCGAGATATGCTTTTGTTTCAACTACAAAAGGTCAATCTGCAAAAGACCTTATCAAATTAATTGACTCGGTGGCACACAAAAACACTATAAAAACCATTCTAGCAGACCAATACACAGGGATAAACTCCAGACAACTAAAGAGTTATTTAAAAAAAATGGTATACACTTGATCTTTACTTGCGTCGATTGCCCTGAATCGAACGGTTTAAACGAGAGACTAAATCAGACTTTAGTAAATAGAATTCGCTGTAAAATAAATAGTGGTACTAATAAGAGAGCATGGTCGGTAATAGCAGCGGAGTGTGTCCAAGAATATAATAGCACAGTCCATAGTGTGACCAAGTTCTCACCTGCTTATTTACTATTTGGTGAACGATCGGAGATTGTACCTGCAGGTCTTCAGAAAGAATGTGTTCTTGAGGAAGACAGAAAAGAAGCATTGTTGAATACTATAAAACATTTTGAGAAGAACAAGGATAGGATAGATCATTACAGAAGAAATTATGAATTTGCACAAGGCGATCTGGTCTACGTTGAAAATGGGAATAAATTGAACAGAAATAAACTAGATAAGGTCAGAAGCGGTCCATTCAGAATTATCAGGAGCGTTTCGAATTCGATATATGAAGTAAATTGTGGTAGAAGACGTAAAGAAGCAAACTTCTTTCACATCAGAAAGTTAATACCGTTTAGTAATTAGCTCCCTGTTTCTTCGATTAATTTTAAATCCGTCATAAATTCTAAATTTTAATGTTTTTCAAGCATAGGCCAAATTCTCTCTAACCTTGTTCGTGACTTGAGGAGGGGTGGTATAAATCTGTGATTTATATCATGTGTTTCAATTCAGATAAACTTCAATATTCAGGTTGGTTAATTCTATTGTGATTTGAGCATCAATTATATAAGGACTTTAAAATCGTTTTCATTTCTTACAGGTGAGCTAATCGGTTAAGTTATTAAATAGTTATTTCATTGTAATACAATATTTTAATAAATTCATTTCTTACAGTGGAACACGATTTATTCCTACTACTTCTTAAGAAGAATAAACAGAATTACATTTATTTATTAGAAATATAAAAGTCCTGATTTGACTTTTATTCTCTTTCCGAGAAAATAAGAGTTAATTTCAAACCCTGTACCCATTACTTCCTATTATGGGATACCCCATATTGAGACACCTTTTTATCAATTAAATAAAAATATTTGTTAATAGATTAAAATGATTTTAATGAAATATTACTTTAAAAACTGAGTTTTTAGAAACGTGTATTTTTTGTGATAAATATTTAGAAAATGAAGAAACTAAAATTCAATGTTCCTAATATGGAGTACCCTGCCATGAGAGCTGTCTTGAACTCAAATCCACATATTTTCTTTGTAATTTGTGAAAAAATCTGTCAAATAAAGATCTTATCAAATTTTGATTATTTGAATGTTGTTTGAAAATTATAATAAAAAAATATTAGTTTTTTTGTAACATAATTAACATGTATTTATTGACAACATATATATAAATATATATATATATATATATATATATTTGTTCCTCCCCTTCCTCGCCTCTTAGGCTATACGGGGTTTCCCGGCCAAGGGAGAAGGTGTGGGATTAATGCCAAGTAATATTATTAAATATCCCCTGGCTCCGGGTTTTGAACTTGCTACCTTCGGGTTTCCGATCGTATGTTGCCCAGGGCATTTACAACATATATTTTTGCGAACATCATCTGTATAATAAACAAATTTTGCTTTATATAGATATCATTTTATATCATGGTACCTAAAACGGGATATGTATCCCATATTAGGACACACCCCTATCCCATATTAAGAGCCTATTTTCAAAAAGTACATAATTGACTTATCTAACATTAACAGTGATTACAAATTTCAAAAAGGAGAAAAGGAGATATATGTTTTTCATTGTTGATGTGGTCTACTACTACTTCTAATTGTATAACAACATTTTTTTAATCATCTAAGCAATTTAGGGTGAACCAACTATGTATTAAAAAAAAGTATCACATAATGGGGCACTTTCCCCTATCTATGATTGTTTGACCCATGTTTTGTAAAGTAATCTTTACCCGTAAAATATATTTTTTTAATCTAAAATCAGTACTATTTATAAACCTCCCTCCCATTTTAACCACTCCCTAAGGGTCTGATCACACATAACCGCACAGCAGCACGGGCGTTTGGGATCTGATTCAAATACGAAGCATAGATAGTAACGGGTCGGTTGACCCAGTGTCGGGCATGCATGACCGGTTACTTCTTTTTTCTTTTTTGAACGGTTACTACCTATCCTTCACAAATGAATCAGATCCGATACACGCCCGTGCTGCGGTGCTGTTAAGTGTGGACCTTAATGAGGTAGCCCCCTTTACTTTTTGTGGATTCAAGAGATCTTGAATCCAACTCTTATGACGAAGTTAAAGGACGAAGTTTCATGAATGTACATTGTCATTAGGGCTATTTTTCCATTGGCTTTATAATTACTTGATAATTACACTTTCTGATGTTATTTCAAGAGGGCTAAAATAATTCTACTAACCTCTCTTGTGTTTTTAGGTTCAAAAGTTTTTCAGCAAAATTTCTCTATGAATCAAGTTGAATGACAAAACAAATAACATTATAAAGTAAACAAATAAAAACAGCATATCATCACAATGGAAAACCAAATTACCAAAACTAAAGTACACCAATAACAAATCAAGTAAAAAAGAACTAAAATATTTCTTAAATGATTATCAAGAAAGAATAAATTCACTTGTTCACCATGAAGCAAATAACTAATTAAAACACTCCAATTCCAGTTCAAAACAAATAGAATTAAAAGATAATCCTTCTAAAGCAAAAAAAAAAAGAAATTTAAAACAAACAAAAATAATTTAAAAAATTGATATATAAAACCACTAGATAATTGATAAAAAGGTCTTGAGGAAAGTCAAAAATATTTATAAAAGAACAATTGAATTAACTTTTTAACAAAGGAAGTAATAACTAATTAAAATATTCTAATTTAAATTAAAATTAATATAATTAAAGTTATTTTAAAAATGTTTTCAGGAAAAACTAATTGGACAGCATTTTCTATTCATTTCTTTCATTAAATAATCCAAATTTGGTACTTAAAGTTTATATTCAAACCTTTGGCCAGCATTCCTATTATTTCTATAACAGGAATAATATAAAACTAATTATTTTATTTTGTAATTATCAGAGGGATAAGCTAAAAAAAAAAAAAAAAAAGGGAATGATTAAGAGGAAATAGAGAAGAATTTTCCTTAGCTAGAAAAATAGAATTATTTTTTTATTAATAGGAGTTGTTCTGGGATAAAAATCTATAGTAAACCTGAAACTTCATTCACCTATTTCATTTATTAAAATTATATCGGTTCCGACCTTAATTCATCGAAATTGTTTGGATGGGAAATATCATTTTGATATATCAAATTAATTAGTAAAATTAAAATGGCATATTATCATACAATAGTGTAACTCTAATACGGGATTGAATATTATTTAACGTCAAATTACAACTACCTCAAGGGAAAACAGACAGCTTGAAAGAAACAGTTAAATACTAGAAAGTGACTATAAAATCGCTGGTCTAGGTTTGACTGACTCGCAAGTATATACCACCTTTTTTGATTTCAGTGTAAAGTTGTAGACTTATGACAGCTCTTTGTAAAATATAGGCCTGTTTACATTGATAACATTTTTGAACGGAGTTTAATACAAAACTTGCCCCTGGAGGTTATAAAACAGAGCAGCTTTTTTTTTTTTTTAAAGTTCATTCCAAAAATTTAATCGTGTAACAGGCCTTAAAACCACATGCCAATAATTTTAACTGCTACATACGATTCTAGACCATTTTTACAAAGTTACAGAAAAAAAAAACTTTTTCGGTTTCTACAGATATATATTTCTACAGATATAAAACTTTTAAGCAGAAAAAAATAGTAAAATATTTTTTCCAGTTTTTTCAATCAGAAATTTTAAAGCGAAGTTATAATTCTTCAACTTCCTGAAACCATCAGCATAATTCGGCAGATTCGTGATAATCGGAAATGTGATAAATAAATCTGACTGAAGCATTTAATGAATGAGGAAGGATAATACTTATTAGCACCTCTTTCTGGATTCAACGTAATCCCTAAATTAATGAGAGGAGATCTCTTAACCGGTTCATTTTTAGTCGACAACTACAATAGATTGGTCGGCTGGTTTATAAGGTTTTAATTATGTCGACTGGTTTCCCCTGAAAACGGGAATAAATAGTTTTTTGCATTATGCAAAACTATTTACAACTGCAGTATTTATGTAAGAATTTGTTGGAAAAGAGGCTAATTAGAGTATAAAGACTTAAGGCCTATTTACACTCATTAGTGACGGCAACGGCCCCTGATTCTACTTCCGGTAATCCCACAGCTATTTTGATTCACACATATCCGTAACGTGACCGGCACCAGTCCGTACTTTTTCTCAGCTTGTTGCAGAAAGATAAGGTGGAAATGCAATATTACACACATTTAGGGTGAGAGAAATACTCACAAAATATTTCAATTCTAAAGCACAAGCGCTTCCTTGGTTACAAATATAAAAAAATACTATGCCGGAATGCGACATAATAAGTGCATTCCATTGAGAGAATAATTTACAAAAAGTTTTATTTTTATTTTCCATATCAAATCAATAAATTGAAAACATAATTTAAACTCACAATTTTTTCAAAACTTGTTATTCAGTGAATATGTTGTTCTCATCAGTATGACCAAAAATGCCAATTTTTATTTTTTTTCTGAACATGCGGATTTGAGTAATAAAAATTTAAACAATCCAAGAAGGGCAATTGTTATGGATCATTTTGGAATATCGAACGCTACACAGCTCAAATACTATTTGTCTTATAATAGTATTTAATGTAATGCCATCTTATGGCATATTTTTATAATTGCAAGGGCTTTAATTTGCATATAACTTGTTTGCAGTACTTAGAGCTTTATCTTTTTTTATAAACAAAAAACCATACAGCACAGGATACAAGCGTACCAATTCGATGAGTGTTTCGTCATTCATTTTATTAACTCTGAAAATCACGGTTTGAATAAAAGTGAAAAAATAAAAGTATCGGTAAAGACTGCCCTGAATTTCACGGATGGATCACTGACTGGGCACTGGATTCACTGATGCAGTACGGTGCCGGTTGAGTGTGAACAGGCTCATCTGAAATACATGGAAGAATATCTTATAATCCGCCGGACCGATTACGTGCCGATCACGTCGCTGTGCCGTCCTGATGAGTGTAAATAGGCCTTTAAGTCCCGATGGCGTCCCCACCATCATCCTTCCTCCGCCCAAATAATCAAAGCAGTGCTTTATTTTCAAAAGATCTCAAGGCGTTGGATATGGTACGAGGAAATAATTAATAATATAATAATATAATATAACAAAATTAATATGACATGAAGATATAAAGCACATGAGCATATAATTAACGCAATACTAGTAAAATTATGATTCCTTCTGCTGTCTAATATTCTTACAGTTAAGATCATTTCCCTCGCGCGGGTCTCGGATGTGGCGGATGTGGGGATGGTCGGTGGAAATTCCTAGGAAGTTCCTCCCGGCTAAGTCCGTAGGACTCGCTGACCAACAATGAGAGCGGCCCCCAGGCTTGCTGGAGGGTGTGACGTAGGTTTGAACGCCCTACTCACATTTTTTAGTTCACCCAAACACCACAAACAGTCATGGATTCTCCTAAGGTAAAACGCTCATGATCCGGAGGTAAACTAGTCCCCCGTTCGGGTCTCCGGGTGGGGACTGCTTTAGGGGAATCATGGCGAAAGTTGAAATTAAGAGATTTAGTAGTAGGGACGTGGAACGTCAGAAGTTTGAATACAGCGGGTGGGTTAAAATCGGTTTCGAATGAGGTTGAGAGGTACGGTATAGAAATCGTGGCGCTGCAAGAGGTACGCTGGCCGGGGGAGGGCTCTTTAAGAGAAGGTAAGTACACTATTTGGTACGGCGGGGGCGAAAATTATTGTTTAGGCACTGGGTTTCTGATTAGGAATAGGTTGATATCCGCTTTGAGGGACGTTCAATTTTTCGGGAACAGGATATCAGTAGCTGTATTTCAGGGGCGGTGGTTTCAAATTGCGTTAATAAACATATATTCTCCGACCGAAGACAGCGATGACGAAGTTAAGTCGGAATTTTACGATAAACTAGAGTGGGTCTTCGATAAATTACCGCGAAATTACATGAAGATAGTTATAGGAGACGCTAACGCAAAGGTGGGCAGGGAAGAAATATATTATCCGACAATTGGAAAAGAAAGTTTACACGAAATTAGTAATGATAACGGAATCCGATTGATTCACTTTGCTACTTCTAAAAATTTAATAATCAAAAGTACAACTTTTAAACATAAAGATATTCACAAATATACCTGGACATCACCGGATTCACAAACAAGAAATCAAATCGATCACGTTTTGGTGCAGCATAGGTGGCAAAATAGTGTTATTAATGTTAGGTCGTACCGAGGGGCGGAATGCGGGTCAGATCACGAACTAGTAGTCGCTAAAGTTCGGCAAAGACTTTCAATAAAAAAAAAGGTTAGAAACCGGATCTCGTACCGAATATTTTAATCTGGAAAAACTTAAAATTCCGGCGATTAGAAAACAATTTGAAATTGAACTCAAGAATAGATTTGATGTATTAGAACCATCGACAGAGAATGGTGAAGACATTGATCAATTGTGGGAAGGGATTAGGGATAATATTAAAGAGGTCAGTAAGAAATAAGAATAAACCATGGTTCGATGAAGACTGTTTAAACTCGTGTGAGAATAGAAAAGCCGCGAAGACAATCGTGCCTACTTTCGAGGCATAAGGAACGAAACGACTAAATTGCTTAAAAAATAAAAAAAGAGAATATCTCAAAAACAAAATAATAGAAATAGAAAATAATGGAATCCAAAATAACATTAGAGATATGTATAAAGGCATAAATCTATCACGTAAACGTCTAGGACCAGTTACGACTGTTATTAGGGATAATAATAATAACATCATAGCGGATCCGGTAGACATAGTAAGTAAGTTCAAAGAGCACTTTGATAGTATTTTGAATCCAGAAAATACCCGTCTATCACCAATTTTGAAATTTCAAAGTGCTGAACCGTTATTAGAAGAACCGAGTATAGGGGAAGTCGAAATAGCTATCGGAAAATTAAAATCCTATAAAGCAGCGGGGACGGATAATATTCCTAGCGAACTAATCAAATCATGTGGGGAAGCTGGGATTTCAAAAATACATCTTTTGATTAAAAAGATCTGGGAGTATGAGAAAGTACTCGAAGAATGGAAAGAGTCTATACTTATACCGATTCACAAGAAGGGGTCGCGGACAGACACTAATAACCACCGTGGGATCTCACTGCTTCCGGTCTGCTATAAAGTATTTACGTCAATACTGACTAGCCGAATAACCGAACACGCCGAGGAAATTATCGGAGATTATCAATGTGGTTTCAGACGGAACCGATCAACCGTAGACCAAATATTCTCCCTCCGTCAAGTATTAGAGAAAAAATTAGAATACAATGGTATTGTTCATCAACTGTATGTCGACTTTAAAAAGGCTTATGATTCAATAGACCGCAATAAACATCCTGACTGAACTAGGAATACCGAAGAAGTTAGTAAACTTAGTAAAAATGTGTATGACCGAAACGTTCAATAAAATAAGAATAGGTCGCTATTTTTCTGAGAAGTTCGAGGTTCACTCTGGTTCGAAACAGGGGGATTCGCTATCTCCTGTTTTATTTAATCTAACTCTAGAATATGTCATTAGGGAGGTGATAAATACCGGAAAGGGTTTGAATCTGGGGGGAAATATATCCGTACTCGGTTACGCTGATGATTTGGTTTTGCTTGGCGACGACGTGGAAACGATAGAACTAAATACAAAAGCATTGATGGAAGCCGGAAAAGAAGTAGGGCTAGAAATAAATACGGAAAAAACAAAATATATGGTTAGTTGTAGAAACGGTGACAATTTTGGCGATATTGAAGTAGAAGAGGAAATATTCGAAGCCGTTGAGAAATTTAGATATTTAGGATCTACTGTAACTAGAAAAAACGAAATCGAAGAGGAAATTAAGTCTAGATTAAAGGCGGGAAATTCTTGAATTCCTAAAGGATTGATAAACGCTTTGCCGACTGGAAAACGACCGAGGGGTAGGCCTAGGCGAAGGTGGGAAGATTCGGTGAAAGCAGATCTTGTGAATTTGGGATTGGACGGTGGTAGGTGGATGGAGGTATGTAGGGACCGATTGGTGGTGTCGGCGTCGGGCCTTCGGGTCCGTTAAGCTTTATTTTATTGTATGGTATTGTAAGATCATTTCATAACATATGACCAAGTAGTGATAATTTTAACCGATCCAGACGATTACTAAATACTTTTTTTATACAAAGTGACAGAACTAATCTCTGCACTGGAGTTGTTTCTGTATTAGATTAATTCTAGGCTGGAAAGGGCTAGATAACGGCGACCAAGAACTGCCCCGGCATAGGACCCCACCATTCCATCTTGGGAAGGGAGGACGCCCGCCTTGAAGTTACCCCATTCACCCTCCACCACCATTCCCACCCTCCATCCCCATACAACCATTTGTCTGCCTAAGTGGTTGCCCACCCCCGCACGACAAGACCCACCCATCACCCTCTTTATTCCAGTGAGGGTCAAGGTGTCCTTTCGGAGTAGCATTACACGAACATGGAGGTTATTTTGTCGCTTATAAAGTCTAGGTTATAGATCCATGTTAACTATCTACATTTGCAGAAGAATGAGGCTTAGAACCATTTCCTTCTTTCAGCAAAGACAAGAAATATACTTGCCACAGCCAAAGTAAATAATCATTTGTATGTACTAGCTTACCTAATAGACGTTGTTCTATCCTATTATGATAATTTATTTGTGACCGTTTTCAGAAATTCTTTTCAAGATTGTAACACTAGAAAAAACGTACATCTAACTAATCAAAGCAGATAACAATTATGACACCAATTTTTTAAAGTGTGTGGAGGAGCAAATCTTTCAACTTAAAGTTCTCAAACATTTTATTCTAGTCTCTTGGACAATCTCACAATCATTCTCGAAAGGATATAGCGGGGATTTTCTGATGGATGCTTAACTTTTCTTAGCTATTGCAAACCCTCTCGTCAGATCTAATCGCTGTAAGAGCCTCTAAGTCACCCAGGTTTCTTGTTTGTAAATGATTTTTTTTTAATATGTAGTGTGCAGTTAATTATGCACTTTCAAAGCATAATCTTATATAACTGACATTATAACTTTCTCTGCTATGCGTTCCTCACTTCGATCATTTTTACTGGACTTAAATATTTTTAGAAAAGAGGAAAAGGTTGGGGGTTGCGGTGAAAATAAATAACACTAATATGTATGTACAACATATTTAATTTTGCCGAAGTTTCGACCCAAATATCACGTCCTCCTCTGGACTAAATGAGAAAAATTAGACAATAATCAATAAGAGAAAATATATACAGAAATATCAATAATAAGTGTAACATTATATCAAACATTAACACTATAAATTGTAAAAAAAATAGACGTTGGGATAAAGTGCCCCCTATATTTTCTCGATTAAAAAGAAATCTTTGCTGTCACATCACGGGCACATATACCTAAATACTTAATTTCAGTTTCGTTCGGCAAATCGTTTTTGAGCTAGTCTGTTCACAAACAGACCCCAAAATGTGTATTACCGTTGAAAAGCGGAAGTCTAAATTTTTCACGATCAAAATATTTTCTTACTACATATTTCATGTATAGTTAAGTTAAAGTAAAAATAACATAACAAATTATAGAATTTAAAAAAAGTAAATTATAATTATTGAAGTAAAACCATGACAAAAATAATGAATGAAAAATTTAAAACATAATCTATATAGGTTATCTGAGCTAATGTGAAGTAATAATGAGATATAGTGAAAATAGTTGATATTGTGATAATTTAGATTAAAATGGTCGGAAAAATGAAGCCTATGTTAATAAGAGAAAATATACTAGTGTACTATATCTTATTGTGGTTCTTTTCATGGCATATGGTTCATTCCATATTTTTTTTTTTATTTTAAGAATTTTTTTTCTTTGCATCAATACCCATCATACGACAAAGAAAAAAAAAAATAGTATGGCATTAAAATTATAGATAATGGTGATTTAAATAGTAATCGGAGGATTTAGCGGTACCGGACGAGCGATTCCTTTCAGAGGGACTTCTTGTAGCTTATGGAAATGAGGAAGCGAACCTCCGGGACTTCCTTCAAAGCGCCCCTGATTGCACCTCCCTCTACCACGGCAGAATATAATGAACTGGTGCTCCCACATTCAAGACTACTCTACACCGTCGACTATTTGAATAATTTCCTGCTGAAAGTGTTCCGAAGAAAGAGATGCTAGAATATAATGTCTATCGAACAGGCAAAACAAATAGTAGCACTGTCTGCTAGAGTGGTCCACACGTCCTAGATCCTTCTCTTTTCATATTCTTAAGGCATAGTGTAAAGTGACCTAATATGAGATACGCTCCTGATAAGAGACAACCTCCTTATTTTATCTTGTATAATTGAATTTTAAAAAACTAAACCGTTACTTTACATCATATACACTCATGATATACCTACCAACTCTAAATTTTTTACTGCAACTTACGCTGAATATGCAGCAATTTTAATAATACGCCATGACACCAGACTTGCCTCATTGAATTTACAAGACTAATTACTTCAATTAAAAATATGGTACTCAACTTAATCAAGAAAATTAAATTTTATCAAATCACGACACATAACTTTCACACTCAGACGAGATACGTGTCCACCAGTTTATACGGGCGACAATCAAATTCCTCAGACAGTAACTGTGCGTTACCTTGGACTTCTGTTCGACAAAAGGATGACTTGGACCATATGTCGAAGTGAAAAAAAAGATACTGAACATACGCTTAAAAATAATAACTCTCTTTTTGCTAAAATGATTATTAGGCAGATACTGAATACATACATCTACTTACTTAAACCCGTTTGGACATACGCCTCACAGATTTTCAGCTCAGCTATAAGACACACTTACAAAAATTACGATATTTTTAATCCAAAATTTTAAGACTAATAACGGACGCTTCCGGGTATGTAAGTATTGGGTTGATGCAAAATTAATGCAGGTTTTTAATATTCATGGAAAATAGGCCATATCTTTACTTTAACTATATATATTTAATCAAAATAATTTCCATCTGAATCAATGCACTTTTGCTAACGTTCAACAAGCTTTCTTATTCCACCAGAAAAAAAATCTAAATCCCTGGACTCAATGAAGTCACAAAAGAATTTTCAATTTCATCCTGGTTTTGAAAATTTTTCTCCTTCAAAAAGTTATCCAGATGCCTGAAAAAGTGAAAGTCTGTAGCAGAGAGTTCAGGTGAATGAGGTGGGTGTGGAAGAACTTCGTAGCCCAACTCGTGCAGTCGTCGTAGCGTTGGTTGTGCGACGTGTGGTCTGGCGTTATCATGGAGAAGGATAGGTCCCTTCCGATTCATCAATGCTGGGCAAAGACGTTGTAATTTTTGATTCATGTTGTCAATTTCTTGACAGTACTTGTCAGCAGTTATAGTCGATTGAGAAAGCTGTAGTGGATAACACCAGCAGTATACCACTAAACTGTGATCATAATTTTTTTTGGGTGCCGGCTGGGTTTTGGGAAAGGTTTTGGTTGTTCATCTTTGCCCAGCCATTGGCTACAACGCCTTCCGTTGTCGTATAAGGTCCATTTTTCATCGCGCGTCACAATGCGATCGAGAAATGGATCATTTTTATTGCGTCACAAGCATGGAACAGATTTCAAAGCGGCGATTTTTTGGTGGTCGTTTAATTGGTGTGGCACTCACTTGGCCAACTTTTTTACCTTACCAATTGCTTCCAAGTGGCGTACAACTGTGGATTGGTTCACGCCGAGTTCTACCGCTATTTCTCGGGTGGTTTTGGTTAGGTCTTCTTCCACTATTGACCTCAGCTGGTCGATGTCAAGAGCAAAATGACGGCCCCGACCTGCCTTGTCTTCGAGGCCGAAATCTCCACTGCGAAACTTCTGGAACCAACGCTGCACCGTGCACTCGTTAATAACTCCCTGACCCCACACTTCGTTAATATTACGAGCCGTTTGCGCAGCATCGCGCCCTAATTTAAATTCGTAAAAATAAATTTGACGAAAATCGTACTTCGACTTAAGACCTTTGAACACACTGAACAAAAAGATTTTACTGATCAAATTCATGGTGAAAGAGAGGGTATTAGATAAGGTTTTTTTAGGTATAATAATGATCAATGTTAGGATTTGCTTTGTTTACACAATTGGAATTACGATATTGCAATAGAGGAAACCTGCATTAATTTTGCATCAACCCAATAATATAACTCTACACACAGATTTACAACAACCAACTTTAAAACAACACAGATGGCTGTGCCTACAAATATAAACTTTTGTTTTGCGGACTCAATACTTTTTCTTTTAAAAATGAGAGAAAACCTCTGTTTTGTTATTTATTTTAATTTTTTAGTTATTTATTAGACAGTTATTTATTTTTATATTATATATATATATATTATTAGTTTTATTTTAAAAAATTAAATTTGTCTAGGGAAATGGTAATATAAAATAAACAACCTTTAATCCTTAAATTACGTAGCCCTCAACTTCATTTTTCACCAGCCCATCTATTTGATTTAATGTTATTTCCTTTTCAAACATTAAAACCATTTACTCTTTTTTAAAAAGAGTAAAAATCTTGCTTAAATATTAAACTATTAAGTTAACATCTCGAAGAACTTGAGGTTTTTTGGGTATATTTGGAAAGGATTTCTATATGAAATATTTATCTTTTAAAACATACTCAAAACTATTTTCTCTATTCAGCGAATTTATCTAGTTTTATCAAAATTATATAAATCATTTATTTTTGTTGAATGCATTTGTGCATTCAAAGTTGAATGCACTATATTGAAATGATCTTTTCTGTTACTTATATTAAATTAATTTACTAGAATTAACTTTGTCTTGAAAAGTTTGATTTACTGTCTTAGCAATCTGTAAATGCACATAGTCAGGATGTACATGTAATTTATTTCGTTCAATAAATATATAATTTACTTAGCTACTTTGCAATTAACTTAAAAATAAGTTAAAACTTGAAATATTTATTTTTTTAAAGTTGCTCAATGAGCATAAGAGAAAGAATAAATAACTAGAATAAATAAATAAATATTTTTTATCTGCAGAGGAAGTGATTGGTCTTCGATTATATTAAGGTAAAATAACCTTTCGAAATATCCTCACACTGTTTTTTCCGTTCTTTTTTTTCTTTTCTTTAATTAACGTCTCTTTATGCCTCAGATCAGATTAAGTTCAGATTAGGATTAGTCGTTAATCAGACGATTGGATTTTAAAATTTGCCTATCCAGGTATAATTTAAATTGGGGATAAAGGATAGGGATCTTTAACGAGTACCTGATATCCAAGGATTTTTCACTCACATTAAGAAATCCTAGTACATCATCATCACATTAAATATCATTAATCAAATTAAAAAGCCAGCCTCCATAAAGTGGGTACCCCTAATAGAAAAATTAAGGAGAAAAAGGCTGGCGGTTGAGCGTGATCACAGTCAAATCACCTCATTGCACGACCGCTGACCAAGAAACAGTATTTCCTTGTATAGTAATGAACCCTAGACCCTTCATAGGTTTTAATGGCACAGGTATCTAAAAAAGTCCAAGGGCCATCGCGGGAAGCGAAACAGCGACGTTAAGTATTGTATACTGCTATGTTAGCCACTGCACTTCAGGTGTTCCCGATTTTTTCCTTTTTTATTCGCCTTTCATTTGCCCAGCTGATTGGGTTAAACTATTCTTGAAAAGCGGAAGTAAGGGAATGATGATTCCTTAAACAGTCTTCGAAGAGTACTTAAGAGCTTGGAAACCACTTAACGTGAGTTTAACGGGATTGTTGTCTAATGGATTGCGTCATTTCCCTTTTTCCAGCACTCCCCTTAAATCGTTTTCTATCAAAAACCTATCTCATGAAATTTTCCCAAGCATGCCATCCTGTCAAATGAACTATGTACTTTTCATTTACTTTAGTGTACTTTTCATTATTTCATTTAACCTGTTACTTTTTGAAATAACCAACTGACAATTAACTAAACAAAATGCGTAAAATATCTTATAGTTCTTTTCCCCCCAATTATACCTGGCACTACCGATTTCCATTTGTCGAGCTACACTTGTTGCCTCCGTAGTAAGTGAACTGATAAAGAAGTATTCAATACTTCAATTCAGTACTTCGTATACAGAGCAAAGTTTAACTTCACCGAGCATTTTTTAAAAAAATATCTATGTAACACTGACGTTTTCTAATTGCAATTTAAATGCTAAACTCTATTTTAAAAATAACAATCTATTTTTCTTTATCGGGAAAATTGCTGTCGGGTAAAGTAAAAATAGATTTAAGTCCGATTGATGTACTCGCCTCTTCTAAAACCATTACTGAGTAATGAATATTTATTGGGGTAAGTGCACAGTGAAGACCTCCAACCGATTATTTTTCTCCTTGATTGACAGAAAACGAGATTACAACGGTGATGAAATTAGCTAATATTTATCTCCTTCAACTTCACTCCAAACCTAAATCAACAAGTCTGACTGAATCGTCCTAGGGCAGATACATCTTGGAATAGAGGGCTATAGTAGATTAAATATAGTAGGTATAAAGTTCGCAATTCATACGATAAATCTTTAAATTTCGAAGTGGATTAAGAATATCCTAAACTAAATGCTGTTGGCAATAGATAAATAGATAATCATGTTTTATTATATAGTAAAGTTATACAAAATAATATATTACAATAACAACACACTATGACAATGGTTAATACCGTCTGCCAGGAGTTGCCTCTATAAAATATCTAAATAAGAGAATAAACAAATTTAAAAACTCTGAATAAAAAAAAAAAAAAATAATAATAAATAAATACAAGCCTTCAATAAACATACAGAAGATATTTAATATACTTTACAGATCTGTTTGTCTATTTGAATCTAAAATTTAATTAAAATTAAATTCTGAAATTAAGAATTTTCTGTAGCCTAACACACATTTCATAAACCCATAGGGCCTGTGCCAATCCTTCCCATTTAAAAACTCTAAAATTTGATGTTCACTCAGCTGATTAGAGCCAAAATATTTAATTCTATAAGAATTGAAGATAGGGCATCTGGCTACTATGTGATATGTATCCTCATCCTCATTTATATTACACATGGAGCATGTATAAACAATGTCCTCCAACCAAGGTTTACAATTGAAGTTATACAATTCGCCTCTTGTTTTAAATATTGATTGAATTAAGTCCATGTTATATTCATTATTAATTTAACTAACTTTAAAATCTAATCGTTTGTACAGCAAATGATATTCAGCCGCTGAGACCGATACCATCAACTCTTTTCTAAAGAATTCTTTGGCTTTACCTCTTATGTTATACATTTGGTCACGCCAACTTTCCACTGATACAAATACATTATCTAAACTAAATGCTGTTGGTAATATATGGTATTGCAAATCAATCAGTTTATCAGGAGCGTTCCCTAATGCAAATAAAAAATATAAACCAAATGCTGCTCTTCGATAAAGAAACGAAAGCAATTTTTAAATCATTTCTGCTATTCATTGATGGCTTCCAACTTACTCTCGATTTCGTAAATTCAACTTACTCTCCAAGTAAATTCAAAAGCTTAATAGGATTATTTAGAAAATTAATACCGTTTTTTTGCAGACGGTAGTTGTTCCATATAAAAAAAACTTATCTTTAGGAATGCTACAACTTAACGGTCTATAACATCTTAACATAAATTAGCAAATAATTTTATTTAAATAATGGTAGATGAACCAAGGATGCTAAAAATAATTATTTAGAAATGGATCTACTTTATTATAAATCTTAATTGTTCAATAAAAATCAAGATTTGTAGTTTAACTTTTTAGTTTTATAGGTAGGATGATAAATAATCAGGATTTTCAGTCAAAAGCTTTTTATTTGGAAAGCTTAAGTTTTGATCCAAACATGCGAATCTTCATCAGGGCTTGTTGAGTCCAGGGTAACACGGTGTCTCGAAACTTAGGCTTTCCAAATAAATAACTTTTGACGAAAAGTTTATCATCCTATCTTGATCATTACAAACCCCAAAACTATTACCGTAAAAATAAAATAATAATTTTTTATTCAAATTTATTTAAGTTGCGATACTTATTTTTTCCCCAAATAACCGTTTGTTGATCTCAAAAAGGATATACCTAATACACGGTTTTTAATTATAATAATTTTTACTGTACGTTTTTCCTCGTTTCATTTATTTGTTTTATTTAAAGGTGTGAAAAGTCTTCCGTCATTAACACCTGATAATTATTTGTCTTCTCCATTTTCCTCTGTTCCGCAGTTCTTACAGGAATAGCTTCTTCAGCTCAATTTCTTCAATTGTCGAATTACGCCTTCCGAAGATAGCATCTACCCAAAACTGCACCTCTTTTATTTCCTCTTGTTTTTTTATTTAGCAGTTTAAGGTATAATGTTTATAAAAACATAGCAACTTATATTAAGATGTTGTGTTCTTGAAAAATATTTTATCTTTAAACAAATATTAAATCTGAGACAATAGTTGATTTTCTTTAAGAAATTTAATGACCATTGTGACTGAAGCCTCGTTATCACAAAGAGACACTGACAAATTGGGGCTAATCCAATTTTAGTGATTGAAGAATAATAGTGAGGACATTCTCCGAAAATATGGCTAACCGTAAATATGGCTAATGTTTTACTGCATGGAATTCCGAGCTTTAGTCATAAGTAGAGCTCGGATTCCCGTGCAATTGCATCTTTTCATTGGTAAGTCAGAATAAAGCGAACTCAAGTTAGTTATTCGAATCAAGACTAATGGGATGTTTTAATGAAGTTTTATACTGCAGGAAATTGCACGTTTTGAAGTTTTATTGCACGAAATTCCATCATTTGATATTTTGAAGAATAAAAATATTACAAATTTTAATTACCTTAGATTAACATCAAAACAATAGTGAATATCATAGGGAAAAAAAGGGAACTTGGGAGATGTAAAATAACACAAATCTCTAATTTCCAAGAACTGAGGGTTCAGTAGTTCCTGGATGTTTACATATTGTGTCTTAATTCTCATTTTTCGGTAGTGCAGTGCAGTGTTTTGTATAGTGGTAAAACTATTGGATCTGATAGAAAATCACAAATTGATACCCACTGTAGCATAAGTAAGTACCTAATTTTTATTTTAATCCCAGCACGGTAACAGGGGTAGTACGTGTTATCAGACCATTGGCGGATCCACTGATGGTGGGGGGGGGGGGGGGCTGCGGGGCTGCAGCACCTCCCTTTAGGACTGCAGCACCTCCCTTTAGGACTGCAGCCCCCCTTTACAATCGGCTGGATCCGCCCATGTACCAGACTGATTTAAAATAAGCATACTCATCGGATATTGCATATTGTGATTCGTTAATTTGAGTAGTATCTTTCTTTTTTTTAAGATCTTCCTATTTCCAATATAATTACAGCTCACATGCGAGTATTTTACTCTTTATTCTACATCTTGATGTTACTATTTTAAGTAAATATTTTATGTTCCAATTTTTTTCATCGGAAATATTTTCAAAAATAGATGTGTATTGTTATTCAAAAGATCCAAAATTCAGTTGTAAACATAAAAGAGTTTCTATTTCAATTTACTCTCCGCTATTTATTCCAAAGTAGCTATGTTTTGTTCACAAAATAATTTAATGTCTGATTTTCAAGCAATCCATTTTTATTGCATCTCTTTGCACGTTTTGAAGTTTTTAATGCACGTTTTCAAATTTTTACTGCACGGAATTCCGAGCTTTAGTCATAAGCCATACAATATCAGATACATATACAATTTTAAGAAAATATTCATCTATCTATTAACTAATGTGTGGCGGAGTACTTAAACAGTGTCTAAATACAAACACTAAACAATCGTATGACAGGTATCGGATTAAAGTAATATGACTGAATATTCATGTCTGTGGATACTCGGTTAATCATTTGGAGTGATTTGCATTACAAATGACCAGTGGCGTTGCTCAGTAGGAACCTAAATCTGAAGACCAGAACAATAGTGAAGCCACGGTTCAATGCTTCAATTGAATTGAATTCTATCTTTGCCCACCCTATATTATTTATCATTTGTTTTCTTCTGCCCCTAAGCTTAGTAAAGAAAATTTAGTAGATACTAAACTTTGCTAAAATATTCATAAGGATGTATAGATCCCTTGTCTTGGCGATGCATTTTGGTGAAAGAGGCATCGAAAAAATGGGAATTTCACGAAAGTTGAAAAAGTGAGGGACTTAAAAAATCGTAATCTCGATTCTTAAATTATTTCTCGAACTTAAATAAAATCACTAAATAATTAAAGGGTATGGGAGGTTCAAACATTTCTAGACGGTGATCGAGTTGAAGCACAGTGTACAACATTCGAAAAATTGTGTTTTTTTTATTCTTTTTTTTTCTTAACATGCATTAAAAATGTTTAATGCATAGTTGAGGATCATAGAGCCGTATGTTCGTCGAAATACACAAAGTATCCTCCTAACCAGAAGAGAAGTCTTACTCACCGAGTTGAGGATTAGGCACACTCGGCTTAGCGACGAGATTTGTACGAAATATCCTCTTCAATATACTTCCTCCGGGTTACCTCTCACATTGATACATATATTAACAGAATGCTACGTTTACGAATCTTTCCGAGAGCCTATTTTAAAATAAAACCTGAACGGAAAACTTCAAATAGAACAGAATGCTCTATACAAATTAATGTTGTTTCTCAAACAGAGCTATATATTCAATAAAATATAACCTAACATTATGAATTGCAACATTATAAACTGTATTCTAATTGTAAAGACCGTATTATAATTGTAATAGTTTTAGATTGTAAATTTAATATTATAAATATTGTATTATACGGCGAAAATGACTCAGGTGGTCGAAAAGCTCGAAACTTATATATAATAATAATAATAATAAAGGCTTAACGAACCCGAAGGTTCGATGCCGACACCACCACTCGCTCCCTGCACACCTCCATCCATCGACCGTCTTCCAGACCCAACTTCGATAGATCCGCCCTAACAAAATCCTCCCACCTCCGTCTCGGCCTGCCCCTCGGACGTTTCCCATTTGGCACCGCGCTTATTAATCTTTTCGGAATTCGCTCACAGCCAAGTTTCGCAATTTTACACGCCCATTTTATTCGTCTTGCTGCAATCATGTCAATTATATTTATTGGGTAAAGCTCGCTCAGTTCGGCGTTATGTAAGCGTCTAAACTCTCCGGTTAGTTCATCCCTCTTCGGTCCGAATATTCTGCGCAATACTTTATTTTCAAAAACTCTAAGCCGTTGCTCATCCCTCAATATCAGCGGCCAAGTTTCGCATCCGTAAAGGACCGTCGGAAGAATAATAGTTTTGTAAATCCTAATGTTTAAGTTTCGGGACAGAAAGCGTGAGCTAAGCAATTTCGCGACTGAAAAGTAGCAAGCATTTTAATCTAGCCTTAATTTCCTCATCGATTTCGTTTTTTCTAGTAACCATCGCCCCTAAATATCTAAATTTCTCTACGTGTTCAAACGTGTTCCCCCCTACATTGATATCAGCGAAATCCTCACCACTTCTACGACTAGCCATATATTTTGTCATATCCGTATTTATTTCTAGTCCAAGTTCTTTTCCGGCTTTCATCAACGTTTTTGTGTTCATTTCTATGGTTTCCTAAATTAATATTAATATTAAAGTGACGTTAAAGAAAACAAACAAACATCTGAGGTAGGTTATATCATCATAAAAACGATCTGATATGGCTCTCATTGCAAAGAAAAAATCTGGTGCGTGCGCGCAACACACAACTTTCACTTACCAACTTAGATTAGAAATTAATGCGTTGTGTTAATGCCACTTCTCACTCAGTTACACATTTTTCCACATTCATTTCTTATTTTTGTTTTCATTTGCTCTATAACAAACACTAATTTCTTTTATTATTAAATAAAAGTTTTTACTTGAGATAATTCGGCAATGCAAGCATAATACTCCAAGTCGACTGATTTTATAATTCTCTATGTACTTGTTGAATATTTCATTTATTTCCCATGAAACAAATCATTTCCATTAAATGAACAGAAGGGCATTAATTATGAACAATGGTCTGTCATTAAAAGCGTCCTGCGTGGGCTCAACGTGTTTTATGAGTTGACTGAATATTTTTCTTTTTTTCTCCTCTATATGTTTACTTGGTTTTTATCATATCTCATATTTAGCCATTTTTTATTTTTAGGAGTAATGAGAGACAGTTTATTTCTCCATATAAACAAAAACAAAGATACTTGATAGGAAACAAAAACAAACAAACAAAAAAGGCCCCTACCCCATTTAAGCCCCCCCCCCCAGAACATTTTGATAATGATAAAGCTTACCTGATATTAAAGAACGCCTAATTTTCATTAAACATGACGAATTTGATGAAAATCGTTAAAGCCGTTTCTGAGAAAATCGAAAAAAAGGTAAAAATTGCAAAAATAGTTAAGAAATAAAGTGCCCCCGCCGTTTGAGCGATTTTGATGAAATGCGGGCTATAACATCTTTAACATATACATACGTCAAATACGCAGTTTGATCAAAATCGTTTAAGCCGTTTTTGAGTAATTAAAAAAACACGTGCAAATGATACAAAATTTATTAAGTAAAGTTCCCCCTCCGGTTAATCAATTTTGATGAAATTTTTACAGTCATATCTCGGGCATATAAATACATCAAATACCCAGTTCGATCAAAATCGTTAAAGCCGTTTTTGAGTAAATAAAAAAAACACGTGAAAATGATACGAAATTTATTAGGTAAAGTCCCCCCTCCGGTTAATCAATTTTGATGAAATTTTTAGTCATATCTCTGGCATATACATAGATCAAATACTCAGTTTAATCAAAATCGTTAGAGCCGTTTTTGAGAAAATCGAGAAAAACCTAAAAAGTTATTAAATAAAGTACCCCCTCCCTTTGAGCAATTTTGATGAAATTTTTGCTGTCACATCGCGGGCATATACCTACACTAAATACACAATTTCAGGTTCGCACGGTTTATAGTTTTTGAGCTAGTCTGTTCACACACACACACACACACACACACACACACACACACACACACACACACACACACACACACACACACACACACACACACACACACACACACACACACACACACACACACACACACACACACACACACACACACACACACACACACACACACACACACACACACACACACACACACACACACACACACACACACACACACACACACACACACACACACCACACACACACACACACACACACACACACACACACACACACACAGACCATTTCGTGGGACTTGGTTAATTGGACTCAGGGGACGCCAAAACGTGTATTTCCGTTGAAAACCGGAAGTCGAAATTTTTCACGATCGCAATACTTCCACTTACTATATATTTCTTATAGGTAATTGAAAGTAAAAATCTTCCTATAAGGCATAGACGGACAGGGGGTCGAGCCCCCTTCTCAAGATTTTGGCAGAGAGCAACTATCTAAACTCTAACTGGGAGGTGAATAGGCAAGTTTTAAGGGACTAAATACCTTTAAAATACATTGTTGGAGTAGGAATCACATGTCCCAAAAGTTGTTCTTATGCGTCATTACTTCAACTTTTAGCCTTTGAATTTGTATCTATTCCTTATTTGAAGTCAATTAGTCCCTTATTGTCCCAAGAAACGGGGAATGGCTAAACATAAAATATGAAAGGATTTAACAATCAATATATATAAAAATCTCGTGTCCCGATGTTTGTCGGGGGTATAATCAGAAACTACTCAACTGATCTTTATGAAATTTGGATCATTGTGTGTAGTTTCGTCCAACTTAAAAGATAAGATAGTTTTTATCTCGATTATTGGCCTCAATATTTTTTTTATTGCAAATTAAATGCTTTCGATACTACAATTGATTGTGCTTATTTTTAAGTTCCACAAATTTCCAACAGATAGCGGTGTAAGTTGATTTATTGACACAACACTTCATTTTCTTTCGATATTTAGGGAGGGTAGGCATAAATCTATTTTTGTCTGGCTTGGACTAGGAAAATCCGTGTTTTTTCATTGAGCAGTTATGTGTCGCCTTTTCACGTGGGGAGAACATCAATCTATTTGTTTTAGCAAACGGCATGTTAACCAAAATCATCCTGCACCTATTAGTCTAACCTCCTGATAGATATCTCATATCATCCTGTGTCATATTCTAAATTTAATTAATATGCATTATGGCAAAAGATTAATTTGGTTAATTTTTGCTAACTATCTATTGTGATTATACTAAAACCTGTTCCAATTATATTCTTTATTAGTTCCTTTTACTGTATCATTCATTAACACACTGTGGTCAAATATAAGATGTAAAAAATGAAAATTTTAACCCCTCAGCCCCATTTTTTACCCAACAATTTGGCGTAAAGTTCTATTTTAAACCCCCTTTGGTTTTTAGATTAGCTGAAACGTTTTTATCATTATCAGTGAATTTTTATATGACTATAAAAAAGAATGGGATATAACTAATTCAACGCATTATAGCTACTGAGCTACAGCAACTTCTGGCAGGGTCTGCTCTTAATCAAATAAAACAAAAATAAATATGTGGTTTCCCAAAACCAAAATTTGAATTTCCGGTATTCCAATATGTATAACATATCGTTGGATATAATATAATATATAGCTAAGAATTTGGGAAAGGATAATTGTTAATTTATAAAGGGGTAGAAAGTCACAGATACAAAATATGGAAGTAGTTAAAAAGTAAAAATATTTAATTTCCGATTATTTAACAAAAATGGTGCTGATAGCCAAATGATTATGAGGTATACTAATCCAAACCTGATTAGTAGCAAGTGTGCTAAAACAAAACCAAAACTTAATGAACTACTGCAAAATTCTATTAAGTACCCCTTTACCCCCCCCCCCCTAAACCCTCAATAAAAATTTAATAAAACAATAAAATTAAAAAATAATGCTCATCAAATTCAAGACCAGTGTAACTCAAATCACATTTTTTTTTTCCATCTTCCAATTTTCCCCTATACGAGACCGCAATAGTGATGATTTTTGAAAGATTTTAACAATTGGATAAAACAGGCTAGTGTATCAAAAGAAGAGAAAAGACAACACTTTAATTGGCACTCCTGAAAAATTATATTTTGAGTTTGCCAGTCTTGCATTGGACAAGCAATATGTACCTACTGGTCTCATTTCTCTCCTAAAAATTATTATACCACACAACAAAAATCATATTATTTAAACTGTTTATACATGATAATATCGAATATTCACCCTTTGAAAATATAGGTCCAATAATCATTGTAACATTTAATAAAATTTTCTGTTAGTATATTTAAAAAAAAAAAATAATAATAACAGTAAATGATAATTTCAACGTGAGAAGAGGTTTTAAAGTTGCAGACTGTAATGATGTCAAGAAGCCAATGAAGTTTAATTAATTTGTAAGAGCCATTACTACATAGAATTAAAAATTAAAATAATTTCTTGTAATTTAAGTAATTCTTCAATTTCTCTTATCCTTGATTACACAAGGAAAATTGAAACTCTGTTAATATGAGTTGTTTAAATAATAAGTATGAATTTTTCTAAAAGAGTGCCATTATTGGTTATTATAAGGTGTAAATTACGTCTTGTCAAAGGCATCCTCGGGAAATATCAGTGTGGCTTTCATTAAACTTTATCAACTAAAGATCTTTTCCTTAAGAACTATTTTAGAGCTAGTAAGAGAATACCAAATACAAACTAACTGCTTATTCATTGATTTTCGGTCTGCTAACAATAGTATTTAAAGTGAGTCTCTATATCAGAAGATCTTTACATCTCTTCTAAGCTTATGTACCTTATAAAATATACAAGGGACAATGTTGAGGGTGTGGTATGCGTTCAAGAGGATTTACCTCCGATAATGGCGTTCATGAAGGATATTCCCTTGCCTGCCCATTGCTCAATATTGATTTGGAAAAAGCAGTAAGATAATCGAAGATCCAGACTTGTGGAACTATTGTAATCATACAGTACTGATCCTGGCTATGCTGACTACCTTGACCTATTGTTGGGAGATCAAAAGATGCCAGCTTGGATTTCAGAATTGCATGAAGGTTGCCCTTAATCGTTTTAAATGGGCGGAATCTGCTTGAGGAGCCCAAGACCCAGTTTTGGGGATTTTTGATCAAATCAAAGAAGAAGAAACTGTAAATTTAATAAGAGTAATGGTTTTTACTGTTAAGGTTTTTTTTTTCACTTTGATGAGTTATGAGAGAAAATTAAAGGAAATAGATAATTATAACTAATGGTAGTTCAGCCCAGAAATTTAATTGTTTTATGAATTCAGTGTTTACGGGTAACCATTATAAAAAAAAATAGATTTGATAATAAAATATTTAGGGATGGTTGAGTAGGCCAAGACCCAGTAATGGGTTGTCACATTGATGAAAAAGAAAAAACTGTAGGTTGAATAAGAGTAATGATTTTTATGTTGATGTTTTTGTTTGTTTTTTCCTACAATGGATTATGAGAGAATACGAAAGGGACTAAAAAATTATTACCAAAGATAAAATTTATAGATGGCTGAAGAATTATTTTATTCCTCTGAAAACTTGACTGGCTGACACTTTTTTTTTCTTAACACATTCAATGCCAGGTACAGCCCTGAGCTGTACCCTGGGTCGAGCCCAGGTGGCCGACTACAGCCCAGGGCTGTACTCAGGTATATTTTACCTTTTCCACTTAAAAGCGATGGCCAGGTAGGAAAGTTTTTACTTTTGTTAGTCAGCCACTTGCACTGGTCCATGATAGTCAAATTCGGCGTTTTTGGTTTCCGGATAGCTGCATTATAGCCGGAGTTGTGAATTTTTAAAGTTTTCTCTGAATTTTTGTTAATTTAAGTGTTTTATTTTTAATTTTAATTTAATTTAATTGAAAATGGGACCTTAGAAGAGGAATGCCAGTTTTCCAAATAATGCTCATGAATTTATACCAAGTTCATCGGAACAGTGGCGCCCCCAAAAAAATGAGTACTAGAGATTTTAGAGTGGAAATTATTGGAAAACTTGTAGATGAAGGCAATCGTCTGCAACAGTTAGAAAGACCAACTATCCCATTACCTCGACAGACCCTTCATTTCCCTAAATTGCTCAGTTACGTAAAAGGTACATCTGGTAAACGAAAGCAAAAAAATTGCAGGGTATGTTCTATCAAAAATCGTCGGGTAACTACCGTTGTGATTTGTCCCGATTGTGAAGGGCAACCCGGTCTATGCATTGACCCTTGCTTCCGGGAATTTCATACGACAATGTAAATTTGTGTTATATATATGTATATATTTTTTATTGTATTGTATATATTATTTTTTTTTAATATTGTATATATATATATTAGTTATTAATTTTTTTCCGTTATGTATATATAAATTTGAGTGATTTCTTGTCACAAAAAAATTATAAATAGTGTAATTATAGTTAGTTTAAAATAATTAGGTGTAAGAATGCAATTCCTCTATGTATTATAATTGTAATCCCTTATTATTATTTGTATTATTTATTTTTATTTGTTATATATTATTATTTTTATTCTTTATAGTTTTTTATTATACATGATGTTTTTTAAAAATAAAATTTATAAAGAAAAAAATGATGTGTTACAGTAATTTGATGATGATTTTTTTAAATGAAAATTCCCATACCCACAATTAGTTTAACTTTCAAAGAACTACTCTTCACTTTTTTTATTTATTTATTTTTTTTATTTATTTTATTTATTTTTTTTTTATAACAGTAATATGAAACATAAAAAAAAATAATAACGAAATGAAAGGTAACAGCCCTTTAAACTGGTGCGTTGCGGGTTAACAAACTCTTTGGCGACTCTGGTGGCCGAGTACAGCCTGAGGCTGTACCGGCTCAATGATGACCCAAAACCCTCTGGCCACCTGGTTCAGCTAGAGAATATGGCGTTGGCGTTGAATGTGTTAAGATTACATCTAATTTTTATTTTCATTTGTAAGTCCAACAAAATTAAGTTACAATATTTTCTTAAGAAAATGAGGAAGAAACTAATAAGAAAAACATGTCCAAAATCAATTCAAAAGCAAATTTCTTGTTTGCTTGACACAGATTGAGGAAGAAAATCTAGTTGGGTAATCTGAAGACATTATAAACTGAGATTGGGCATAACTAATTTGGACTAGGACAAGTAGATCAAATATGAATGATCAAAATAGCATAATCAAACTAAGTACACGAAGAAGTCTATAACTTGATTACAATAAGATGGAAAAAGGTATATTTTTCAAAATATTATCTAACTCATCCTAAGGAGGAATGATTCACTAGGAACTAGATTAGATTCTAATGAAGAAAAACCTGGGAAATAAACAAATTAAATGGTTTCAATATGTTTTACTTATGGATTAAGAAGGTTAAACAAGAAAAAATTCTAATGAAATATATCGAGAGCAATGTATGGAATAGAGACTAAACCCTGAATTTATGTTACATAAAAGTACAGCAATGGAAAGAATATATCTTACCTACAGCAATACTTGAG
The DNA here is from genome assembly GCA_911387785.2 of Aelia acuminata. Lineage (NCBI taxonomy): Eukaryota > Metazoa > Arthropoda > Insecta > Hemiptera > Pentatomidae > Aelia > Aelia acuminata. Next base: position 32,916,540 of record OU426979.1, on the reverse strand, counting down.
CTTCCCTTTTTGAAGTCAGCATTTTCCATAATATTTTTTTAATGTAATTTGTATTTTACCTCTCAATCAATAATAAATCAGAAAAAAAATGTTTCATAAATATTAACTCAATTTATCAAGAAAGTGATGGATGGAAATAGTCACAAGAATAATGTGCATAACCTATAAGTCATCTTACACCCTTGACATTCAAGTATTTCAAAACTAATTTCTTAAATAACCAACACAAATGAGCATATTGAACCATAAAAGAAAAAATTAACATTTCATCACCTAACTTTACTATATAACGTTAAATTGACGATTAACTTTTTATTACTATATGATTTTGTACTAATGAAATTAACGGTGCTGCTACTAAATTTAATTTTAAATTAATGGAATAAAGTTATGGAAACCAAGTATGTTACGTGTAGGACTTTAACATTCTTCAGAGAGGTTGGAATCTTGCCAGAGTGGGTCAACATTTATTCTGTGGAAGGAATGGAGAATAAATCTCGACCTTTCAGCTTAGGCTAAAAAAATATAAGTAGCCTGCATTATAATATGTTTTGTTTGTTGATATAATATAGTTTTCTGCCTAGTCTGAGTACATGGTTAAACCTTCATTTAAAAAAAAATCATCATCAAAGAATAATCTTATGTTGAATTGAATGAAATATCAGTAATTAATTGTTGAAAATAATATTGTATAAATAGATAGATAATAACAATAAAAATAAATAATCAATCAAAGAAGAAGATAAATAAAATCCTAGAAATTTTTGCTTTTGTTTAGTGCTCTAATGTACCTTGAACACAGAACTTCAATACCTTTTGATTTAAGAAAAATTTGATAAAAAATGAAATCATGGCACTCATCAAAGTCGATCAACACAAAGGATGGCAGATTCCATCCTGACTTCAAGTATAGGGAGATTCGTAAACATCAAAGTCTGATTATGATGCTTATAGAGACTGTATAAAATGATTTATACTCTTCCTATTATTTATTTGTTTTATCCGAGCCCAATTATATTATACTATGCAATTAACTGAGGGTGTGTGAGGAGCATCGAAATATTTATGGAGAGCATAAGTTGGAAATAAAGCAATTCTCCAATAAACCCTAAAATAATAATCTGCTATGAGTAACTGACAGTATTTTCGTACAAAAAAAAAATTCAAAATTTTGGTCTTTAAGAAAATTAATTGTCTTTTTACGGGGACACCTATAACAGAGGCTGGAAATCAGGAATCAATCTAGCCAGTATTAAAAGCCCCCGGTAAGGGATTGCAGACAACTCCGTAATAACCTAAAAAAAACAGAAATAATTCAAAGTGGAGTGGGTGCCAGAACACTCTAGCATAACAGGAAACGAGGAAGCAGACACACTAGCTAGAAAAGGATCCGATACTAACTCCTAGGCCCATAACCTTTAGCCTGCTTGAAACTGTTTTTAGATAGCCCTTCTTTCAAGAGAAGCATAATTTTACTGAACCTAGACAGAAATGCACTTAAGAAACTAACTCTGATCTATACTGGCCACTTTTAGCTGAGGAGTCACCTGATCTAACTCACACAGTCATGGAGTTGCCACTATGCAGATTCTGTGTGGAAGAAGAAGAAGAAACAGCCTATTATTTAATCTTTTGATGTGAGAGATTACCTATAATGAGTTCATCATATTAATATTATTATGTAACAGTGAGCCTTAAGTTATAGTTAATGTTAGTTGTTAAAAGTTCTTTTATTGATATTATAATTGAGCAATTTTACATCTATATTTGATCTGTCTGAAATTTTGAAAAACATAGATGAAATAATTATTTGAGTGGGGAAAAACTCTCTAATCTCAAAAATATTATGCCACATCATCAAATAACTAAAAAGTATGTTTTAACAATTTAATTATTGAAACATACCACTGGTGTTTGGTCAAAAGGGGTTAAGGCATCGAATGTGAAGCTTAAACTATGATTTACCAAGCTATTTGAAATCATTATGAATTCTTTCTGATTGTATTTCTTTATTCCATAATAATTAATGAAACTATATTTTTTCAACAGAGACTGTAATAAATTATGAATAACGAATAAATTATAATCAATCATGAATTTTAAGAAGACAAGACAAAAAAATTTTTTATTACTTAAGCCCTTTTGCCCAAACATGAATGATATAGAATCAAATAGAAAATTAACTTTATTCTGCAACGAAATACTTAATGAATAATATGTGATAATTTATATTTGACTATATATTCAACAAATTCAGGAATTAATCAGCTGGTTACAACTGATAACTGAGCATTGACTAAAATTAATTCCTATTTACTTCCTATTAGTTCTTTGTTTAGTAAAATAAAAAGGCAAAGATATTATAAAAAGTTATATGAAGTATTATACATCTAAAGGGTATGTAATATATATCATTACTTAGTTTAAATTAGGTTATAATTAAAATAATCATTTTATCATACCTTTATGAAACATCACAAGTAAAATATTATTCCAATCACTATTTACACTACTAACCACAATCATTTTCACTAACTTTGAAACCATTACACAAGCTTAAATAAAAAGGGAGGGAAAATAATGAGCCTAAACATAGAAATCTAAATCTACCTAATTTAAGCTTAAAATATATAAAAATATCTTTAGTAATATTTTTTTTTCAATTTAAAATTAATAGTTAACAAATTGATTAAAGAACTTGAAATAAGTTTACAAAATAAAATATGTATTTATTTCATTTTAGCACTATGCAATTATTGTTTAAACAGCCTATTAAATAATTATTATTAATTATTAATCCTATTAAATAATTATTTTTTTTTATTGATTAAAAATAGATTTAATTCAGGTATTTTATAAATAAAAAAAATCAAGTATATTTTTTAATATTTGAGATAGTTATAATAGATACCTATCTGGAAGTCACTGGATTCCTGTTTTAATGATTTAATAACTTCTTGGAACATCCCATTCTTCACTATAATTTCATTATGATTATTAAACTATGGATTCTCTAGTTTTATGTAAGTATTTTTTTTCATTTTCAATAGTATAAATATATCGGTATTATTTAATAAGTTCAGAGCGACTATTTCTATCTTTCATAATTTTTACTAGTGTAGATTGAAGATCGAGACAATATGGCAGACACATCCTGGGTCAGAATAAATGTTCAAATGGAGCATTACTTATTTATTATTAAGTAGATGGACTTCTTTACCAGTAGATAAGAAATTGAAAAAATTTAAGCAATCTTCAATTGCAATATACTGAAAAAATAATAAAACAGTACATAGCTATATGGCAGGTAAAAATAATAATCATTCATATATTTATAATAATGCAAGTACACATTTTTAGAATATCTCAACTTTATTTAATTAGGTAGTGGTAAATCCAAAATTTGTTTTAGTAATATGAGTTTGTAATTAGCTATATTTGTACTTAACCGATTTTTTTATTAGAGAAGAAATATCCAAACTCTAAAGAAAATTTGGTGGAAAATGTTATACAGACTTGTTACAGTAAATAATGTTTGAAGATATAATCTGAGGGGATCATAATGAGGTGTGAATTGGTTTACACATATCTAGTACTCAACCATTTTTTATTATCAATTATGTACATCTATAGAATTATGCCTAAGTTTGTTAACTTTTTTTTCTAATGTAATTTCCTAATTGCATCATATTCTAGTTTGGTTCTTGGTTTCATATGTGATTAGTACCAAAAGAAAAGACAGGCTTTCATTTTATGAGTCACTGTAAACTGGAACAACTTTTTCTTTTTCCACCATGATATTTTTTTTTTTTTTTTTTTTTTTTTTTTTTTTTTTTTTTTTTTTTTTTTTTTTTTGTCATAATGTATTAGTCT